>JAUMHO010000007.1:1083913-1199442 GCA_032360965.1 Ulva armoricana
GGGGGGGGGGGGGGGGGGGGGGGGCGGGGGGGGCGGGGCCGGGGGGCGGGCCGCGGGGCTGGCCGCGGAGGAGGCAGGGGCCGTGGGCCTGGCAGGGGGCGAGGCCGAGGGGGGCCTCGGGGCGGCCGCGGCCGTGGGCGAGGGTTGAGATGAGTTAGTCAGCGGATCCCAGTGAAATGAGATGATGGTCTGGTGCAGGGAGCATCGCGCCATGGAATGGGCTAGGGCAGGGCTTCAGAAGCCCTGGCAAACCTGAGGTCAGGTAATGCAGCTGGTTGTGACACCGTTGAGGCCACACCCACAGACTCATCTGTAATCGCTGTCTTCGGGACAGCAACAGGTCAGAAATCTGGCCAGGACTGTCCATGGCAGTGCCCAAGCAGATTTTGACATCTGTTATGACATAATCTCACAGGTTCTTGTGAGCCATGATAGCCCCAGCATGAGCGTTCCATGTGAACGAGCTGTAGGGTCAACCAAGGTCGGACTTTGCATGGTGTTGTGCAGACTGTGCAGGTCTATGTTTTGGGCTGGCAATGGCTAGCCATCGTCATGATCACAATAACGCTGTCCACCAGACATAGAGCACAGGTGTTGGTTCTACCCTGCTTGTTAGCGCTGCTGGTATATATCCATGCTGAGATAAACCTGCCACCATCAGCTTCATTGATAAGTGATTCAATATGCGGCTTTGCCGCTTTTGCTGATTGCATGCCTGTTGAATGCTTGAATTGTCCACCACGAGATGGGTGCGCCCATCCCAGCGATGGCGTTGGCAACGATTGGTGGACGAAAACAGATTTGTACTATCAACGAACAACACGCAGGAGTGCTAGGTGCTGGCAGCGGTGTTGTGCGCACCTCTTCCACACGGGAAATGCGCATGTCACGGGCTCTTCAAGTCCCCAATGGCAATTCCCCCCTCGACCGGGGCACTTGAGGTAGGTACCGCGGTCTCATCGCATGGCGAGCTGCTCGCACCGCGAACCTTGACAGCGCGCGTTTAACAGTTCCCAATCACGTCCTACCCTCAGTACATGATGTGGGTGATTTGGCCTTGATTTCTTGTTCGAGTCTGGGGTTTCTTTCGCAGAGCGCCCTTCCTCCAAGCCCGGTGTTGCAAATTCTTTCACGCAGTTTTTGCTAGACTCCGATACCAATCAGGAATGGAGTATATCGGATAGTTTGGCTGTGTCCAGAAGCAAATGGTGTCTCCGCTCCTCAGTTCGCACCAGCCTTTAGACACGGGACACAACTGGTTCATCCGTCTCCAGGGCTGAGGCCACAAGACGAACGCAATGGTGGATACAAATACGTCGTATACTGTTCAAGTGTGCGAGTTTGCGACAAACCGTTGCTTCGATGTACAATTGACTGCACAAAGCTCTGTTGCTGAGCTAAAAAAGAAGATCTCGGAGGAACACGATAGGAGACCGGACCAGTCAACACAAAAGGTAAGCCCTCGTAGTTGCTCCGCATAGCTGTGAGTGTTGTTTGGGATCACCTGCTGGCGGGGATGAACTTCTGGTAGTGGTTGAGCTCCTCATTGGCCTCGCTGATCAGAGGCAAAAATGCAGCTGGTTCTTTTGGGAAAGCCATTAAATGATCCAAATGCAAAAATCCTTGGTGCCATGCGCGCCAAAGGCATCGATCCAGCCGAGACGAAGACCACCATTCACCTCATGCTAGTGGAGGCAGCTGCACCAGCACCGACTGCAACATCAGACCCACCCTCACAATTACAGACCATCAGAAGACGCCTCGCAGCTGCTACTTCAGCGTCCGCGCAACCGAGAGCAGGTGCTTCGGCACCAGGCACCTCCCACATCTCTACAGCAGCTCCACAAACCATCAGCCAGGCCGGCAGCAGCACATCACAGCCGGTGCCATCAGCTGTGCTGCACACAGACGCCACTGCAGCCGCTACCACTCCTGCAGTGTCACAGCCTCAGCCTACGCAAACTCTTACTGGAGCACCTCCGAGACCAGCAAGCCAGATTACCCCTGTCCCGGGGGCCTCCACCAGCGCCCTGCCGACCGTCGCAGACCCGATCATGATGCACCCCATCATGGCATCTGCGTACAACGCTGCCCTCTGTGAGCTCGCAAATGGCAACATGGACAGCTCCCGCTTGTCTGCGGTATTCCCGCAGCAAAACGGCCAGGGCACGAGGCAGATCCCGCTGGCCGTGCCAGCACCACTGCACTTCAGCCCGAGCTACGGCCTCTCGCCGCGCGCGCAGCCGCAGACGATCGTCATCAACGCGCAAAACCTCCACCTCGACGGTAACAACGCCAGCTCCCTGCGTGCGCTCCTCAGCCGCGCAAACGTCAACATCCACCCGCACACCCCCGGCCGCCGGGGAGCTGCGCAGCAAGGCCCACAGGGCGCCCGCGGGAGGGGGGCCGGGGGGCCGGGGGGAGTCGGTGTCGGTGCTGGCGTGGGGGTCGGGGCTGGCGAGGGGGGGGGGTTCCAGCGCGATCCAGATGGCGCGCTGCGCCTGCAGATGCAGTTCCAGTTCAACCTGATGGAGGTGGTCCGCGGTGTACTGGCCGTGGTGTTCATGCATCTCATCCTGGGGCTGTCGATTGTCAAGGTTGTGATGCTCGTGGGCGCGTACTTCCTGCTGCGCGCGCTGCTGCGCCTCAACCTGCACCGCGGCGTCGCCCGCTGGTTTGACAGCGTCGCCGCATTCCTGCTGCAGCCGCCGGGGGCGGCTGCGCCGCCTGCCGGGGCGCCGCCCGCGGAGGCGGGGGGTGCAGAAGCGGGGGCTGCTGTGGCGGCAGCCGCGCCGCCGCGGCCGCCACCACAGGGCACGCTGCGGGCGCTGATGATGGGGCTGCTGTCGTTCTTCCTGTCGCTGCTGCCGCAGTTCAACGCGGACGGGGCCGACGGCGACGCGATCGTGGCGGCCCAGGAGGAGCTGAACCAGAACAACGACAACGACGCCGCGATGGCGTTTTGACCGCGCCCCCTGGGACCGCAGCTCCAGCGACGCCGCTGCGGCTGCGCTGTGCATGCTTTGTGTGCTCTGCCTGGTGCGCAGTAGCGCACTGCGCACGGCCCCATGCATGCGCCCGCTCGCCGCATTCATCTCTGCCGCCAACTCCGGCTGGAGGCGAGTGCAAGCCTTGTGTCCCATACTATCAATAGCAGCTCCTGCCGCCGCGTCCCTGCTCCCGCCCGTTGCACGCATGGCGTGCACCCAAGCAGTCACGTGTAGATATGCCTGTAGACGCTGCATGCGTGACGGTACTCAGATGACTGCGACCGCACCGGCGCCCGGACTGCGGCAGGGCCTCGAAGTCTGGCAGGAGTTTGCAGCGTATTTGCATGCTTAGGTGTGATGCGGCCGTGTGGCGCTGGCGCGTGTGCATGGAGGTGGAGCATGCCCGAGGTGTGTGAGGCGACGCCCGGTCCGCTGTGCCTCGCGCGTTTGCTCGCTCCTCAAGTGAAGGAGGCAGTTCTAGCTTTGCACGTCGGGCAGGGTCCCAGTTGTGCTTCAGCCGGCTGCATGGGTGTAGCCCGAGCTACGTCGAATCTAGTTCCTCCGTTGGTGTGGGTGTGGTGCAGAGGGGCCTGCCTGCCAGGTGTACGCGACTGACCTGTGTGACCCTGTCAATGCAGTGATTCCTCGATGCGATGATGCCCGATGCTGTGGTGCCGTCACAGAAAAGGCTGGCTTGCATGCATGGGCCCTGTGCTGTAGAACGTTCTGTTACATCAATCCGTTGATGTGGTGTAATGCTGAGTTTGCAAGATGAAGGTTTCAACGCGCCAGGAGTTCTGGCTACACACACACCTAGCAGCAAGAAACCAGCAGACTACGCTCACAGTGCCCCAGATCATGCCACCATTGCTGTTCTGGATGCCACCATTGCAGTTCAGTCCTGACTTGGTGAGGGTGTTGGGAGGTGTCAAGCTGTTGTTGTGTGACATTGGGCCCATGAATAAGTACAAGGTGCACCGATGCTTTATATGCGATAGTCCGAGGCAGTTACTTTGGACGGGGTATACCTGTACCAGTTTGAAGGACATTCCATTTCACTTGTGTTTCGGTTTTACAAATGTCTGATACCGTTCCCAATGTGATGTGGTTACCAAATTATACAGAGAGTCACTCCATTGGAGGCTGCGCCTTGAGCCCTCCAGTGCCCGGACGCGGGAATAGGTCATATACGAGCTGCACACATGCCTGCGGCAGCAGTGCAGCAGGCCCTTGAAACGTGCCATCGGCAGCAGCCGCAATAGCACCACTCCCATTCGGTTCCTTGTTCTCCATTGGAGCATGCAGCCAGAGCACCATGTATGCCAATCTGGCAGACTCGCCACGAGCCATTGCATGTTTGAAACTGCAGACATCAACTGGCCAAGCAGGCAGCTGCTAGACCCTCATCATTCCTTCAAGGTGCCTACAAGGTGCTCTTCAATGTCAAAGGCGCCAGTCTGGGAGGCGACGTCGGAGGTGATGTCGGAGGCGCCAGTCTGGGAGGCCAGTGCCGCACGGGGGCCAGTGAGGTATAATTGGAGTACACGGAAAACTTAGTGACGGACCAAATGGGAATATTGGATTCATACGCGCCCCGATCACCAGGTACAAAACCAGGTAGACCTCAGCAAAACACTGGAATATATAGTGCCCAGGACCTCCCTGCGAGGGCTGGCCATCGTGTGGATATGGAATTGCTTGGTGATTGGTGCTCACGTGAGCCAGGCCTTCATAGCGGCTGCCCACAGCGAGGGCTAGGCTCACGTCAGCCCGGTGTGAGTATGGCAACAGTTCTGTGTCAATTGTCTGCATTGTAGTCAGACTTTTGCGGGGAGAATGAAGAAGATGTATGGGCAGGTGACCACTGACCAGTGGGTCCGTCACTCTGGTGGAACCATGTATTGCTCAGGGTTCTTACTGACATACATATGCTTGGGTCTGGGTCATTACGAAGTAGCACTCACTGACCAGAAATCACATTTGGAACGTTTTGTGAAGGTGGTGGGAAACAGGAACATGCTGGCTATCACAACAGCCAGTGCATCCAAAACCGCGGCAGTGCTGTAGCTCCTGCTGCATGCATATGCGTCTGGCGTCATGCCAGCGTTGCTGAAAGCTTCAGCACAGCACTCGGGCAGCAGGTATGTCAGGATTCGCTGCCCGGCCAGCAGACCGACAAGATGTGTCTGTTATTATACATCCATGGCATGCATCAGGGGCACGTGCGGTGCCCCGGCAACGTCAGGGAGAGAAACAGGTACCTGAAAATGCCAAGACTGAAAATGCCAAGACTGAAAATGCCAAGACAGACTGCTGCCTGTACACAGGTGAGGCATATAGCCTACTATGAATGTAACGATCTTGTTGGTTCTGTTTGATGCACAGGCTGCTTGTCTGTGTGTGTATCTGAACACGCTTCCAAGACAAACCGCTGTCTCTTCACAAAATGTTGGGAATCGTGCAACCCCGGCGGGCAACGGGTGGGGAGAGGTGAAGAGAGGTGGAGAGAGGGAAGCAGGGGCTTCCCCCACACGTGACCATGGTTTGCACCAGCGCGTGCCTTTGAGGGTTCAATCGGTCCCGGTTGCCGGAGGTGTCAATGTCCTTATGGATACGGCGATGTAATCATACATACATACCCAACAAGCTGTCATATTTCGGTGCGAGGTCGACGGGTGGGGGGCGAGTCGCAGATCCAGTGGGGCAGGTGATGATGGCATCCACTGGTGGCCGTGCCGTACAGAGTTCATTACTATTACCAGCCAGGTTACAGGCATGCGTGTGTAGCTACACACTCAGCACCGCACAGTGCTGTAATTCCACTGTGGCGGCGTTGGGACCCTGCTGAACGTCACAAGGACGCCGGCGCAGGGCCTGGCAACCTGACACCTTGTTTGCATTCCCAACATGCATAGGTTGTACTTCATTTTGGATCGTGCGTGCTTTACAGCACCCCCCGTGTTGTGGTTGAGCTCCAGAGATGCGTAACCCCAGGCATGCACCGCAGTGTTAATCTTAGCAGTCGTTTGTTGGGGCTTACACCTGAAGCTTGTTCCCAACAATTCACATTTGTTGGCTTTGGGAGGTCTGCTAAAGTGGTGCACCCCAACATGGCCCTTCGCTTCTCCCGCCTTCCCAGACGCCACGCTATTGCAATTTAGTGTGGGCCGCCTCATGTGTCCCCCCGGTGTTGAGCCGGTGTATGTCGTGCTGACATGGATACGGCCGGTGCAACACAGATGGAGGCACATTGAACGTATGACGCTGCCGCGCGGCCACCTGGTCTCCGGAGACGGTCTGTGCACAAGGACCTGCCTGCGACACGATGTGAGCTGCAGCCACGGGAGGTGCGGCTGACCGGCGCTGGCGCCCCCAGTGGTCTCCAGGGCGACGATGCGATGTCTGCATGTGTCTCCCACCGCTCCTGGACACTGCACTGGTTGTGCTTGGACGCGGCGAGTCAGGCAGAGCGACTCTGCACTCACGTTGTGGATGCCTTGTCAGCGGTACAGCGGCCGCCGCAGCGCGATATGCAGCGGGAGCCTGCGGCGGGATGGGAGGCTTCCGCATGCTAGCGCTGTGCTGTGGCCGAGCCCGTGGCCTGGTGCGTCTGATGGATCCACGCATGGTGTGCCCGACAGAGGGAGGGGCTGATTCTGTCGCGCTTTTTCTAGGATGCGTAAGTGGAGGCAGTACAGCATGCTGCATCGGAGTACTGGAGGAAGGGCCTCTGGAAACCAGGCGAGGAAGGTTCACGGCGTGCAGTGAAAAAGGAAAAAACATCGATGACGATGAGATTCGAACTCACGCGGGCAGAGCCCATGAACTTAGCAGGCTCACTCCTTAACCACTCGGACACGTCATCCCAGACGCTTTTTATCCTCACCTCGGTGATTACGACGTGGGAAACGTCTTATATTTATTTTCATATGAACAATATCAACGGTCACTGCTCCAATTCGTTGCTTCCTGTTCTGGCCAACCGCGCCGTGACCATGTGCATGGATGACGTCGCCGTTTTGACATTGAATTCGCAAGGGACCGAAGGTCCCGACTGCGTTTCTCTCAGGCTCGAAGTGCGCCGATGATCCGGTGTTATTGGTTTGTAAGTTTTGCCTGGTGCCGTAGCACTTTTGCGCAACAACGATTGACGATCATGCAGTCCAGGCCTCCTTGATTTGCAATCTGGTGATCCTGTGGCTCACCAGCTCCGGACAACTGCAAATCTGAAAATCATGATCTCCGGGCCAGCACACAACAGCATAAATCTTTTCCAATCCGACACTCTGCCCTCCCACAACTGGCAGCTGTCAGCCAACTCCGACAACTCCGTTTGCTGCAGCTTGGTGTCCGCCATCATGGCCCGATCCATCTGCTGGCGTGTGCAGTGTTCTGCATATCCAAAACTGTTTCGGCACCGAATGTGACTGCGAACCACATACCCGTTCAGATCTGCTGTGCTCTGAATGCATGAAGAACGGGCCCTTCAGACACTTCTTATGGAACATTCTGCTAAATGGCTATCCAGATTCTGTGAAAGCAAACGCATGGTGCTGTAGGTCGCGTGAGTATC
This sequence comes from Ulva armoricana, assembly GCA_032360965.1. NCBI lineage: Eukaryota > Viridiplantae > Chlorophyta > Ulvophyceae > Ulvales > Ulvaceae > Ulva > Ulva armoricana. The sequence goes on from JAUMHO010000007.1 coordinate 1,091,477, forward strand.
GTGAGTACAAATACTGGCCACATCCATCACCTCGTTACCAGTTTGCACGTTCCAACACGCAAAACACACCAATTTCAAGATGATGAGCACCTTCTTCGGTACCACCCAGGGCTTCAACGCCACCAGCGTGAAGTCCACTGGCATGGTGCGCTCTTCATGTGTATTAATTCCAATGTTTCCTTTCCTGCACCTGCGCCAACGTATGCACCGTCATGCCAACTGTCTTTATTGGGAGTGTTGCCAGGGCATCTCAATTGCGTGTGCGAGGCATCTGCGTGTTCTGCTAGCCGCAGCGAAGCAAAATTCTACAACGAGGCTGAGCGCTCCTGTGCATCTAGTGCGCATGTTTCCGCGCATTTATGCCGCTTGCCCTCTGTCAGTCAAGATCGACCGATGTACAGCCTTGGTCCACTTGACACGAGTGGAAGCCCACCCCACGTACAGGACATCCCAGTACATAAGTTATTAAATTGGGCCTTGTCTGTACTGTTTATAGTGGTAATATTGGCATTCGAGTGCATCATCTGGGTCGTGTGACCAGATCCGCTCCATGCGGAGATTCTGCGTTGCTTGTTATCCCTGGCCACCACGCCGTTCTCCGTCCTGGGGAGTCCACTATTTCAGATCCCATGTACAAAGTCGTACCATCGAGGGCTACCTCGCGTCCTGCGGTGTGTACTTTAGTGTGCGCCTTCTTCCGCCCGCTGTTTGACGTTCAATCCGGCAGGATCGGCCTCGCAGAAGCTGCCAGTGGTCCATGCATGAAAATTATCGGCTATCCCCACGATTGAAAGATCTGAAAACCCCATTCCATAGCCTGTCCCTGCACCAGCAGCAGATGCCAGCCCTCGCAACTTTACTTCCACGCTTTCCTCTTTGGTCGAGAGTCGCCACGCTGTCGCAGCCTCCGCCACACGCGCGCGTCAACACACGCCAGCTCGCACCCTGATGGGCTTGCATCCCGCTGTTACAGATACCCGTCAGCGTCTGGAATTCGATAGTTCCAGTCCACCTCGATCAGCGCTGTGGCACGATATCCTCGGTACGTGCATGTCGTGACCGCAGTGCGGAACCACGTAAAAAGCACCCATAAGCCACGTCATTGGCCTGTTGCCTTGCGTATGATCACCCGCCACGCTCTTGTCCCTCATGCCAGCATCCTGAACAACTCCCCCATACCCTGCAGAGTGTGTATCAAAAAGTACATGGCGCTCTGCTTTAATTCCTCTATTTGAACAATGTTGTTCACGGTCAATGCGATATACCACCATGACGGTGGTTAAAAAACTCTACAATGTATCTAGCTTGCATCACTATGCCTGATTCAATCTGGTATCCATCATTATGCTTGACTCGCAGCCACTGTTGACCCCCACTGTTGACACTGGTACATACATGCAGCGCTCCGTATCCACCATGCGCCGCACTGTCAAGGGCAAGGGTGGCAAGGGCACAGCTTCATCCGCTGCCTCCTCTGTGTGGTACGGCCCGGACCGCCCGCTCTTCCTCGGCCCCTTCTCTGAGGCCGCCGTCCCCACCTACCTCGACGGTACGAACCTGGCCCCTGCCCCACCCGTTCTTGCTTCCCAATTTACCACTCAGAAAAGCTCACTAGCGGGTATCAGCAATGTTTGCCGACACCTCTGGCCCAGGTCGGCTTCTGGCCCGCCAGAGATCGTGGTCGCATCGCAGGTGCGGTGCTATGATGCACCATGTCAGACTACGTTGCGTTGTTGGTCAGCCTGTGCCAATTCGTCTCCCGGCACCCTTCCAACCATCCCCTCTGCAGCCCTTGGTTGCAGTAGCATTCATCCACTCCCGCCAGCCTCCGCACTGCCAGTGCCTCGATACACCCTTCATACAGAACTGCCTCACCTCCACACCGCAGCTACGTCCCAGCTAGGTGATCCATGGCGTGCACGTGTATCCACCTCGCACGGCCATTTCTAAAAAGGCATTCCTCGCTGCTGTGAACCCCGGCCAATACCCTCTCAACATGCAGGGTCTTTCCCCGGCGACTACGGCTGGGACACCGCTGGCCTCTCCGCCGACCCCGAGACATTCAGGCGCTACCGTGAGCTCGAGGTCATCCATGCCCGCTGGGCCATGCTCGGCGCCCTCGGATGCGTGACCCCCGAGATCCTCGCCCGCAACGGTGTCGCCCTCGGCGAGGGAGTCTGGTTCAAGGCCGGCGCCCAGATCTTCTCCGACGGTGGCCTCGACTACCTCGGAAACCCCAACCTTGTCCATGCCCAGTCCATCCTGGCCATCCTCGGCTGCCAGGTGTGGTCCCGAATGCATGCATGTAACACTGACCGCCCTCCCATTGAACAGAGTCATGCACGTGTATTCAGCCCACACTCCATCCCGAGTCAGTTTGCCGGAGCCGCAGTGGCGTGGTCCAGAGTGGTGTCCGCCGGGTAGTCATGCATGTGCGCTGTTGCAGGTGCTGCTCATGGGTTGCATTGAGGGATACCGTGTAAACGGTGGCCCCGCCGGCGAGGACCTGGACAGGCTGTACCCCGGTGGTGACTACTTTGACCCCCTGGGCCTCGCTGACGACCCCGACACCCTCTCTGAGCTCAAGGTCAAGGAGCTGAAGAATGGCCGCCTCGCCATGTTCTCCATGTTCGGCTTCTTCGTGCAGGTATGCCCCTCAATTTCTCTCCACAAACACATCCACTCTGGTCTCGCTAGTGCTTGCGTCGGGCAGGTGTCTGCTTGTTTGCTGTGATAGTTTGAGGATAATCCCTGTGCACAAGCTTGCGTCTGAAACCTTTAGTACGCAGTGCTGTTGTGGGTTTGCTGTTGTGGGTTTGAACGCGATGGTAATGTTAGAGGCTCAGGACCGTATCTACCGATACCGATTCTGAAACATTTTTTCGTGGCTGGTCCGACCACAGGCATCCGTAGCAAACCATGTGATTGTACTGTGCTTGGTACTTTACATGCCTGTTGGTAGTGTCCACGACTTGAGTACATGATGTTGTTGCGGCTCTTTACATGCTTGCAGTACATTCTTTCTTTGCAATTGATTGCAGTGCGATGTTTTGGCGTGCTATGCAATGCACGGTGAGCATTTGCTCACTGCTACCGATGATTGTTGCGCAGCATGTGGCAGACCAGGTGGTGCTGTCAAAATGGTGGTTGCTGTTCTTGGCAGGGCACAGTGCTGAGCATGGTACTTGCGTGCAGGCTATTGTCACCGGCAAGGGCCCCATCGACAACTGGGCAAACCATGTCGCAGACCCGTCCGGTGTCAACGCGTGGAACTACGCCACCAAGTTCGTCCCAGGAAACTAAGCAATCCTCTGGAAAGCTGTTGCTGGTATGGAGGTGATGGCAGTTTTGCTTTGGCTGCGGCTGTGGCGCCAACATTCTGTTGCAGGCCATGGCCGGAGCTGTGCCAACAGGAATGATGAATAGTTCAGTTTTTGCTGTGAAAAGTAGATACTGGATGAGCATGGGAGTGTGGTGGGAAGCGCCGTGCGGGCCGCTGCAGAGTGTATGTTCCATGTGCAGCCCTTACGAGACAGTACTGTAACTATATTCTTTGCATCTGCGATGAACCTGTATCAGTGGATGTGAACCTCCTGGCCAAAACATGGTGTGTTTCAGTGTGGGCATAAAAGCCAGTTTCTTCTATGTGGGACTCACTCATTCACTACAAATGTCATAGAGTTTGGAGTATATGAATAGTGCGGAAGAAATGATGTATCCGCTGCGCACGTCACATAGCAGTGCGAATGGCATGTGGGCAAGTCTGTCACTGATATCATTCACTGCACTGAGAGTGGTGCACTACTCCATATGTCTGATCCATTTGCAATGCCCCGGTTCCACCAAACCCCTATCCACCTGCATGTACATTGGTGCATTCATTGGGTTGGAGCATATTCGTACACACGGAATTCCTGCCTCTCACTAACGCAGCTTGCGTACTTAATGGTATGCCAGACACATATACATTGCTCAGCTCAGTACGTAGTGAAGGATTGTGGTTCCCATGCAGAAAGTTGTAATCTGGTTGTTACAAGTTACAATACCCGAGGTCTGGGCTCTGGCCTGTACCCCTCGCAGGTTGTGGGCAACTAGACGTGTCAGCCGTTGCTGCTAGACCAGCCATTGCTGCTACATCAACTATAGCTGCTGGACCAGGCATAGCTGCTACACTACTCAGCAACTAGTCAGAGCTGCAAGCAGCCGGTGACAGATGTGTCTGGGATCGGTTGCGGTCTTTTGCACGTGTGTCATCTGGTTTCATCATGAACACGCCAGAATGTTGTTTTATGCAGGGTGTTCCGAGACAATATCCAGGGCAAAGAAACATGAAAAATATCTCATGAAATGTGTCTCAAATCTGCAACTGGTGTGAAATCCCGCAGACCAGAACATCAGACTAGCCATGATTGAACGCAGGCAGCCAGGACCTTCATTTGGAAAATGGTTTGATAAAATCGGGTAATCTATCAACATGACACACTGAGATGACATTGGTGTGGACCTTTTACCGATGACAGGGCGCCAGCAGCATTGCTGCAAGTTACCTGTCTTGTCAACACATCTGGAAGGGGTGAACATTACACAACAGCATCCGCGTACTAAAGCCGTTGGTGCAGTTGCGATGATTCAACGTGGAAGTGTCTACAGTACGGCCAGATGGTATGTACAGTGTGAAGGTTCTGGACATGCCTGGACCTGCTGGACTGTACGGACTTGAAAGCCTATTGCATTCTCACGAAGGTCACGAAGGTGTGCGCCCTTCCTACAGGTATCACCTGCTTTCCTAGGTAGTGCCAAAATGATGTGAGGGAAGCCAGTACATTCAAGTAAGAGTTTCGGATTAGACATGGGCTGTGGCAGGCGTTCGCGTGCGCCCAGAGTTCGGCCTGCGTGAGGGAACCTTCTGTGCAACCAAAATGTACACACGGTCTGTGAGAAGCCCATAAACTGTTGGCGTTCATCGACAGGATACCGACAGGATATCGGACTGAACCATCAGGAACTCCGAATGACGGTGGTGATGCTGATCCGCCCAGTGGCGATGGTGCACCCATGAGTCATACTCTCATGATTCAGGCGGGGCGAAAATGGGCTGACTGCTGCTGTGCGTCTTGTTGTCTCCATCCCGTACCCCCCGTAGTACTGCCCGCGGCACGTGAGCGGTCTATCGACCAATACCTTGCTGCTGGGACATCAGATCACCTTGCAGCGGTCATAAGTGGTGCAGCCGCAGAGGGGTGCCGCATTCGCGCAGCTTTGCAGGGCTTTACGAACGGCACAGTCCGTCAGATCCACACCGACTAGCAATCATGAGCCCACCGAAAAAGACTAAGCATATATTTCTTGTACCTCAGGTGTTAGATGATGATAGTGATGACGAAACGGTACTTTATGTTTGCGACGCGGTGAAGGCGTCGGTCGCAAAACGATCCGCGCTGCTCTCTGGCTTGCTAGATACTTCAGGTGTCGTCAAAATACCTGAGGGAATAGGATTTGATGACTTTCGCTTGTGGGCTAAAGCAGGTCAGGCTGTCAAGCTGTCCGATCGAGACCTTGCGACGGTGGTTCGTGTACGCTGCATGCCCTCCCTATGGCTACAAACGCAACATTTGCATGCCATGTGCGAAAATGTTGGGGAATTGCAGCCCGTCAGCAAGAATTCATGACCCGCTCTGGCATGGGCCTGGTTCTTTACTCATGTGCCCTGACACTGGATGTTGCCATTGCAGGTAGCGCACGAGCTCAGCGACCACAGGGCTGACAAATGGATCGATCTCCTAGCGTCGTCAATCCTAAATGTCAATTGGGCCCCAGGTGGCAACAGTGACGCGCTTCACAGCACCCTCATCGCACTGCCGTGTCATGTGCTCCACCTCGTCCTCCGAGCAGCACTACGCTCCTCAACGCCCGAAGACCTTTTCACCAAGCTCCCCACAACCCTTCATCCTCATGTCATCTCCAGTATGGTTGACGCGTCTAGCACGCTCGCCGTCCGACTGCCCACTAGTGCCACCACCTTCCTGGCACACCTCCGCTACCTGCCAGCCCCACAAACTGCCATTCGAAGTCTGGACCTGCACATCTGCGCTCCAGATCCCGCCGTCACCGCCACCCTCCTCGCCGCCGCCCTCGTCACACACTCCTCCCTCACAACCGTCACACTCACTGGCCCCTTTATCTGTGATGCCACCCTCGCCACTATCCAGCCAGCCCTCCTACGCCTCCCCTCTCTACACTCCCTATCACTCACACAGGGCCGATTCACAAGTTCTGCGCTCCCGCACCTCCAGCGGATCGTCTCCAAATCCACCAACCTCCGCAACCTCACGCTGTCTGGCTTGAATCTCCCCGCGGAAGCCCCCCTGTGCCCCTCCCAAGCCGCCTCTGTAACCCCCTTCCTCGCCGCAGGCACTCACCTTGCCTCTCTCCACATCGATGGCGCTCACCTCGGTGGCAACACGGTGTCCTGCGCCACATCTAGCACCCCTGAAGCCACCCCCCTGCACGTCCGCAAGCTCAAGATCTTTGAAGCCAACTCCCCCCGCAGCGCCAGCAGCCCGCTCCTCCTCTCCCTCAGCCTCCCGGCGCTGGGCAACCTGACTCTGTCTCTGCGGGACGAGCGCCGCAGCAACAGCAACAACGGGGAGACGAAGGGCCACGTGCTGGACTCACGGTCATACGCACTCCGCGTGAAGCCGTCGCTGCTGCATATCGCAGCTCTCACGACACTCGAAGTGCTCACGGTGAACACGGCAGAGTATGGCGCCTTTGAGGAGAGCGGCCACGTCGTGCTGGCCGCGTCCCTGTGCGTGCTGCCGGCACTGGTCGGCCTCGAAATTCACACCGCGAACACCTGCAGCGCGGTACGTGCGCTCACACCGTTCCTCGACGCCACCTCGCAACTCGTCGTCCTCCGCATGACCTGCCCGACGACCCCAGCCGCCGCAGACGCCGCTGCAGCGGTGCCGTGGGAGCCGTTCATGCATGCGCTCGCGCAGCACAGCTCGCTGCAGGAGCTACAGCTGCTGCACGACGCCAGCCTGTTCCGCGGCGCCGCGGCCACGCCGCGGCCACCGGCTGCGGCCGCGGAAGCGGCGGCTCACCCGCCACTCGCGGGGCCGCTTGTGCCAGTGCTGCCGCAGATGCAGCAGCTCACGCGCTTGGTCCTTTTGCCTCGCGACGACCGCTCCGACTCCCCCGCCGCCGACCGCAGCCGTGTTGACTGCCAGTGCGCCCCCCCAGCCGCACCCCACCCACACACCCCCTCTGGCTGCGCATCTTTCTCAGCCACCCCCTATGCATTGCAGGTCCCTCGGTCCAGCCATCTCCCAGCTCTCGTCCCTCCGGGAGCTCTCCCTCGTTGCTGTGACCCTCGCCTCTCCAGCCGCACTCATCGCCGCGCTCCCCGCATGCCCCCGCATGGAGTCGCTGCGGCTAGACGGCGCAGGCCTGGGCGATGCGGATGCACGCGCTCTCGCTGCCGTGCTGCCGGCGCTACCGCGGATGTCCCACCTGGACCTCGCGCGCACGCCGCTCGCGGCTGCCGCGCTGGACGTCGCCGCCGCCGCGCTCGCGCTGCCGCGGCTCGTGGACGCCACGCTGTGCGTGCTGCGCGATGTGGCGCGTGACGACGAGATGCATCCGCGGCTGCTCCAGGCGGAGGCCCGAGCGGAAGCACGGGGGGCCCGCATCAACTTCCAAGTACGCCTGTAGCTATCTTGGGTGCTCGTCGGGCTGGCCGAGGTCAACACTCAAGCTGCGTCTCCGCCTGGCGATGCGCAGGAGCAGATGTTCATGTAGAGTTTGTAAGAGCTTGCTTAGTTTAGCTGCAGTGCAGACAGGTAGGAGGCGAGGTCTTGAGCGACCTGCAGCAGAAATTGCAGTGTCGGGGTACATGGCGTTCTGGTTTGGAAGGAGCTTTTACACGGGTCAAGCCTCCAAGTTGGGAGTGCTAAGTTTGTAGTGTGTGTCGGAGTTTAGGGCAGGTACTTCTGGTGAAGACCCCAGGACGAGCTGATGCTGCCAGCTGTGCCATGATGGGCGAGGGACGAGTTTGACTATTTGTGCTGGTAGGAAAGTGTTTTGGTTTTCACTCTCACCGATTGTTTGGCAGTCCTTGGACTGCCTGTCACGCTTTGATGCTGTACTCTGATGCCGGGACTGGGCTTTGCGCGTACAAACCGGGCCTGGCGGTTTCTTGGTTGCTTCATCTAGATGTGTGATACGCTGGTCAGCGTTGGGTAGCGTTCAGAAGGTAACATGGAGTATATCATTTTGGAGGGACGATGTGGAGAGCTGTTGCGGATGGCAGGGATGAAGATTTGGAATGATGTAGGAAGCTGTGGTCAGAGTAGTAAGCATGTTTGTTTGTATCATGAGGTGGTGTACGTACATGGGCGTGCACTGGTGTAGCATGTATCTCTCAGCTCGGTAACAGCCTGAGAAGTCGGATGGTGAAGGTTTTGCCAAAACCCCACAAACAGGTGAGGGCAGTGCTGGGGCAAGATCACTTGACATGATTTCAGTATATAGGAGATACAGGTGTCACGCACAAGTGTCTGAGCATCAAAGCTGAGTAAATTGTAGTCGATGCTGCAGCATGGTGTGGATGCACTTCACTGGTGTGTCCACCGGCATTCCACGCTGTGGGTGACGCTGAACTGCGTCGCCGACAGCTCCGGGCATGCCATTTCATCGCCAGTACCTGATACGTGATGAACACAGGTGCACTATTGGGCGGTCTCAAACACAGCGGAGTGGGGACCATAGGCGTGTCAAGTGGTGCGGAGAGCCTGAAGCGCGGCTTTCCGTTGGCAGAATGGCTTACGCTTCCTATTTATACCGAATTGCACGATCCTGTGAAAGTTTAGAAGGCATAGGCCGATGCTTGAATACCATTGGTAGGCAAACGTCCGTGGTGTACTTACCACGCCGGCTTGTGTCTACATCGGACGACTCAAGTCCTGCAACAGAACGCTTGGAACAGGTTAACGAAAAAGAGCGAGGCGAAAATGTAGGTGCGAACTGTGGCATTCTTGGTTCCGCAGCTATGGCTCATCTAAGGGTCCTGACGCGGTAGATCCTCATGGCGGTCAGCAGCTTGCCACCAGCACGTTGTCCTGCGTGGTAGACCACATCTCCCAACACCAACATCACTATACTGCTCTGTAGCTGCAGCTTCTGGGACTGTAGAGGAGCAAGCGAAACAGTCACCATTCGTAGAGGCACATCTGGCCAGCCTGACATCGCAGTCCCCTGCCACCCAGGCAACGCCGGCATCAGATGATGCACGAGCGTCCTCCAGCCCAGATTCAGCATCAAACTCGTCAAAAGAGGAAGATGTGTCAGTCTCTCAATCACCCGCATCATCAGCAGCACGGTTGTTTGTGTTCGATGACAGCACCGTAGCCCACGTGCCTGGGGAGCAAGATGCAGCAGAGAAGCCATGGGATGCAGCTCGAGAGGCAGAACTCACTCACGCGGAGACGCTGATCAAAGCAGGCAGGCCTAGGCGAGGTGCCACACCTGATCAGGTTTCCATTGCTCGAGCCGTTCCCGCAGCAGAACCCACCCATCTCCTCGAGCCCGCAAAGTACGATGACCTACCAGAAGACTTTCGGCCACGCTTCCGCGAGATCATCAGGTACGTACATGCTCACAGTGAACCTGCTAGATACTGTCTCCACGTCACGGATGCATATTGTGTGCCTCAGCCATGCTTCTGCACGATTGGATCCAAGCTGGGCACAGTCATCGTCAGCAGCAGCCACACTTCATCACTTAGCGCTTGCGTGGCCACACAGCTGTGCATAGCCAAGGACCTACACAGGCAGATTGGAACTTTTCAGAGGACATGCAGAAGTCCGACCCGCCTGTCTGACTGGCACCATCGCAGGACTGCCCTGTCCATGATGCAGCAGCATTGCCCTTGCCAACTCATCCAAGGTGACACCAAGGCTGCCCACAGGTCCCTGATCGCCACTGCTCGGAGACAGTAGCCTGCGTGTGCTCAAGCACGGCATCCTCCCACGACCAGAGCCACCTCTGGCACCCACCAGTCTCAATGCTCCCACACCTCAAACCTCTGCGCCCTGTAGGCGGCGCCCACCTCCGATGCGGATAGCAGATGTATGGCAAGCTCTCCGGGAGGCCGACTACCTCGGCGAAAAAGCCAAAGCCAGCGGCTTTGTGCCATCTGTTGACTGCAGCATCTCCCTGCTCATCGACCCCCGTCGTTCCGATCAGGTGCCCCTGCCTCAATCCCCCCGACCAAACCCCCTCATCCACTCACCTGACCACCACGTTGCAGCCCCAGTTCCACCTTCCCCTTTCTATCGCTTCAGTGTCCCGGATCATAGATGCTTGTCGCAGACACGTACTCACACCTCCGGTCCGGAACGTCTTCCCCTCGCGGCCATGCCCCTTGATGCTGCTGCTATCTACCTGACGGGCTGAATGGATGTGTGAACACGGTCGACCGCATCCTGTGTGGTCATCAAGCTGCAGGGCCCTCACCGGCTGCACATGCCATCTGAGCACCGAGGCCACAGCACGACTCACCATGCCCCCACAGCTCTCACACTGCAGCCCCAACGCATGCCCATGCAGACTGCCACCCCCATGCCAGCCTCAGGCACTAGCGCGCGCAGAGAAGGCCGAATACACTGCATGCATGTGGCCACATTTGTCCCCTTGAAACCCGGCAAAGCCATGTGGCGGTTGTCGTCGATGCATGTGCCAACGTGGTTACATATCCGCACACGCACGGCTGATGCCGCTGTAACCCGGTGTAAGTAACGCCGCGGCTGGTGTAATCTGCAGCTGGTGCGCGGAACCGCGACGTTGCCCCACGGCACCGGCCGCGACGCGCGAGTCGCGGTGTTCACGTCCAACGCCAGCGACGCCGAGGCCGCCACCGCCGCCGGCGCCGCCATTGTTGGCGGAGAGGAGCTCGTGGCGCAGGTGGCGCGGGACAAGGGTGTCTCTGCGGACGTGGTGGTGGCGACGCCGGACATGGTCCCCCGCCTCGGCAAGATTGCCCGCATCCTCGGCCCCAAGTGTGCCCCTGTTCCTCGTATAATCGAAACAGAGAGCAGAGCGCTTCCAGACTTCCCCTGCAATGCCGGCCGTGGTTTGGTGGAGTCAAGGCCGTGCCACCCAGTGTGTGCATGTGAGGCATGCATGTGCTCGACGCACCATGCATGTAGCGTTGGTGGTGGCTGACACAGCGGCCACGGTGACATACAGAGCAACACGGGTCAACGCTGCCACAGCCAAACCAGCGACATCGCGCTCACATCTCAGTAGGCGAATCATGCTTGCCGTGGCACCCAAGCCATGATTTGTACGCAGCTTCTCAACATCGGCGCATCGCCCCTGCACAAACCAACAGTTCGTGGCATGCCCTCGCAGCCGTCACTTGCTCGCCCCAGCCAGTGACTTCACCACCACACTCTCGCGAGCCCGGTTGCATTCCACCGTCAGCACAACCGCTCCCGCATCACCATTTGGCCACATGCTTGCTCCGCACCTTAAACTAGAGGCACGAGACATCCGCATCGCAGCGCCTGCAATTATACGAGGCCCATGACTTCACCGAGAGCCTCACCAGCGCCTACAACGATACAAGCGGCATGGCCCCAACCGCTGCAGGGGCCTCATGCCAAACCCCAAGTTCGGGACAGTCACGACGCAAGTCACCGAGACAGTACGGGAGCTACGCGGGGGCAAGCTGCAGTTCCGCAACGACAAGGGCGGCACCATCTCGGCATCCATCGGCCGCAAGTCCTTCTCCGACGACGCCCTCGCCGACAACTTTTACGCCTTCCTGCGAGCCATCATGGACCTCCGCCCGAGGGGTCTCTCTGGGCAGGACATCACGGGCTTCGTTGAGCGAGTCAGCTTATCCACGACCCGCGGCAAGGGCTTCCCGGTGAGCGTGGAGGACCTCACGGCCGCCGCCCGTGCCGAGCACAGCCGCTCGTAGCGCCGTAAACAGTGCCACGGGCTGCCATGGGGGTGCGGAAACCCAAGACAGGTAGATGTGCCGGCAGATAACTCTTTGTAGCCCAGGAGCGGCCCCACCCACCCTCCACAGGCTAGTCCAGGGTTTGTTGCTGGGGTCGCTATGCATGGCCGGGCACTGTTGGCCTGTAGTAGTGGGTTTGACACGGTGGCACGGGTCACGGTGGTGTGCGGTTGCAGTACATGCGGTTCTGATCTATCGTGCATGTCAGAGACGTTCCATTACAGACGTAGGCCGGGTGTGCAGCAGGTAGCTAGTGCAAGTTAAGCGGCGGTGCTGTAACTGCGGTATGGCTTGGGCCTTGGTTGCGTCTGCAGAATGTGGGAAGCACTGCATGTGCGACTGCGCGAATCAGGGAGATCATGCTTTGTCATGGAGTGCAATTCAGTTCTGACTTGTAGAGGGTGTCGTCAGGTGTCATTCTGCTGTACTGTGACATCGGGCGCATGAAAATACCTGTTTCACAAGGTACCCGGATGCTATACGTGCGACAGTCCGACATTTTTACTTTGAGGGTATACCTGTGCCGCGGGTTTGTAAGACGTTCTGGGCAAGGTCGGGTTACAAAAAGACCCATCATTCACGATCGAGGCGTGCATTGCAAAGGCACATATACCACCGCACACAGCTGCAAACTCTGCAAAGACGAAACTCTCCTGAAGCACGGCCTCAGCTGAAAATCCTTGTTCCTGTGCCTGTGAGCACTTACTGCAGCGTGGTCGTGGGTCCAACCACCCCAGCGCCGCAGCAGACAGGTGTGCAAGCGTGTGATCACCTACACGCCTCTGGTTGCCGGTACGGCCACCTCTGGTGGCAATCACAGCCATCACGCGTACATCACTCAGCACTTGGGCCTGTGGAGGCTGCTCCATCCCCCCCGTTCCAAGAGAGCCACTCCCTGGTGGAAACAAAAAATCCCCTCTGCCCGACCCCACCTCCTCGATCCCATAGAAAAGCTGGACGACATGTGGCGCGTCCCATCTCACCACCCGAGCCACCTTCATAAACCTGCAACGCCGGCGCACATCCATCCGCGCGCACTGAAATCCGCGTGTACTGAAATCCATCCGCGCGCACTGAAATCCGCGCGTACTGAAATCCATCCGCGCGTACTGAAACCCCACACAACTCATTTGCACTGACCGTCCCGCACGGACTTCACTTTCACGCTACGATCCTGGCACGAATCGGCCCCTTTGGACCGCCCACATTGCCTGGAACACTGCCCCAATACACCGGCTGAGAACCCCGGACACTATGCGAGGGCCGCCCTAGTCTTCGTCATCGGAATCACCGTCCCAGTCCTCGACAATGTCGTTAACACCGCCCTTCCCCCTTTTACCCTTGCCGCCTCCGCCGTAGCTCCCGTTGCTGTCGTCGTTGCCGGCGGTCGGCGACAGGCCGAGCACCGCACGCATGGAGTTTGGTAAGCCGCCAAGGCCGTCGCCGGGAGCGCCGGATGCCGGCAGGCCGCAGCGCTTGAGGCACTCCTTGCTCAGCGCGAACGAGCCCTGGGGACTGGTGGAAACGAGGTCCGCGCCGCTCGCCTCGATCGCCTCGGCACCCGATGCGCTGCCGTCGCGCAGCGCGGCGAGCGCACCGACGACATTGATCGCGCCGCCGTCGGACGATGTGAACGTCTGCGTGAAGAAGTTGGGCTCGCAGCGCGCGTTATAATTGTAGTGCAGGAGGCCCTGCGGCACGACAAACACCTCGCCCGGGCCGACCTCGAAGGTGATGTCTTGCGCGACGCCGTTCTCCTGGGAGATGCCGGCATCCATCACACCTGCAGCCGCCAGCAACGTGTGCACGCATGCTCTTGAGACATGCATATTCAAACAAGCATCGCGCCATACTACCCCTAGCGCAAGCCCCGCGCCCTGAGCGCCCTATGCATGACCCTCCTTTCGTCTGTGCCCCAACACAGCATTGCAAAGGTCTCTGTCCCGCAAAAACAAGGCAAAAACTCAACCATCGGCAACATGTGTAACCCGCCACAGCCATGTTCACGCGTGTCTGGCACATCTCCATGTCGCTCCCTGCGTGCTGGTCTCGTCTGAGCTCCCCACCCGGGTTCGACTAGGCACCTTGCGTAGCCAATAGATTGATTGTGTGGGAGCAACGCCCAGGTCCAAGCGCCCTTAAAACGGCTGCTACGATCGACACGGCTGCCCACCATGCATGCATGCACACGAGATGGGGCGTGCCAGATCCCGGCGGAGGGCGCTCAACCTGTGTCCGAGTAAACACAGCCGTGATGCTCTGCTGTGCATGACTCTCAGTAAACACAGCCGTGTCCGAGTGTACACAGCCGTGATGCTCTCTGAGAGTGTGAAGGTAAAAAAAATGTAAATGTGACACTTACTCACCATATCCTACAAGGACTTTGACATCTCCGGATAACCGGGACCACGGGCCCCGGCCCCAGTGTGAAGGTGTGTGCGCATCGGGAGGCCAGCAGGCGGGGCGAGGCGGGGCGAGGCGGGGCGCACCAGAGAGGACTGTGTAGAACTCGTTGGCCCGCATGTGCATGTGCGGCATGAGGATGCCGCACGGCTTGAGCGCGGTGAGGAACTGGGACTCGCCGGGCGTTGTCAGGGTGGACAGGAAGGGGTTGGACGCCTTGGTAACGCGCTGCTGCAGCACCGCCTCGTTGTCGGTGACCGCGGCCACGTCCTGCACAGCATGCGGCCCGTTGCCACTGTTGCCGCCTCACGCCCTCGGCGTGCGTCCGAGCTGCCAGGCACGCAGAAGGGCCGCCGCTCTCTCCTTCGAGCTCAAGATAATGACACCTCCGGCAAACGGGGCCGATTGGTGAACCGAGGCAATAGCAGGGGGTGGCTTCAGGAGTGCTAGGTCAGCTCAAGGGCCGCCGCTCAGCTGGTCTTTGCGTCGTTGTCAACGCATCGTGCTGATGGCGAGTCCACTGTCAGGGATGACGAGGGACCCGGGGGCTATGCGAGCACCAGAGGCGTGCCGGTGCTGGGCGGTACGGTTATGTCACTGGAGGATGCCCACGTTTCTGGGTGCGTTGTTCAGGACCTGACCTGGGATTGGCACCTCAAGGGCCCGACCCTCATGGACAGCATGTGCACTCCGCATTCCACCCCTGAGCGGCCCGCATGAGTGGTTGAAGGGAACGCCGGGCTCCGTGTCCCTCTTGCCCCAGGAGCGCGGTTGCAGCTCCTCTCGATGAGGCGTGGCCCCCTGGCTGCTGTGATCAATACTGATGGCACTTGTCAGGTGCACGTCACACGGGTTCTTGCGAAACCTGGGCAACTGTGACTGGCAAGTGTGACTGGCAATGACGCACGAGATGATGTGACGCGGCTGCTCGCCTCACCGGTCTTGTGTGTCAGCAGCTAGCAGGTACTCAGCAGGCTGCATGCAGGCGGTGCTGCGGTGGATTGAGGCACCGCCGGGTTGTGCACAAGGAGCATCGGGACTGACTAGCACGCCGAACTCCATGCCAAGCAAGTGCACAGCTGTATTAATCTGTGAGGGCAGACAGCGATCTAGCCTTATCTTCCAGTGATCGACTCTGATCCAACTCTGATGGGGAATTGGGTCTCCTGCCTCTACTTGCAGTCGTGTTACTACAGCAGCGTGCGGGTCAAGCTTGTTCAGGGCTGCAGCTACTTCGCCACACAGGCAGGACGTTTTGCCCTGCGCTCGTGATCTTGTGGTATGTAGGCACTGTGGGCCAGGTTGGTGTTGGAGTTGTGGCCTTTTCAATGCACACCGCCGATGCTGGTCTGCACCTGGTGGCCAGTCAAGCCCTTGCCAGTGTGGGACTGGAACAGAATTTGACAAATGCGGTTACACTGCTCCGAATGATGGCCTGGGCATGGGATCATTTCCAACGCAGCGCTCAGACGGCCTGCATGCCTGTTCCGATGCATTGGGCAGTGCTACATGAACTTCTGTATGAATTGCTGTTAACGTTTGGACTTCATACTGGTTGTGAACATGTGGATGTGGGGCCGGAGACCATCTGTACGTGTGTCTCGTGGGTAACTTGATTACTTTCCGGGGCGATGATTGTCTTGAAGCTGCGTGCGAGGCCGTGGACCAGAGTTTATGCCCCTCGCCTCGAAACGATGTTCGACTGGCGAGCGACCGCCGACAGAGGAAATATGCTGCATGTCCGATTGCTAAGGACATGACTAGGTACATGAGATGCAGGGGAGTCAGACATGCGCTGGAACACAGATGTGTGGCACTCTGCTGCCACGCGATTGCGCCAGTGCTCAGGCATCCATGTCGCAGCTGAATATGCAGGGCACCAGGCTGCAACAGCAGCACGGAAATACGCACCGGATCAGTAAAGGAGAAACGGAATGCGGACGAGTTTCCTTCGACGCCAAACTCCCCACGTTGCGCACTCTGTGTCAGGCGTGATGTCTCCAGCTGCACTTCGAAGTCATGATCACTCGCCAGCGCCAAGGTCCCAAACACCGCTGGCATCAGAAACATAGACACCAACATCTTCAAGGCTAATGATTTGATGTATGTGCTCAATTAGAAAAGACTCCGGGGCCTGGTATGCTTCTGGGGTGACTCAGTGAAATGTGCAATGCGCAGCGTTCGAGCTTGTATTAACGACGGTTTCACAGTCAGTGACAGATGCGAGAGACTCCTAATACTTGCTGTACATATACCTGCAAGGCTTAACCTGCTGTGATAAGTCTATATCAGTGTGAGGCGGTCGGAATGCGTCGGATCGTTAACCAGTGTGCCATGGCGACGCAATCGCTTGATCATGATCAATGCATGCACCATCGTGCATCACCTACGTGCAGCTTCTTCCACACGCAATCCTGCGCTGACGACATAACTGCGGAAGCAGGCCCATAGATGTTGCTGCCAGTGTGTACATCTTGCGTCTATCCTGAGCGGCTTTAATCCAGTTTCCTCGGAACGACGGATCGCGACAGGTCTGCCCGGCGAATTCTCACAGAAGCGACCGATTCAAATTACGATGCCCGGAGGCACGGCGGATTCGTGGCATAAGCTTGACAGCTCTCACACAAACACATACGAAGATCTTCAGAGCACCGGTGCAAGTGTGGACATCGCTCTGCGCGTACGCGTCGATACTCCATGCAGCAGCCGGGAGTTGGCAACCCGCAGGGGAGGGTGCCATCGTTCCCACCGTCCCCGAATGCCACTCCCACGCTGCCATGCCAGCTATGTGCGTTGGGGGGTGAAACCTGATCACAGGTGTACGCATGTAAGTACGGCCACTGTCGTCGCGCGCTAGAGCCGCCGTGGGGTGACTTTGTCTCAACGCAGCCTGCCCATTACTTCAGCAATCAGCTGCTCGTCAACGTGGCGCAGTCCGTTTGCGTACGTATGCGCTGCGTCGCACGACGTTGCGCTTACAAGAGCTCTGCCGCGGCAGCTACCTGGCGTATTCATGCGCACCATGTCCTGGAAGTCGTGCTCCAGTCTCAGCCATTCGTAAATTGATGAGCAAGCAGCTGGCATGTACGGAGACTTGTCTTCCTGGAGTCATGGTTGCTGGTTGTTGGTCAACGCTGTGGTGGCCTAGCATGATATCGCGATGGATCCGTGCGCATGGACTCGGGGTGCAACCTCATAGTGAAGTCGGGAATCGAACATTCAAATTGAAAACGCACCACTGTGTAAGGTCTGCGCGGCGAAAGGTTTTGAATGCACGTCATGGTCAACAAACGACATCCATAGCCTGTTTGAAGGACATCAGGCTCCAGGCCGCAGGAACGCATGAAGCAGGCCATGGATCATCCACAGGTCTCATACACGTGCATTGTGGTCACAGGAGCGCTGCCGCTGCGGGCAGCGACCTTCTAGGAGCTAAAGATCTCTCATTGGTCCGGCCCCCAGGGGTGCTGTGGCTGACACCCGCTTGGGCTTGGGTATGGCGTGATAACCGGATTTCTTTCAATACCTAACTGCGGCTGAGCATGAGGGTGTACGAGTGTGCGGTTCAGGTAAGGGTGTGCTTTTCAGGCTCACAGTACTGAACATTTAGTCTGAACATTTAGTCTGAACATTTAGTCTGCGTTTAATGGCAGACGGGGATGTTTCTAGCTTGGGCTCTACACTGAGTTGCCGATATCGGCGAGAGGAGGTGTACTTCAGGCCTGTAGGCATTGGATGGTAAGGTTCATGGAGCTCCGGCTCGCAAACGGGTCAGCATGAAACAAATCGATTTACATGGGCCCAAGAGAAGGGGTGCAGGGCAGCCTGTGTGTGAGAGCAACAAGGCGGGTAAGCTCGCCCAAGGACAACATCCCCATTTTGTGGTACGAACTGAATTTGGTGGTGGCAGTGTCAAATTGCTGGAATGGATGGGAGTGTCTTGCAGGTGACTCCAGCCCTTCGATGTGTAACGGACCGCGTCAGATGGCATCATGCCGACCGAGTGTCCTGTCTAGCCTTGGATTTCTTTGTGGACAGCCGACGAAAAGCGTTATGGAAGGCAGTCCAGTCCTGCCTCGGAGAGGGTGTCGTGAGGTGTCATGTAAATGTGACACATGTTGCTGCAGTGTTGCTGTAGTGTGACAGGCCAACAAGGTACGCCTTTACTTGCGACGTTGGCACTTTGGACTGGGTAGTCCTGCAACACGGGCTTTTTGCAAGACGTGCATTTCAGATGAGACGTCGTGCCACAGCAACTTTCTCCGGACAGCAGCCAGACAGCAGCGCTCCAACAACGCAGCCCGGGCACCATCGCACAAACTCCAACAACGAGTCACGTGCGAATGCATGTCTACTGTAGGTGTTCCATCCTTGCCACAACCATCAGCGAGTTTTAACAAACATGCCATCCCGTCTGCACTGCATTTCGCAACACTCACATTACAACAAATGCTCCAGGCAAACATAATCACAGTTGCAAGCTTGATGCAACTGTGTCTCAGAATTGATGTTGTTAATGTATTAATTCCTGGTTACTTACTAAAACATTAATTTGTTTGTTAAGAGAACGAAAAACTTTCCCTGTTTCAATAAAATGGTTGGTCCCCCCCCCCCCCATATTTTGCAAGTAGATAGGTGTACCTACAAAATTAAGGTGAGAAAACGCACGTGGATGTTACAGACTGAGCAGGCAAAACGTCAATAGTTCTGGCCTTGCCAAAGGGCCTCATCAAACACGCGCCTCTGCTGTAACACGCATGCCGCACATGCGTCACCCCATGCCAGCAGCCGGGGCAGCCCTGCCATACTGCCAAGGTATCGGAGGAGCAGGCACACACGATGCGCACCACCATCACGCACAGGAATATTGCATGGAGTTCCTGTGGAGATCTGCATCAACCCAGCAGACTTCGTTGTCACCAGTGTTCAATTTAGCAGACCTTCCAAGGTTAACAAATGTGACTTTTGGAGACCAAATGTCAGGTCTTAGCCCAGGGAAAAAAAATTGACTCTCAAGATTAACACTGGCCACCACACACCGCCCCGCCAGATTTACTCGTCACCCACACACGCCACGCACCTATCCCACGACACCACTGTTGCAGCGAGGGTCGGGGCTACACGAAAAGTCAATCACATGGCTGCACCTCTGGAGCTTAAAAAAACGGCCGCCGCCACATGCATGGCGGCGACCATGCACCACAGCAAATCAACCCGCATACCACTTACCCCAGGCGGCGGGGGCTCGGCTCATGATGGCCTTGTAAAGATCCGCGGCGTCCACTCCACACCACGGCAGCAGTCCTACCCGGACAGCAGCCGCGCTCCGCATCTATCGCGCATTCCCGCTGCAATTGACACATGCATGGGGCCGCGCACTTCAGCCACTGCAGTCGGCAAATGCATAAGAGTCGCATGCTTCAGCCACTGCACCTCATAAAGCCACAACAACAGTCCACCACCGCAGCAACAGGCCGACGCACAGCATGTCAAACACAGCATGCCGCACAGCATGTCGCTCGAGGCCGGCCACGCAGCTGCAGGGCCAACACCGGACAGAGCCGGTGGCGCACGAGTCATCGTTGCTGTGCGACTGCGTTGCTGTGCGCGCACCCATGTTGGCTGGTGGAGGTAACGCTTCCGGGCCTTGCCCCGAAGATCAAGCCTGACAGTCTGAAATTGCTCTGTCAAAATGCTATTATTTCCCGACACAGGTGCGCACACCGCCATTGCGAGGAAAGCCGCTTCAATCACCACACTGCCCCGGTCACACACCCACCGCACTGGGAAGGATGTGATTGCCGGCATGTGGCCGCAAGTACCAGGAGGACCGCCGCGTCGACACGCATGGCACTCACGGGAATTGCAAGAGGCCCCTCTGAGAGTCTGTGCGCTGCAGCTGTGCGCTGCAGCCCGCTTGAGGCACACCCCGTCCAGGCGGGTGTCCTTCAAGCCGCCTGCACACAGGAGCGCATGCGACTCTGCCCAGACCAGCGACAAACTCGATCCAGTATCGGTGTAACGGACTGTCCCCCTGGCTGCCGTCGGCAGCAGCGAACGGTCGCACACACATGCACGCATGTGGCCAGAAGTGCTGTGCAGCGCGGCTTTGCTGCGCCATCCCTCCCACCCCCACCCCCACGCCCACACTCAGCCCCGTACCCCATTGATGTCAAAACCCTGCAGCTGTCACCCGATTCTACCCGATGCTGTAAAGTATATCCCCCGACCTGCGGACGAAGCTTCAGTGTCTACCCGCCGTGCGGCGTGCATGTCACGAAAACCGGTCACAGAGGTAGCGCGCTGAGGCCGGCCAGGGCGGCGTTGTAGCATTCGGATTGCGTCATAAACCCACTTGAGGCGGCATCATGCACGGCATGCCTGACCTCACACCGCTGCCACGATGCGGCTTAGTTTGGGATGGACGAAAGGTTGACCGGGCCAGCGTCTGTGTCGTAGCCATGCATGGACATCACCGGCAGAAAGTTCTCGCGGCTCGTCGCACTGTCTATCAGCTCGCTCGCCCGCGCGCTGCTCTGGAAGCTCTGCATCTTCCGCAGCCGCACTGTCGCGCTTTGGCCGCCGCCCGGCGACCCGCTGACGCTGCACCCGGGCGGCTGGGGCGAGGTGCCCACCGCCGCCGCGCCGCCGCCGCTGCAGTCGCTGGGCGTGCTGTCCAGGGCCCCCTCGTAGGCGCGGTCGTGGAATCCGCCCTCGAGCTCCGCGCGAACCGCAGCAGCGTCCGCCAGGGAGTCGGCGATGCCCACAGCGAGCTCTTCCTCCGGCCACCCCTCCAGCTGCCGCTGCCGCTGCCAATGCCGCGACACCGGATGCCGCCGGACGTGCGCGGCGACACCGACACCCCGTGTGTGGCCGCTCGGCTCCCGCTCGCCTGCCCCACCAGTGTCAAACCCCATGAAGCTGGAGTCGCCGCCGCCGAGGTCCGAGCCCGAGTCCAACTCGTTCGCTGGCATCGCCGCCACCGGCATCAGCTGCTGCCGCCGCCGCTGCTGCTGCAGCGGCCGCGAGTCGTAGGCCGTCGCCGCTGTGCCGCGGTGGCGGCTGTGTGCTGGGCTCTGCGCAGCACGCTGCGCGGAGGAGTCTGTTGTCGAGTGCACGGATGTCAGCGCGCTCTGGTGGGCCTCCAGCACGTGGATCAGCTGCTGCGCTTGCACGTTGGCCTGCGTGTCCAGCTCTTCCTGCACTCACGAACATGCATGAGACCCGTGCATCAGACAAGAGCAGAACAAGCCACCACAGACGCACGAGGCTGTCACAAGTGCCCACACCGGGCAGCAGTGACTGTGTGGAGGGGCAGAGAGAGGTCGGCACCTTTAGGCGCTTGTTCCAGGTGTCTTCAAGTGCATGCAACGACGCGGCGTGCCGCTCCTGCAGCGACCGCAGCAGCTCGACCTGCTCTGTCTGGTCGAAGCAGTGCATCTCGCTCCACCGCGTGCCGATGCCGTCAAGGGCCTCCTGAAGGGTCTCCTGGAGGCTCTCATGCAGCATCTGCGACTCGGACGCCTCTGCCGGCGCCAGTGTCGCCTGGCTGCCGATAGACGCCACCGGCGACACTGCGTCGCGCCTGCGCCGCGGTGGCGCCGACCCCAGCTGCCGCTGCTGCGGCTGCCGCTGCCGCTGCCGCTGCTGTCGCTGCTGCTGCTGCCGCTGCTGCTGCTGCTGCTGCTGCGTCTGTGCCACTGCCTGCACCGCCGCTCGCACCGCGCGCTGCTGCCGGTGGTACAGCTCTGCCCCATGCACGGCTGGCGGGGCCTTCCCTGGCCCCACGCTAGCGACCCCGGCGGTGCTGCCACGGCGAATGCTGCCCGACGACGCCCGGTTGCGTGCTGCATACGCTGCTCCCGTTCGGCTGCACCCGACACGCCCATAGCCGCCCGTGCTGCCGTGCCGCATCACCACGTCCAGCCCGGATACCTGCGCGGGACCAAACGCGGTTGGGCCGTGCATGCTGCGCTGTGCAGGCATGCGCTGGGTCGGGTGCTGCTGCTGCATGCGCTGCAGCGGCGACCCCTTGGCTTTGCCGCCGTTCTGGTCGGTGCTGTCGCGGCGGGGCGCAAACTCATCAGGGTTGGTCGGCATGGATCGACACATCACGTCAGCCGCGCGCGCGGTCGTGGGAGACTGGCTCTCGACACTGTCCAGCAGCCCCGCATTCCACGCGGTCGGCACGCCGAGCGGCCGGGCACTCTGGAATGGAGCCCCTGCCGACGCCGCCGTCGCCGCCGTCGCCGATGCGCACGCCCGCTGCGGCATGGGGCTCCGCGGGGCGGCCTCCATGAATGACGACGACGTCGCGAGCCCGCCGAGCGCTCCGCCATCGCCGGCCCCCGCATGCACGCCGACTGGGTCGGCAGGCCGGTGCTTCTGCCGGAGGTGGCGGGAGGGGCGCTGCGCCTGACCGTGGAACATAGGCGCCCCAGCATGGGCCACGCTGGGCAGCAGGGTTCGGCGCGCCGCGGCGCCGTAGTGCGGGCTGCCAGGCTCCCCGCTCGCCAGGTCGGATGGCCCACGGACGGGCGGAGTCGCGGGCCGGGAGGACGAGCCGGGCGGTGAGTTTGTATCGCCGCTGTGCGTCTGCACGCGCTGCTTGTCGCTAGGTGCGGCGCTCGCCCGCGCCGACTCCAGGCTCACTTCCAGCTTCGCGATAGTTCTGCATGCAACGCGCATTGTGGGTGAGGTCATGACGCGCCGGCGGGGGGTTTGGTTGTGATAGGCACAACCGTGGCCACGGATCCGCAGCGCCCCCTGAAGTATGGCATGGCGCCGGAAGCATGCATGCCATGTTTTACACCCAAGTTTGCTGCACACTTACAGGGTTTCGTACTCACACATTACACCCTGTGTATGACACCAGTCTGCAACTTGCTTCCTGTAGCCCTGTTGCCACGCCACACCAGCGGTCCACACGTGGAAGATTCACCCAGTTCTTGTGCCTCTCTCTATGGGGCAGGCAATGATGTAGTGGCTACAGGGACAGCAGTGGCTACAGGGGCCGCACCGGTCTCGCTCCGCCAGGCGGGTGTCGAACCGCCGCAGGGCCGCCTCCATCTGCAGCCGCTGCACCTGGTACAGCTCAAGCCGGTCCACAGTCTCACGCAGAGCATCAGACGCGATGCGCAGGTCTTTCTGCAGGCCGTCCCGCTCCGCAACCAGCGCCGCTGTCGCGCCGCCATCCTGCACGCGCCGCCGTAAGTGACTGCGTCATGCATGCGCCACACATCTACAGCACGGCCACGTGCCCCAGCCCACCCAATGCATGCAGCGCAACGCGCACCGTCCCTGTTTACTGCCCCCGCAGCACACCCCGTTGAATGACGCCTGCAGTTTCACGCACGTGCCGCGGCGGAAGATCATGAACATTGCGCAACACTGGAACCTCCAGACGATGCATGCATGCACTGCTTGCTCGCCTAGGATGCCGGTACGGGGCGGAGGGGCTGCAGGCGCACCTGGGGGGCGCTGACAAGGGAGCGCAGGCGCTCAATCTCGAGATGCATGGCGGCCGTGTCGCCGCGGGTGCCCACATTCGTCTTTGCTGTGTTGCAAACGGCGCCGGTGCAGCACGCAAACTGCAGCGTGGACAGCGTCTCGGAGACGCACGGGGCGGAGGGGCTGATACACGCTATCAGCGCTGTGCGTGCGTTGCCCCCGATCGAGTCTTGCAGCAGGAATGTGAGCCTGCTGTCTCGGTACGGGATGTGCAGACGCGCCTTCTGCTTCTGCGCCTCCCCCACCTGCACTCGTGCTGCGCACTGTGTGCGGTGTGCTGGGGTATGAAACAGGCGCCGGAGCGATTGCCGTTTTCCGGCGGCCCCGACCGCTCCGCCGGGCCACCGCCGGGAGGTGTTCACGATAGCACACACTGCCGGCTGTCTGTCAAACGAGTGGCGCGTGCGTCAGTAGCGTCGCAAGCGGGCCCGGCCGGCATGCTGACGTGATGGCGGGAGGTCACAATGGTGGTCCGGAGTCTGGGGGGCTTGTCCTGGAGACTCGGCTCGGTTGTATGGCACTGATGGCAGGGTCATGACTCGTGCGCTCCTCGCCGCAGCGGCTCGTGGGGCCGCTCCTGCTGTGCGAAATGCATGCACCGGGCGTGTGGTGCATGCGTACCTATGGAGCGCCCATGGCGCAACGCATTGCGCTCGCGGAGGCGACGAATGTGGTGTCCTGGGTCCCCGCCACAGGGTTTGTCCTAAAGTGACGGCGGAAAGAAACAGTGGACGGCATGAGCCGCTGTCACCTTCGGGGGGCCGCTGTTCACAGGCACGCGCCAACAACTGGCCGCGGGAGCGGCGCACAGGGCAGCACCTTGCTGATGACGCGGCCGAGGGCGGAGAGGGACTGGTTGATGTCGTTCGCCTCGGCGAGGGTGCGGCCGGCGGTGCGCGCTACCTTGCTGCGCTCGCTGCCGGCGAGGTCCACGATGTGCAGCCGCCCGGACGTGACGCGCGCCAGCCCCGACTCGAGCGTCGTCATGCACTCGACTGCGACGGTGAACACGCAGTGCGACCGCGACGAGAGCCGGTTCGACGCTGTCTCGGCAAACTTGCGGTTCGCGGCGCCGGTCGCCATTACCTGGAGCGCGTCCTCCGCTGCACGCAGCAGACAGCACGGGTCACGCGACGCAGCACGGAGGAGCCGGTGCGGACGACGTCGTGGCTGCTGCCAACTGGACGGCTGTGTGGACAGAAGCGTTGGGGGTTGGGGGAGGAGAGCAGGTGTGTGGAGGATGCGCAGCTGCGCAAGGGCACAGGTGTACACCGTGGCGGCGTAGCTGACGGGCCTGAAGTGAGACGCGTGTCTACACGGGGGTGACACACGACGCGGAGCCGCGCCATCAGGTCGGCACAGGAGGCCCGCTGCAGTCGGACACATGCCACATATTGACGGTGAGAGGCGAGCGTATGTGCACATGCATGTTAACACGTCTGTCCGGGCAGAAACACTGTAGCCATGTGGCTATGGCCAAGAACGCTGCAGTGGCCAAACGACGCCGCAGCAAGGAGGAAGCGGGGATGGGGGGGGGGGGGGGGGTGGGGAGAGTACCGTTGACGACAACCTCCTCTGTGAGGCCTTCGACTCGAACGCCGCTGCTGCCGTCAAACCGCATCTGCAGCGACTTGCCGGCCCCCTGCTTGCCGCCGTCAGGCTTCAGCAGGTCCAGCACCTGTAGCCGGGATGTGCAGTCGGTGGCTATGAATGCCTCACACGGTAGCCTGTTGGCGACGAGCGGTGCAGCCTTTTGTCAGGCGCACGGTGTGGATCGTACCGCTTCAAACACCGGCTGTGTGTTGTTGGAAGTGCCTCTCAATACAAAGGATGATGCAGTAGCCAGTACGCCCAAATAAACAAACGCCATTAACTTAACATTTCATTCAACAAACGCCACTAAACAAACCGCATATCAAAGTGCCTACAATCCGTATTGTGCAGGTGGGGGAAAAGAACAAATTGGGTCGGCGGATGTGGAGCATGTGGAGCATGAGGCCGTGGAGGAGGGACCACGGTGATGGGGGTGAAATAGAGCAGATGCATTGGGCACATGGGTGTGGACGGTGTGGTGTGGTGTGACTGGGGCACAGCATGTGCGACCCGTATCACTGCAGCCTTGTTCCCTGCAGCTTGGTTGACTGTTGCCTGGTTATGTGCAGGGGTTCACAGCAGCCTGGTTGACGTGCAGTGGAGAGGCAGCATCGCATTGAAGTGTCCTGCAGAGTGTGCTGCGGACTGTGCTGCGGACTGTGCTGCGGACTGTGATCATCTGCCGTAACACAGATGTAGCCTGCAGAGCTCTGACAGGGGACCCTTCTGACAGTTCTCCTGGGACAGGGACAGGTGAGTGGCAAAGGCCACTTGGTGTCAACAGATCAGAGAGCTGCCCCCAAGCTTGCTGTGCGTGTGAGTAGTCAAGGGGACAGGGGTGAATATTGCAGCAGACGGCACAGAACATGCCAACCTCCAGTCCAGTCCAGTCAACACCATCCAGCTGGCAACAGCTGCAGCTGAAGCTGCTACTATGCATGGCAAGCATGCACACAGCGACTGCAGCTTCCTGCTAGTTCCAGGGCCCACCTTCTGAACTGCTGCAACAGTTGTGGAACCGTCTGGGGTTATCGCAGATAATCACAGCACACGTTTCTGCAGCCACGAACTCCACACTTTTGTTCTGAGGCACAAGTCCACAAACAAATTGGTTGACAGGGATACCCAGTGGGGTCTGCAGAAGACATGGGCCCAGATAGCTAGACCATGTGCAAGCTTCTGGTTGTGAATATCCACTGCATGCATGCCTTGCAGCTTGTTGTGCTTCCATGCACATCTCTGCTGTCTGTCATGTGTGTCTGTCATATGAATGCTGTCCCACAGGGTATTCACACCCAGAAGAAACCATGTGCCCTTGTGGCCACACACTGCATCCAGTTTGTACCACTGACTCTTCAAAAGCCAGGTTGAGATATATGCACGTGGATGCTGATGTTTACAAACTGGCGCAGGCATTAAATCGCTGGGCATGAGCATGCCTCCTGATGCCACGCAGCTCGCACTGTGCCAAGCTTTGCTCGGCCACAACAGCCGCTGGTGGTACTGGCTGCCCAGTGGGCTGGCTGTCACCCAGGTAGGGCAAAGCACATGGTGGGTTGATTTGCTGGGGCAATGCGCCGACGTTACAGCCAAAAACCCGGGGATTTCTCTGTGAACACCCAGATTTCCTAACACAGCCGAGCGGACGAAGGTTGCCCATGCCCACAAGATGCCGCCAAAACATTGGAACCATCGTAGCCATCTGCACCAGTCCAAGGGACAGGGGGTGTATGCCGCAAGCGCAGGATGCAGTGCTTGGTTTTCGTCAGAGCCGCCACATTCGAGAATGACAGGATACACGTGCGGCAAGGCATACTGTTGGAGCAAGGCTGCCATGAAGTTATGCTTGGCTTGCGTTGCGGACACAGCGAAACAGCGACCTCGTCACAGCAGGATGAGTCAGCCGTGATATGTGCACATGCAACCAGCAATGGAACACAAAAACCACACTGCAAACAGCCGCTCCTGGTGCAGAGGCTGGTGGTAGGCTCTGAGGCAGCCGCACAAAAACCCACCGGACTGATCGAGATCATTGGCGATGACGGAAGGCAAGACGTAGGCGGCGCAGGTTCTAGAGGCTGCAGGACTCTGTGCTGGTGTGCCTGCTGGAGGGAGAAGAGTTCGGTGTGCGGTCGTCAACCGGCCGCACCTGCTCATTGTAGATCTGTAGGTAGCTGCAGCGGCACGTGTACTGCACGTCTGCGGACACCTCCCCCTCCCGGGCCTCGATCACGTTGAACAAGTCCCGAAACACCCGCGGCGCCAGGCCTGCGGGGTCCGCACCGCCCTCCTCCGTGGCCGCAGCGGCGGTGGATTCGCCGGCGCGCGGCGGCGAAGGCGGCGGCTGCCGCGATGCGCGCCGGCCGCCGATGCTGCCAGTGGTGCCTGTTGCGGCGGACGAGGAGGTGGCCCCGCTGTCTGGGCGGCTGCGTGTCACCGGCGGGCCGGTCATCGTGTACGTCTTGCCCGACCCGGATTGGCCGTACGCGAAGCAGCATGCATTGTAGCCCCGGACGACGTTCTGTACCAGCGGTCGGCCCACCACTGCACAGCACACCGCACGCCATGAACGTCACAGACACTCGCACCCTGCCCACCACACTCATACCAACAACACAGCATTGCAGGAACTGCTGTGAAGCTCTTGCAACCTGACACTGATGCCCCAGTTTGATCTGGACCGATCACAGGGGATACATGACCGTCACATCGAGCACTGAATTTCACGTGTTGAGCTCGGCCAGCACAGCAGTCATTCTTCACCCGGATCGTCCAGAGTAGTATGGACCTGGAGGAGGTGCACAGGTTACCACACAGTGAGTGAGATGCTGCCAGATGCGCATGCAGGCGCCCAGGGCATTGTGAAGCGCATGCCGTGAAGCGGCCATCTATGTGGCCGTCCGCTGGCAGGAAGTTGGAGTCCATGGTAACAGGGTGATATAAATGGCTATGGCGATGGTGATGTCAATGGTGATGTCAAGGCATCAGTGCCAGGCACCGGCTCGAGCGTCTGAGCATCTGGAGTACACAGTGTCACCTAGCCTGCTCATTTTTGGCAAGGTTGGTGCTGTGTGTTGCTACCTGGGACACTGCCTGTGCTACTTGCCCATGCTTTGATATGTGCATGCGTAAGTTGATGCAATTCATACCAGCGTGCCACTCCCGAGTTTGTGGGTTGGCAGGCCTTGAACCACACAGCGTGGGAAACAGTGATGGACAGGGCATGTTGTTGATCGCCACATGAACATGATGATTACTGCATGATATGTAATTTGGGACGGTCAGCCTTGATATGTCAGCTGTTACACTGCAGGGACACAATGAAGGACAGTGTACTGCGGCAGGCTCCAAACCTATGAAATGGTACACTTGCTGCCCGTGCTGTGATGTGAATGGGTGATGCTCTTGTAATTGCGCCGAGGCATGGTTGCACGTGCGCACGGAGTGTGTTCATCGACCAAACGTGGACTGGCCTGGCGCAGAACGCACTGTCGAAGACCTCTTCCTGGGTTGCATCTGCACCCAGCACCGCGTCAAACTTGAACTCCTGGGTTTTGTCTTTACCATCTGGTGACGCAACTCCTGTCACATGCAGTGTAGAACCTCCTTCCTGCCTCACAGCTGTCTCAGTGTTAAACTGGTCGACGCCACCCCGCGCATCGCTGCGAGCCGCAGACGACGCGCATGTCGTATGACTTGTGACAGTAGAAGCACTGCCCGTGCTTCGAGTTGCCTGGGCGCACTTCTCCTTTGCGGAGAGCGGGCGGATGCGGACAACCACCTGAAAGCAGCAGAACGTAGTCCCGAGCTTATACCTCGCACAAAACGACGTGCCACTGACAACGGAGCTGCCAGTGACTAGAGCCGAGTAAATATCGTGCTGAGATTATGAAGCATTGGTACACTCCGGACAGTCAACAGGGGCGTGCCTTGATCCTGGACTGCGCGTCCATGCTTTCCACGAGGGACCTCGGCGGAGTGATCGGCGCATCAGCAGAATCAACAACATGTGTCTCTGGACTCGCAAGTGGCTTCGCGGATAAAGTTGTTGAAGGCGGTGCCTTGATTTCTGGAGGCCTGGGTTCGGGAGGCTTAGGTGCTGCTGACGCTGGCTCGGCAGCCTTGAGTTCGGCACATGGCCTCTTCGATGTGCCCATTTGTGCGCGAACATTGCTGTCCGTTGTGCCCTTTAATGCGACATTAACCTGAAAATTTTTTGTATAGTATTTACAGGAGTCTCAAGGATGTCAACATCGGCAGACGGGGCGTGAGACCCAACAGGCCGTCTTCGAATGCTGGCCGGGGAAGTCCCCAGGCAGGTCAGCACCGCAATCGTCCGAAGCATGCACAGCCCCACATGCACGGCCCCAAAACATAACAAGGAATTAAGACAGCTTCATTTGATGGAAATCATCGTGTTGCCTGACATGTGCCGAACGTCATCATGCTAAGTGAGAACAGAAACCGATGTGCCCCACCTGCGACGGAGCTGGTTGACGTGCTCTGTTCGGCAAGAACGCGCCCATTAGCCGGGAATGTTTCTTCTCTACGGTTGGAGCCGCATTCTGCGCGTTCGAAGAGTTCTCCGCTGCGTTGCTGTTCGGTGCTCCTGCATTGGACCGTCTCTTGGAGCGCACGTTCCGTAAAAGGCTCCAACTGGTCATGGTTCAAACAGATAAGCTAGTTATATCGAGTCCATTCTACAGATAACACCCTCCAGTGCGTCCGCATGTTACATCCTCGTGGACAAGCTTGGTCAGGCGCATGCGCGTGGGCAGGACGACAATTGCAACGGTATAGACAGACGCGCCCCCGCTACCAGTACTCAGCATCTCCACACCATGTCTTTAGAGTTTTTACAGCAACAGATCGAGTCAGTACCCGCGAAGGCGTGTGAAGACAGAGATGGAGCGCCACCGCGGACCGTGCATCATTTGCATGCATCAGCAGTCTTGAGTCATCGCGTGCCCCGGAAATCTCGACGCCAGTCGGTTAAAGGCATGTTTGTTACTTCACATGAAGTACGCTTGTCTTGACAGAACACTGCTAGGCAAATGACCCTGGGAACGAGCCCGGGGACATCTACAGCATCGCATGAGCGTCCAGCGGGATGCAGCCGGTCAAGTCAGTAGGTCTTGACAATATTGTTGGAGAGTTGCCTCCCAGTTGACTTGGCATTTCAGGCATCGAAGCGACAAAGGTTTGGGGGTAGACACGTGTTGGCGCCGTCTCCAGCGCCGCCGACTGCCTGTTGTGACAGCTACCGTCAGTTCCGAAAGTTATCTTTGGCGTCAACATTCGAGGAGCCGTCAAGCAGCCAGCGGACGCGCTGAAAGACAGCCCTGCCAAGGCCAACGACGCCCACAAATCGAATCTGCGACGTGATTCTACGCCATGGCCACTCGCCCATCCTGAAAGCGGGACAAGTCTCGTGACAGGTGCCACACTTACAGTGGCGCTTAAGCGCCGATCCGCAACACATGACAGCACTGGGACGGTTCGAGCATAGGCATGCCGCAACATAACCGTCCCCGGCCGCAGCCTGCTGACTGCTACCATCATCCGAATCATCAAAATTAAGAGTATTTCTCAACATGTCACCCACGTTCTGCCCAGCGTGTGAACAACGCCATTCACGGCGACGTCTGGGCGCCTGCGTGAGCCGGTCGACTTCATCAAGCGCCTTGAAATCTTGGGAGGCATGAACGTGGCCATGTACGCCTGGGACAAACTGTAGTCAGTCTACGCTGCCGCGTTCTCGCGGCGGTCGACCACCACGAGCGTACTCTTCATACTGAACGCATGCGCTGTTACCGATGGCAGTACTCCGGATCCTAGCTACAGGAAAAGGGTGCTACCATTACAAGGCAGACGCGTGGACATGGCCGCATGAAGCGTCCTCTTCTGAAACCCGAACAAGTCATCGTTCATTCACCCACCAGGTGTGACCCACCACATGTACATGCACTGCCACATTTCCGATTGACCGCGTCCAGATCGGGTAGCCACAGGCGGCCTCGGCTGGTGCACAAACTTATCCAGGCAGAATTCTGGCCCTTATACTTCAAGCTACGCGTCGACGTAGTTGCGGTTGATCCAAAACGTGCGCACGGCAGCATCGTGGCCAGGACATACGCCGCTCGGTGGCATGCACCTGCGTGGTGTGAAGCACCATCCATGCTGTAGCGCTAGCATCTGTCTAGCTCTCTGCTGACAGCCTGGACGTGATGATAGCCCAGGGGGTGCCTGGCCACCACAGTTGACCAGGTGGCAGATGACAAACTAGCATGCCTTACGTAGCCGTGCACACAGCACACAGTGTCAGAACACTTTGCCTGACCACCTTTGAATTCAGTGGACCCACCAAGCTTTAGAGCCAATTGACATGTTGCCTGACACCTTTAAAGAAGATTTCTAGGATCAATTTCGGGGATACACTGTGACCCTGAAATCAGACTGCTGCGATGTACGTGTGTGCACGGACTACAGGCAGAGTTGGCTGTACAGGCATGTGCGGCTTGTGACAGACAGCAGCACCTGCAGTCACTGTGCTCATGCCTCCAGTCTGCGAACATGCGTCACATGCCACTCATTCTCCCTCTGGTAATCAGAGGGGCCAGGCAGTGAGCACCGGCCGCCCCGGTGGCTTAGGCTGCCACCCGACCTCACACACATGCTGCAGAAACATACATATGATCATGATCTGTTCACTCAAGATGGCCACCTTGGAATGACTGCTGCATGTACATGGTTTGTAGCCGAGCTCACATGGCCCTGAAAGATTACAATCACGGGCCCTACACTGATGATGACTCAACGCATGGTACACCTGACAAATCAGAGGACGAGAAACAGGGGGGTGGGCTGCAGCACTCTCAACACGTATTCCACCACACTGCGTATGTAGTTTAGTCAGTTCCATGGTACCATGCATGCGCAAGTTTCAACACCCCTGCGCTCTCACTCTTGCACAGGCTCCACCTCATGCCAGCATATTCTCACCGTCAGGGGCCTTAGTAAATATGCTCTGGGCATCCATGGCAGGCTGCGTGCTGTGCGGATGCCTGAGCAGACGTGCGGGATATATGCATGGACAGTCACAGCCGCTAGCGCTATAGGAACCCCGTTTTGTTCATCACTCCCTTTTGCTCATCGAAAAGGGAACAATGCAGGCACTCCACCGCGAGGTCACTGTACGCCTCTGCATGCCCCACCAGTGTGGACCTCACCACGACCCTGTGCCGTCCCTGTGGGTGGTGCGGCACCCCGATGACCACCCGGTTTCTGCTCAGGGCATCAGCTGTCACGATATCGATGCCCTGTGGCTGCTGTCGTGGTCGCGTGTTTAAATTCCCCCCACGCCCGGAATTTGGCGCGGCGTCCGTACGTGTCTGATGCTTCTGTCTCCGCCCCGCCTACGCGTAGGGGTGCTGTGGCCGGTGCCCGCCTCGATTTGGGGTGCTGCCTAATCTCCTAATCTCCCGGACAAAAAAGTTTGCTTCTCGATTGACGACAACCGAACGTCCTGGAATTGCGGGGAGTCACGATACATACGCAATGCCAGCATGCATCGCCGTGATGCATGCGTCCGCCATCAAGCGGGCACAAGATGTGGCGAACGTTGCACGACTTGGATGCCGCAACGCCGCACTGTGTGAATCTGTAGAAAAGCTCAGCTTGAATGCAATGCCTCGTCCACCTGCCCGAGCACGGACAGCCTCGTACAGGGTAAGGCAAATTTGAAGAGGTTGCCATCCAAATGAGCCGAATCTGAAGAGGCTTTGGCAAGTTATTCACACAGAGTGGCCAGGGGGCAAGCTCATACAGGGTCGCCGCAGCAAGTAGCGGTTATCCAATTTATCGGTTGTCACATGCACACCAGCCCCATGGTCGTCACACTCGACCCTACCTCATCAGCACTGGCCACCACTAGAAGTGACATACAAACCAGGCACCAGCATGCGGTTATGCGGGGGCTTCTTTTGATGGGGACCGTGTCGCCTGGAGTGATGTGGCAGGACTAGTCAGCCTGACATACCGAGAGAGTGCGCACGCATGGACTGTGTGTGTAGGCCCTTAACTTCTTGACTGATATTGGAACCGAACCGATCGGCTTCTTCACTGGTTACTGCGCGTGTGTAGAAGTGGTGTGCGAGGGAGAGAGGGGGGCGACATACTGTATGAAGCGCAGATGGTATTCATAGGGCTGGACATGAAATAGGGCCAATCAACGGGAGTTGCACACACCTCTCAGTGTGAGGCTGTACTGCAAGCAATCCCCAGCAAGCCATTCTTCTGCTTCCTGTTGTCATCACCCAAGAGATTGATCACGTTTAGCGTAGCTGACCTTAGAGCATATGGGATTTATGACACCTGTTAACGAATGCAGCTCACTCCTGACTGACGGACGTGGCGTGAGGTGTCATTGGGCCCATGAAATAGGTACAAGGCGCCACCGATGCTTTGTATCATGATGACATCACATCAATGCGCTAGGCCGCGGGTGTTACCACAGGCTGGGTACGCCCGTCCCACAGTTTGCAAGACGTTCCGCGACGATACCGCACCGGTTCATTCCAGACGGCCCTGCGTGGCTACCAGGGGAATGCACACAAGAGCGACCTAAGAGGCTCACGCGCAGTGTTCAATTTAGCAGCCCCCCCCAGGTAAAGAAATTCGACGTTTTGGGGACAATTTTCATGTGTAAGCCCCGAATCTTGTTTTGCGGAGAATGCTCAATCTTTTAGTCAGAGCAAGCAGGCGTCGAGTGGCGATTGGTGAGGATGGTGCCGGTTTAGGGCCACAACTGCAGAGACCCAGGAGTGAACCCGCTCGTCTGCGGATCAGCCACACGAGGACCGCGGCATGGGGCCACAGAACAGGCCACCACACCATGAGAGGCCACACACCACCGCATGTCGGTTCCACTGGGCACTACTCGGCACCGTCAAGTCAAGATGGCCCGGAACAACCCGATGATCAGCAGCCGTCGCACCCGCCCGTAAAATTACCGATACGTTAAAATTCTATGCTACTTGTTTGCGAGCGGCCCCAACAGGCTCGCTCCTCGAGTCAGAGCCCCACAGGCCAAACGCATGGCATGCGGCCGATGCTGGCCGCATCAGCACAGCACGCAGCACACAGCAGCTGCCCTGCATGCGTGCGGCGCAGTGTGCGCCACGGCTGAAGACACTGGTTTGCAACAGTGCCCGCTGTGGCCACGTCCAGCCGTCCAGAGCCCTCACAGGACCATCTGCCCCGAAGTCGTTGTGTACGCTATCGAATCGGTGATGCACCATGACTGGACATTCTTCCATGCTTCCCGCAGCCCCCCCTACTCCAGAGCATCGCTTGCGGCCACAGCGCGCAGCCCTGCCGGCAGACTGAGACCAAGCACGCAAGCTGCGGTAGCAGGCAATGCATGGCACCCATGCGTGCCGCAGACGCAGCCATGCATGGCAGGCCACACTGGATACAGCCCTACCCCGATCAGCGGCCGCCATGGATTCACAATACAGCCCCCGACAGTACAGATATTGCACATCCCAGTATCATGCGACGCCCTACTTGCGTACCGGCTGCCGTTCACGATGGCACTGACTGGCCACCCAGCGACCGCAAGCGCCGCAGCACCCCTGGCCGTAAATCCACTGGACCAGGTGCATGTGGCTCATGCACATGCGCGCGACGGAAAACATGCAGGTGAGGCCTGCGGATCCCCAGCCCAGTGCACGGCTACTCCGCGCAGGACGCTCAGGGGCAACAGAGCAGCGGCGCCATGCTGTGCTGGGGATGTGCGCCCGTCCCAGCACGCCCAGCACACGCCTACGCAGCAACTTTGTTGAAGTCGGCCTGGCCTGAGATGATGATGCCGACGATGACGCCGAAGAGGCCGAGGGCAGACGCAAAGATCTCGACGACCAGGATCTTGACGAACAGGGTGTTGTTGAGCGCATCAGCGAGAGCGCACGAACTGCCGACGATGCCGACACAGATTCTGCAGGGCAGCATGGGCTGTCAGCGTGTGCGAGCTCATAGCTCTGCCGGTCATCGCTCCGGAAGGTTCCAATGCAGGGCGAGCCGGTAGACACTTCCCATGCATGGTGTACTCTTCAGCCCACTGTAATGGCTGGAAAGAACAACCCAGAGTGCCCTTGAAGACGTCATTGCAGCTCCCACTGGCAAAACATTCCGCAGCAGTAATGGAATCGCCTATTCGGAGACCGACTGCGGACGCAACAAGGCAGGTGGCGCGGAAATGTGAGCTAGCTCGTGTGCAACCTTCTGACAGCAAGGCTGGCAGAATGCAGGGAGAAGTGCTGCTGCCTGCGTCCCAGCACACACAGCCATGATATGTGAGCATGCAGACATGTGCCTTAATAAGAGTTTGTGGTATGGCAGCTGTGATGGCATGGTGGATGAGCAGGGCGGGCGCCTGCAGATGGGCTGGCGCAATGCTCGTGCCCCCCGGCCGACAGCGGCGCAGGCACGCTCGACGCCATGCCTGTGTATGAAAGGTACAGTTGCTCGCTGAAGAGGCGTGATAGGCATTGCAGCTGGTGCGCATTGCGCCGCCTGCCACCACCAAGTCTGGCTCCGCAGATGCCACCGGAGCTGCGAATGTGCAGGTGGCATACTCAGCTTGATGCTATCGACAGGGCAAGGACACTGGCGGGAGTGGGGTGTGAGGATGCTGTACACAGCGTGTAGTGCAAGTCTTGAGGCACAGACTGAGATTCGTACCCGCAGGCCAGGTTTGCAAAGCCAGTTGTTAAACCAGCCGCAAGGATCGCATAGCCCGAGAACATAGCGTTCATCGGGAAATAGCCATCCAGTTGCTTGCTGGTTTCTTCCACTTTGGTTTGCAGGATGATGGTGACGATCACGCCATAAATTGCCGCTGCCTCACAGAAGATGATACTGAACAGCATTCGCAAGCAGTCAGAGACAGCACGGCACATTGTGTCAAAAGCGGGGTTTAAGACGTCATCTACATCCCATAATCGGAGATAAACAGGATTGCGGCACACCTGATCAGATTCTTCGAGGTGATGTGTGGAGCCCGCAGAGCAGCTCCAAGCAAACTGCTGCCTGTGGAAAAGATTCCCCTGCAGGGCGAACACCACCACTCATTGTGTGTCTCAAACAAATCCAGATTGCCAACAAATGGAGTACTTTGCTGCACGTGCTGACGCCAAGAGGCGCATGCAGACATCCGTACACGAAGCGGAAGACTGTCACGCACCACGCCGCTCCCAGCACGGACATACTGATGGACATAAACATGCCCAAGCTTGACCAAAAGTACGGCGATACAGCCCGAAAGAGGGCCTCGATGTACGGCCAGTCAAGCGCCTTCTGACGATCACCGACACGATGGAAAAACCAAAGGACCACAATCACATATGGGACCATGCCATATGTTGTGATGCTGTTTTGCCATTGTTCTATCCTGCCCATGATTGCGAACAAGAAGAAAGAAGACAGCAATAGATCCCGACGGCAATCAGCCGCTCTTGCACCACGCTGATACACTTCCCTCGCAAATGGAGCGATGCATCCGCTGTGAACTGCTGGCAGAGGCCGTCCCAAGCTGTCGCGACAAATGTGCGAAAACTCGTCATGTCTTTGCGGAAGCGAGCTGCAGCGCCCCGTTATGTCAACGAAAGTGCCAGAAATCGGAGCGGCTGTTGCTCGGTATGAATCAATGTCTCTGATAAACAACCAAGGTGCCCACTCTAAGCCGTTTTGGTGTACGTGGCAGCATGCACCATTCAGGCCTTTGGCCGACAGGACTTGTCCCGTGGTGTTCGCAGATCAGGTCGTCGCGCTGTTGTGCACACGTTTTTATTGGCGTATGTTGAGCTGGCAGATACGTGCTAACAAGAGACTCTGCTTTGGGATGGAGCAATTATGTCCAGTGTGATCCTCGCGAAGCAACGCAACATCTTGGTTTGTGCTGAATTCTTCCCTCGGGAGGACCTACTGACGACGAAAACTCCGCACAGGTGTCAGAGAGTGAGTACTATGACATTCTCTGGAAGTATGAGAAGCTTCGTCTCAGCAATAGCGTAGGCCATCGCACAGTGCTCGACTTGTGCAACCTGGAGGTCATCACTGAAAGGCTCATTTCAGGCACGCACGCACCAGCCCAGCCACTGCCATGCAGCGATATGCTTTTCGTCGAGGCTCCTCCATGTCCCAGTTTCTTACGTTACAGGTTGGACTGCAGAGGCACGCTGTGGGTTGATAAGCAACACACCAGACCTCCTTGCGCGACAGTCTCAGCCATCAGCTGCTGTGGTGAAAGCACGGACTGCCGCTATCGCTCAGGTGAACCGTTATTGGAGCGAACCTGTGCTGTGAACTGGTGCTGGTGTTGCGAACTGAGTCCAGTTGGTCCTTGCAGAAGCAGGCGTTGATCGCCACAGCCGGACAAGCACCGTCAGACAACAGCGAACAAAACTGTGCACCACGTCATTGGATTGCACCTGGATCACGACCAGGACAGCATTGCTACACCGCATCGGCTG
Organism: Ulva armoricana; assembly: GCA_032360965.1. Taxonomy (NCBI): domain Eukaryota; kingdom Viridiplantae; phylum Chlorophyta; class Ulvophyceae; order Ulvales; family Ulvaceae; genus Ulva; species Ulva armoricana. The sequence goes on from JAUMHO010000007.1 coordinate 1,129,547, forward strand.
GAGTGATCACTTCCTCGTGTGTACCAGGTCAGTGCTGCATCGAGGAAAAGAGACACTGTCCACAACTAGGACCCCAGACATCACACACATGTCACCGCAACACACCTGTCAACATCCTCGGAAACATGGCCTTGGAAGGTGGAGGCATCACCGCCGGCTCTCAAGACCTCGCACTTGCTTCTGCAAATCTTTACGGTGCGATTGGCGTGCCATGGATACACTGCAGGTGCTCCTGTTAAATCTGGCTGCTGCATAGCCGCATTTTCTACAACTCTGTTGAGCTCCAAGTCTGCTGCGGTCAACCTGGCGCTGAGGCCTTGCATTGATCAAGCCCTGCGTGTCATCTTGACTACCTGCAGTGCCATCATCCCCACAATCCGACCTGCAGGAGGTCCTCCAGAGCATCTCACACGGACAGGGCTGACACATAGAGACCCCTCCTATGGACAAGACCGCCGCTCCAGTCAGCCAGCAACGCAGCATCATCATCGGACAGCGTGCCCGTTCATTCCGTCCCAGTTTGTCACCCCGCATCTGCACAGCCACCTGTACTCGGGCACTGCAGAACCAGCACCCCCATCAGGCATTCAAGCCACGCGCATTACCCCAGTTCTCGGAGCCTGCCCATCGCAGGCTGGGGCATCAGCGGGAGGGGAACCGGCGCGGCATGCATGCATGGGCAGCAGCACCGGAGGAGGCTGCCACGCCGGAGAGTGCGGCCATGCATGTGGTGGTGGCCCCTGCTCTGTGGCACTGCTCAACGGCGCCCCCGCAGCAGCTGTAGGAGAAGCCAAGCTGTGCCGCGGCAGCGCCCCCGCTGCCCGGCCATCTGCCGAGCAGCCCGCGTGTGCCCGGCAGCCGCCCGCCGAGGCGTGTCTGCGGTGCATGCATGAGCAGCCGGGCGGAGCCGCTCGCCAGCTGGAACCGTCAGCAGCGGCGCCTGCGGCCGGGCCGGCCGGATGCGGCCATTCGTGCGAGCCGGCAGCGCATGCATGCGGTAGCCCGGGCTGCTGTTCCGCGCCCGCGCCGCAAACGGAATGCAGTGATGGGGCTGCGGGTGCGCCAGCAGGCAGTTTGCGTGCCGAGGCAGTACCGGCGCATGCATGCGGGCGAGTGCATGCACGGGGGGGGTGTGAAGAGTTTGAGGCGTCCAGCCGGGAGCTGGAGGAGGTGGCTCGGCAACTGCAGAGGGTGCTGGACAACAGGAGCAGGCGGGCGTGGGGCATGTGATTTGCCGGTGCCTGACATGAAGCACAGGCTGATCACATGCTAGCAGGATCGGTGCTGTTGGGAATCACAGGCATTAAGATACAGCATGCATATGCACATGATTCCCATCACAATGAGCCTCTTCCAGCACCGGTTCTGCGCGGCTTGTGTCTACCAGACTGGTCTGCCCTGAAGTCATGGCTCCGCTTTGTGGCGCACCCGCTTGTGGCTGCCCTTGTGGCTGTGCCCCCTCCCGTGCCCGTCCTGCACCTGTCCGCCCCTAACACTAGGGGTGTTGTGGCCGATGCCCGTTTGGGTTTGGCGTGATGCCCGATTTCCTTTTTTATTTTATTTTTGTCACATGCGTGCTGCACCCAGCCACCGCCTGGGTTGGGCCGTGTGGTATAGGCGGGCGTCAACCACAGCGCCCGTGTTCGGGGCGGACAGGTGCAGGACAGGGGCATCCCATGTAACTCACATGGGAACCTGACACCCCATGGGCCGGCTCACGTGGCGGGACCACCAACCGAATACGCACAGGGCGGCGTTGCGGGGCTGGTGCGGATGTTGGAACAGTGCTGGTGGTGTTAGCGGTGCCAACGCGGGGTTGGTTGCCCGCAGGGGGGGGGCGCTGCGGAGGACATGCATGCAGGCCGGACTCTATGCACACATGCAGGTGATGTGTCTGCGGGTTTTGGGTGCAGCCCGCGTTGTGGTTTCTGGGTGGGTTGCCGAAGGTGTTTTGGCATGGAACAGTCAGCTGAGTTTTTCCCAAGGTACATTCTGTGTATGGGTGTTAAGCTACGATGACGCAGCAGCGGTATGATCGTTGTAGGGAAGGTGTTTACAGAAGGCGTGTGTGTGCACTGTTGTGCACTGCGTAAATAGTCTTGATAGCTTGGTGGAATGACCGCAGCCATCCTGAATAGTCGACACTAGATGCATGTCCAAGTGTCTAGAGGTATGCCCTGACTGGCACACTATGCATGGGACTGGTATCCATGCATTCATCATAGCAATAGGTTAGGTCAGAACAGAGCATAGCTTCGTGGGGCGCCTGTTATTCAATGTATTTTAGTTCTGTGGCCATGCCAACGGCATGCATGGGCCACTCTCGCTTGACACGCCAGGACCCCCGCAGTGGTCCATGACATGCATTGGTGCATGGATGAGATGCCGTGACAGTGGACCGCCAGCTGGGATCACTTGAAGGTGGTGGCACGCCCTTTGTGCAGGCTGTTGCTGCACACATGCCGTCAGGCGCTCGCCAGCGGCAAGCTGTTTGTGTCCCTTGTGTTCCTCCTTGATGGCTGTGCCTGCTGGCGTGTAGCTGTGACCGATGCCTGTTTAGGTCTGGCGTGAATCCCGGGGGGGGGGGGTTAAGCGGTATCGAACACCACTCACTGTGGATCGCAACATGCGCCAGAGCCAACCTGGGCAGAATGCTAAACATAGCCTGGCTGTGCACTGATATCGAACGCCAATGGGAAGGGATGCGACTGGAGATGCAACAGAGTGCTGTACTTGTGGCGACTTGTGTCCCCTTGCAGCACAGAAGCCACATGTGATGAGCTGCAGGGATGCAACGTTTCGAATTCATTCCCTGGGCCGCTGTGCACCAGCTGCTTGACTGCCTGCCGTGATGGCTGGCTCGCGTGTACTATGCGGTGGTAGCCCCATGTGATGAGCTTCGAGGTGCTGCCTGGTGTGCTGCCTTGTGTAGCGCCGACTTCTGCGCGAGGTGCCGGCGGGCGGGCACGTGACGGTGCGCGCGCGGTGCACGTTCTCGACCTCCCCAACGCGGCCCGCCACGGCTGCCGTGCAGCTGGCCTGCTCGGCGGCAACGGAGTTCACCTGCAGACCTACCTGACTATCATCCACTGGGAGTGTACGCCCAAGGAGCCATCTGAGTTCCTCGCGGCTGAACATTTGCACATGTCCACTACACCCGCAGGCGTACGTCGCGAGCCCGGCCACGCACAGCTTTGCCGTCACATGCCTACACGGACAGCTTTGCCTTCACGGGTGAGTCCTCCGGCTGTACAGGTGTGTGCGCCAATACGTGCGCCACTGATGGCCACACGGGCACTCGTTTGACTGGTGAGGACCATGGCCAGCGCTGCAGCATCACGCTGCAGCATCACGCGAACGCCAGATGGCCGCATTGGCCATGCGTGTTTGTAAAGCGAGCACGTTGAGTAGCACCTACATGCACATATGTCCTACCTGCAGATTTCTCGCGCGATTTGTCGTGTTTGTGCTAGCTGTATAGACCAACCGTGCGCGTATACGTCGCTGCGTGTACGCCCAGCTTGTTGATTCTTCTGTGCGAGCGGGTCGTTGCACCATATCTCGGATACACGCAAATGTACCTGGCCACGTTGCGGCATATTACACTAGATCCTGGCCATGCATGCATGGCGCAGTTCGAACTCACGTACGGCCTGTGTCAGCGGGTGCGCGCAACACAGCTGTGTATGTGTTGCAGCTGCTTTACACGCCTCTCGAGTGCTTGTTGACCGCCAATTTTACATTTGTAAAGCAAATGCTATAACGTGGGCGACTGCCGCACGCCGGAGCCCAGCTTGGTTGATATCGTGAGGCTGCAGTGACGCTTTGGCCACCGCACCCAGCGCAAACGCTGATATTGAATGATTCTTTCGCTGCTGACAGCGGCCAAATACCGATGACGTTGTCGCGCCTTGTTGACACATGCATGCGCGCAATGCAAATCGTCATCTTGGCATCGGCGGCGGCCTGCCATCCGAGTAAACGACTCGTGAATCCGTACGGCGCGCTCGCCAGTACAAGCTTGGCAACAGATCCCTCGGCCACAACAAGCCAAAGAATATTGCTACTCTGAGCAACACTGCATACAAACAGACAAGCGATAACTATACTATCGACACTTTTCGCGTGAAAGAGTGTGGTAATCTAGTGGCTCAGCTGCGTTGCTTGTCATCGTGTGCGGCATTGGCCCTCCGACCAAAGGCCCTCACCCGATCTAGCCTTCTCAGTCGACTTGAATTTAATAAATTTCGAAGCGGAGAGGTGTCGGGCATAGGTGTGCCGCTGCATCATCGTCTCTGGCCGGGCTCGCTGCTTTCAGACATGTGGCAGAGTGCGATGATTGACTAGAAACAGGCAGCATTGCCACGCTTTACAAAATTAAGATGTATTGCATTCGTGTGAATCGTCAATATGCGGGGTCGGGGATCATTTCCTGTGGAAGGGGTGGTGTGGGCATTCCACGTAACGCAGATTTCATGTCACTCGACTCAGTGCTGTTGCAGATTTGCGCATGGAGTTCCAGTGGTAGCGTACTGCATCCCTCTATGCGGCTGCAGCGGATGTTGCGGCACGGCAGGCGCTCCGCACTCTTTTGCGCGGTGCTGGCGTGTTTTAGCGCGCCGTGCGCCGTTGCCCAAACTCGCGGCACAGTGCACTTCAAGAAATTTCAGCTGTTCTTTGAGCTGCTTGATCAATCAGGTGGACTCTCGGGCGAATTCACCGCCAGCGATGGAGACTTGTGCGCTGTGAGTGGCATCACCTGCCAGGACGGCGAGGTCACAGTGATGTGCGATCACCTAGACCTACCTGCGCTTACTTTTGTCCTGATCTGTGTCCGATCCATTAGTGCCAGAATGTCAGCACTGCGTCGATCCCACCACCCACTCGTCGAGCCTGCGTCGTGCTAGTAATCTGGACGGCATGGCATCGTTTCCTGGTTCCACGCCACCAGAGATCAACTCTACAAGCTTCCGGGTAGTCTCTGACATCTTGTGTGCGCTTATTATGGCCGTGTCTGTTTGAATTGAGCCTGGAGGCACTGCCGTGTTGGGTGCACGGCTTCCGAACCTGATCGGACGTTCCTGGATTTCGTGCTGATCACATGGAATCTTTGCGTCTTTGTCATGTCAATGATGGGGATCAGTGTGGATATGCTTGAATATCATACGGGAAAGGGTTCACCTGTGGGACAAGGCGTGTCCCGGACGACGCCTCCGTCGTGATCCCAATTTCTAGCCTCTATATCATGCATTATGTATGTTACATATAGGGCTACTGTGCTGTCGAAAGTATTCGCTAGCCTGCTCAACGTTGCTGCACATCGGTGAAACAGTTGGAACGAAGGCAGCCTGGATTTTTTCGCCGCGGCTCAAACATGATTCAAGTCCATGTATTGCTTGTCCTGCTAGAGTTGCACATGTCGTTGTGACACCAAAGATGGTGCAGGCGATGCTTGGCACAGTTTGGCCATGCACTGTCAGGTAAGCAAGACGACTGCAGCATCATCAGCACCTCAACGCATGCAGGGATTTCTCAGGAGAAGGACTTGTGGGCGAGTTGTCAAAGGACAACTACATCTACGAAAACCTTCCGCAGTTGAAGAAGCTTGATCTGTCTGGAAACGAGCTGGGCTATGGCGTTGCGCCAATTCCCAACAGCATACACAAGCTCATAAATCTAGAATACTTGTGCGCTCTTTCCACTCTGCTGCATTGGCAGACAATCTACGCCTGCCAGCGTGCCCAGGCAGCTCTGCCCTGTTTGAAAGCGGCCGCAATGCAGGGACCTGTCCAGCAACGCCTTCACAGGCGAGATGCCTACATTCGTGATCGACAAGGACAAGCCGTTCTTCAAGAAGGTCAAGCACATGTGCGCCTCCGTCGTCCCAGCATGGATGCCAGCCCGTCAGTTGGTATTTCCAACTTGGTTTTTCCACATAGTCCCAACCACCGACACCTGTCACTGTACAATCAAGTTCCGGGAAGCAGCTATCCGCTGCCCGCCTGTTACCTCAGCTGCTGCCTTAACTATCGATATCTTATGCCTAAGCTCTTAGTATGGTCGTCCCATCCTCTGCCCTAGCAGCTCCATGATCCAAGAGCAGCTTCTCGCACCGTCTACCCATATTATTCATTGACCATGTACATCCCCAAGCATTATCAATTAACACAGAGGAGTTCACTCTATTTGGAACGCCATGTTGTCAGTCATCATGTCTGGGCTCACGCCGGGTTAGTCACCTCGTGATCACCTCGACACAGCCCTGTCCACAACACAGCCGACCAAAGCCAGCGAGAATGCCGTCACTCCCAAGCTGGTGACACATGTAGCAAGGCAGTGTGGTGCCTGCCGCCTGGGTTCTTCAGGGCCGCCTGCCCGAATCCTTCTGCTAAACACGAGATCTGCCACCTGCTAGACGCGAGTTCTGCCAAAAACGAGTTCTGCCACCTGCTCAACATGAGTTCTGCCACCTGCCTAGCTACAGCCCTGGCGGCACTCCCACACTCTACACTCTCGCTTGTCCACATGCAGACTGTCCAGCTGGCTTAGCTGCTGTGGCTGAGGCACCGCTGCTGTGCGGCAGGCACACCAAGCCTTCACTCTGCCTGGCTGCAGTGGTCATGCAGAACGGATCCACTCCTGGTCCACACTGCATGCGTGTTCTCCAAGGAGTGGTACTGTTCCACCATGCATGTTCCTCTTGTAGTACGCAGGCGCAGCTCTGGGTCTGTCGCTCGCGGTGACGGCATCGCGCGTCCCTCTAAAAAACAAAAAAAACCAAAAAAAAAACCAGGCGGAAGATGGGGGGTCGAGGCACCAAATCTCTGTCCATGCCCGCCTCCTCAGCGTCCAACTGCCACCAACGCAACCGGTGTTGCAGCCCTGTAGCTTGACGCAAAGGTGTAGGTACAGTGGCTGTTCACTGGCTCTGTGTCTTGATTCACTGGCTGCGTTGCTTGACTGTCTAGCATTCCCGGGACTCATATCCATAGGCTGACTGACGGCTGGCGTGCGCATGCTCACAGTGCTCACAGTGCACGTGCCTTGACAGAATCTCTCACCTTGAAAGAATCTCTCACCGCCAGGTTAGACCAGCTGCTTGCCCACCTGCTCAACACATACCCGTCCAACACCATTTGCTCCTGTCCTGGGTGCGGCGATCGAGTTGTGTTGATTGGACATGTGCACATCGATTTGTCGGCCCAGCGTTTGATTCAATTCTTGATCACTGGTCCCTGGATAGACTGTGAGTGACGCACTGCGAGTGACACGGACACTTGGAGGCTGTGCTGCCATGTGCACCTGACCCTCATGCAGCAGCTGAACCTGCTCCAGACATCCCTGCCACGTGGAAGCTGATCACCTGAGAGGGGTCACAGCATGACAGCATGGCACCATGGGGCCACCACAGCATGACAAAGCCACTCAAACCACAGCATGGCACCATGGCGGCATGACAAAGTCTGGCACACACGCCAATGCGTAGCCCCTCAAACCACAGCATGACACAGCCCCTAACACCACAGCATGACAAAGCCTGGCACACACGCCAATGCGTGGCCCCTCACACCACAGTTGCCAGCGGTGCGTTTGCTCACCTGCCAATCACCTCCACCGCGCAACGCTGGTGCAGTGACCTGTCGAAGAATCAGCTCCGGGGCCGCATCCGATGGAACTGGGCCGACCTGGAGGGAGTGGACTTCATCGATATCTCAGGCAACAACCTCTCGGGGGGGCTGCCAGAGTCGTGGTACTCCTCCGATGGCCTCGCCGCGATTCAGAAGCTGTGCGTGCCCCTCCCCCACGCGGCCTCTCACACAACGCTACGGCACCCGCAGACCCCCCCCTGTATCTGCCCTGACAGCTGCAGCAGTTGCGGCCCGCGTGAAAGACCTGCATGCGCCACGCCGGTGATGTTTCTGAACGCTCGTGCCGAGCTTCCCCGGGAGCGACGTCTCCGGGAAGCAGCCCGCTGTCCGCTCTGCCTGCCGGTCACCGCCGCCCCGCTCGGCGCCACTGCCGGTCACCGCCCCTGTGGATGTTCACCCTGTGCCATGGCACACCGTGTGCGCTCCTCCGTCACACGCGGTTGCTTGCCCGGTGGTAGTCAGCATGCGTGCGATCGCGCCCTCCGGCTGGCCGCCGGTGCGTGACTCATGCATGCGCGGCCGTGCAGGAATGTCTCCGGAAACAACGGCAACATGTGTGGCGATGACGGCGCGGCGAGCAGCGCGTTTCAGGAGCGCGGCGTCTCGTTCTCGTGCCTCGACACGCCTGAGCCCGCCCCCGCGCCGGCGCCGGGGGTCGTGATCGCCGGCCCTCTGACGCCGATCTTTGACGAACTAGGGAATCCGATCGTCGACTCGGAAGGCAACCAGATCTTCCTCGGCGAGGACGGGCAGCCGCTCGTCAACCTGAAGGGCACCTCGATGGTCGATGCCGACGGCAACCCTCTCACCGATGCCGCCGGAAACCCTGTCGTGACGCTGACAAACGGCACTGTGGCGCTCGATCCGCAAGGAAACCCTGTGTTTGCGACACCGGACGGCGAGCCCCTGGTGACTGCAAACGGCACGTCGATCATCGGCGAGAACGGCGAGATCGTGACCGATTCGGCTGGAAACCCGGTGCTGTTTGGGCCGGATGGCGAGCCGATCACAGATATAAATGGCAATCCGATATTTGTGGGGCCGGATGGGGAGCCACTGGTCACCAATGATGGGTTGTCCATGGTTGGGCCGGATGGGGACGTAAGTACGGACGCGAACGGTAATCCAGTGCAAGTGGGCCCGGATGGTGAACCAGTTCTGGATGCAAACGGCAACCCAATCTTTTTGGGTGAGGATGGGACGCCGCTGGTCAACGACAACGGCGCATCCATCGTCGGGGAAGACGGGGAGCTCATATCGGATGTGACCGGCAACCCTGTGGCCACTGGTGCGCTGCTGCCTCCTGTCTGAGCCCGGAGTCTGGTCAACTGTTGCACTTGCCCGCAGTGGCGCGTGTTTGCAGTCGCGGCAATGCATTCCACGGCATCGCATCTGCCGGGTGTACCGAAACAAGCTCAGGCCCCGGGAAGGTTCACTCCGTTGCGCAACTATGTGGGCTCAGGCCGCTGAGCAAGGCGGACACAACGGTCGGGGGTGTAGTATTTGTCTTGTTGCGCTTGTTTTAGTGGTGGCGTGCGTGTGCAGATGAGAATGGAGATCCGATACTGGATCCTAACGACAATCCCGTGTTCGAGTCGCCCAACGGCACGCCGCTGGTGGACGTCAGTGGGGACAGCATTATCGGGCCAGACGGCGAGATCACGCAGGACGTTGACGGCAACCCTGTCGCAACAAACCCTGACGGCAGCATCCAGACAGATGCGAACGGCAACCCGATCTTCCTCGACCCCAACGGCAACCCTATCGTGGATGGCGACGGCAACAGCACGCGCGGCCCTGACGGCCTCCCGCTCGTGGACGACACCGGCGAGGTCATCGAGGCGGTCGCGTACACGCGGAACGGCACGGCGGTCGACCCGGAGGACGCTGGCGGCGCGTTTGTGTTTGACGGCGACGGCAACGTCGTGCTCGACGCGAATGGGGACCCGGTGGTGATTCCGGAGGGAGGCAAGGCGCCGCTGGCGAATGCGACTGCCGGCAACGCGTTTGGCGCCAATGCAACGCTGCCCGATGGCACCCCGGCGAGTACCCTCCCGGTGCGGCCCCCCCGAAACGTCGGCGCAGCGCCTGCCTCTAAGAACCCCGGAGCCCGTCGTGTGGTTGGGGCAAGTGCACCGTCTCCCCGCTGCCCGACAGGGCTGAGGGGCTGCAGCTGTGCTGTGGGGGTCCATGCAAGAGGATTGCATGGGCGGGCGCTGGACGAGGTCGCCGCCCGGTCGTGTTTGTGCGGGGAAACAGTGGGGGCTCTGGCGGTATGAATCGGTGCGAGTGTCACGTGCGGACGCGGCAGTGTCGGTGCAGGTGGCGACTTGCGCAAGCCCTCTTCCGTTTGAGGACGCCGCGGCGAGCTGCCTGGGGGACCCTACAGCGTTGCCGGTCTGCATCTCCGCCGGGCAGCTGGTGCCGCTGAACGCCACCGTCCCGGGTGCGGCGGCGGCGCCGCTCGCCGCCGAGTGCAGCAACAGGTCGCAGACGTTCTTCCACCAGTTCTTCCCGGGGGAGACGCAGGACGGGGCGATCGCGAGGCAGGACGAGACGATGGCGCGCATGTCAAAGGTCGCCGGCGGGAAGCAGGTGTCGGTGGTGGAGTGGGTGGTCGTCGTCGGGGACGGCGCGGCAGCGGCGGCCCCCGACGGGGTCCCCGGCGGCCGCCGGCTGGCGCAGGCCGTCGCCCAGGACCCCATCGGAGTGATGGGGTACTTCTTCATCGAGGGTGGCGACGCTGCCGACCTCCGCAATGTCGTGTCCGATTTCTCTGGCATCGGGGAGACCATCGACGAGAACGGGCGGCCGATCCTCTCGCAGCGCCAGGTGTGCCTCCACGCGTCACTGTTTGGAGTTCCCACGGCCGCTGCCGTGTTTCCCGCGGGGTGTGCCGTAGGTGATGCTGCCGTACGCGTGGCGTGGGTAGAGTGCACCGTCGCGGCACCTGCTCGACCCGCGAGGGTGAGCAGCGTCACCGGTGGCAGCTGCGGAGCGCGTGGCTCAGTGTACATGCGATCCGTGGAAGCAATTGCAACGGTGGTTGCCGTTCTGTTGCTACCGAGCCGCTTCTGCGCGCAGCCGTCGAATAAAGTGGATGCAACCTTCACGAGGTTGGCATTCCGAGGGCTGGAACGAAGCCGGTGAGAATTGGTTGTCTGTTGAGCGTGGGCTGCCTGTACACGATTGCGAATCACGGGCACAGTCATCCTGGGGCCGGGTACTAACTCGAGTGGTCTAATGCGACGCTCCCTGCAACCTCGTCCGTCGCATACCCAAGGGCGACGACGCGTCGCATCCACGTCGATATGTCGACCGTTCGCTGCGCGCATGGCCTCTTCCGGCTCCGAGGAGCCGGCCGCGTCTCATGGCTGCGAATGCGCGCAGCGTCATGCACGCCGCCCGCCGCACGCAGTGCGACAGTTCACATGCCGTTGGCTCCTCGCTGAATCGACTTCACTGTGCGCCAGCTGCTCACGCGTGCCCGTCGCTGAATGGCTCGAGCTGAAATTTTCGTACCACTGCAGACCAACGATATTCCCGCGTGCAACGATGACACGTCCGCCGCGAACGCGTGGATCCTGGGGGCAATGGCCATCTTCATCGGCTTCCTGCTGTGCGCGCTGCTCGTCTCCATGCTCATGATCCGGCGCGCGCGCAGCGACGGCAAGCGCGAGGTCTCCGCCGGCGTTCTCGACGTCATGGCCGGCGACCACTCCAGCAACACGATCACGCCTTCCGGCCGCGGCCCGTGGTCCGACCGCGAACTCATCGCCGCGTCGCCACGCAGTGGCAGCCGCGCCTCCGGCGGCAACCCCTTCGCCTCGAGCCCCAGCGCCCCGGCCGACGACCGCGTCCACGCGGGGCCATACAGCAAGGTCGCCGCCGGCTCCTTTGGCAGCACCATCGGCGGCACAGTTCGTTTCGGCGAGGGCGACAGCGGCAGCGGCAGCCACAGCCACAGCAGTGGCAGTGGCGAACGCACAGAGGGTGACAGCAAGGCGTCCCTCGGCAAGAGCATGCTTACTCTCAAGGATGGCATCGGAGGCAGCAGGCGCCGTCTGGAGAGCCTCTATGCCGGTGAGGCCCCCTGCCACCCGATCGTGTGATCCAAGGTGGCCTGTTTCTGCTGCCCTATGTGCTGTCAATTTTGGTCCCGCACCGTCCTCGTGCAAGCGCGTTTTGGTGCGTCCCGCGGTGATTTGTGACCGTGCCGCTGTGCATGGGGTGCTCAGGGTCAATGCATGCAGGCGAGCCTCCGCCGGAACTCAATTCAGCGGACTCCGACGGTACCGGCGGTCAAGCGCTCATGCTGCCACAGCTGCCGGACACCTCCGCATCCCGCAGCGACAGCAACAGCGGCGGCAGTGGCAGCGGCGGCAGTGGCAGCGGCGGCACTTCCGCCGGCAGCCAGAGCGGCAGTGTGAGCGGCACCGGCGGCACTGGCGGCAACGGCAGCGGTGCGAACGCCGGCCCGCATGGCAGCGCGCAGCCGCGCCCAGTGTCGCTTGAGACCGGGTTCACCGTCGCCAACGCGCCGCTGCCGCCGATCGCAGAGCACACAGCGTCGCAGAGCGAAGCCACCTGCAGCGACACCAACGACTCCGCCATCGGCGGCAGCAGCCTCACAGCCACCGCAGAGGCGGCAGCTGCTGCCGCCGCCGCCGCCAGCGCAGCCGGCGGCGATGCCGCCGCTGCTGCGGCGACTGGCTTGCAGCACAGCACGCACAGCACGTCGGCATCGTCCGGCAGCAACGCGTCCGCCTCGGCAGCGGCCGCCGCGGCGGCGGCGGTGGCGGCGATGGCTGCCGGCGCGGCCGGCACAGCAGCAGCTGCGCGGCCGCGCTCTGGCAGCACGTCGGGCAGCGGCCGCGGCGGCAGCTCGTCCGGCGGAACGTCCGGCACATTCCACACCGTCTCCATCACCTCCTGGGACTCCTCCGCCTCCGCGCTGATGTCGATGCGCGACGTCGCCGCAGACCAGCGCTCCTCCTACTCCTCCTCCCCGTCCCCCGCCTCCCTCGCCGGCCACGGCTCCGCCTCCCACCACCACTTCCATCACACCCCCGCCTCCTCCTCCGTCTCCACCGCCGGTGGCCACATAAGCGCTGCAAACTCCCTCAACACCAACTCTGCGACCGGCGCGCCGCAACCCAATCCATCCCCCCCTCTCCCCAACCCTCTCGGCGCCGGCGCGAGTTCCTCCTTCGGCCACAACACCGCATACCCTATGCTCCACCCCACCCCCACCGGCCCCGCCTACCTTCCGGGCGGTGGCAGCAGCGCAATGGAGAGGCAGCTCGTCTCGATCACGCAGCTCGGCTCCATCGGAATCCTCTCCAACGGCGACAAAGCCGGAGGCAGCGGCAGCATGGCCGGCAGTATCGGCGGCCCCGGCAGCCTTGGTGCCCAGGACAGCCTCGGCGTGCCAACCTTCCCAGGCCACACAGAATCCACCGCCGGCCCGTCGTCGCACGGCCAGAGCATCGCAGCAGAGCTGGTGCGGCACCTGCCTGATCCCATCCCCGACCTCACGCCGTCCCCTAACCCCTAACCCCTAGCCTTGTCGCTTCCGTTTGCCATCGGCAGAGACCCCGGAACATAATCACGAACGATCCTCGTCGCAGCCTGTATGAGCACATGCATGCCCATTATATTGTTACCCCGGTGTCCACTATCACCTACCCATCCGAATGGTCATTCCGCGTTGGCTCATGTGCGCGAGTGCATCATTCGACCCGCCCCTGATGAGTGGTTCCGCGTCGTGTGTCCCTCGCTGTGGTTGCCGAGTCTGATGTTCAGTAGCACAGCCGAGGGTCATGCACAGTGCTCGGTAGGCCGTCGTGCTGCGTGCTGACGCGCTGTGTGCTGCTGCAGAGCCACCAGTCGCCGCTGCCGGCGCCGACGGCGACGAAGGTCGGGCAGGTGCCGCCGCTGTATCCGCAGAACCTCGCCGGGGAGTCGACCTCAGCGGCCCTCTTCCCCGCGGCTGCCTCGTCATGGATGTTCGGCAGCCGTGGCGAGGCGATGGATGACATGCGCCCCGACCAGCACACCGAGGCTGTGCAGTTCAACAGCGCGGGCATGCTCGACAGCTTCCGCACCAGCAGCCGTGGCGGTGCGCGCCCCCCCCCCCCCTCTCTTGACCCAAATCTCTGGGTCCAACCCCTGCAACACGACACCCAACAAATTGAAGGCTTCAGTTGTGTTCCTGTGCTTCAGCCCTGTGATTTCTGACACCCATGTTGCCCCGCGTCCGCGTTGGGGAGGACAGTGCCTGGTACGCGCGAGCAATCTCATCACAACAGCCGGCCGCCTTGTCTGGACGTGCACACGCATCCGTCGTGCTTTGTTCACGCCGCGTATGCCACTGCAGCGCTACGAGGCCACGACGACGCCGACGCCGAGGGCGACGGAGACGGGGACGTCGAGGTCACGGCGCACTCGCACTCGATGTCCATGCCGCCGCTCCCCGGCGGCGGCGGCGGCGCCCCCCCCGCGGTCTCGCGCCAGTCCATCACGTCGCCGTACCATGTCATGAACGACACCGACATGCTCCCGGACACGAGCCTCCTGCAGAGCCTCAACCCTCCCCGGCCGGAGCGCGGCATCCAGTCGAGTGTCCTCGGTCAAGCGTACGACCTGCTCGACTCGATCGGCCCGCTGCCCGACCACGCTCCCGTCCCCTTGGACTACCTCGACACGGCGACGATGATCACTGTGCCCCAGGTGCGGCCCCCACCTCCTCGACCCTGGCACCCCGCACCTCCACCGCCGCGCTTCATCCGCCGCTCCTGTCCTACGGCCCGCTCCATGACGCAGCCAGTCATTTGCATGCATGCCCGTCCCACACGCCGGTCTCCGCTCGTGACGGAGACAAGCCGCACGGCCCCCACATCGACGGCACGCATGCTGTGCAGCAACCCGCGACGGGCAGCCCCTCGTCCTCCGTGCACCTGCTCACCTCGACGAGCATGTCGCGCCACGACAGCAAGGGCTTCTTCCACGGCGGCGCAGGCCACAGCGGCCCGATCGCCGCCGACCCGAGCCCCGTCGCCGGCGGCGCCCTCTCGTCGGAGGACGGCACCGGCCGTCTGAACGTCCCCGCCAGCCTCGAGGAGGTGCGCATCCGCCTCTGCGCCCCGCCCACGGCGCCGGTGTCTGGCCCGGCCCTCCGACACGCGCTGGTCGTGTGCATGTGCAGTACCACGCCATCTGCCCTCCCCGATATGCCCTCCCCCGCCGGTCCGCCTCGTTGGTCGTAATCGTGCTGACCCCGGCGTACCTACCGCGGCTATCTGCAGACCACAGAGTGGCCGGCGCTGTGGGCCCCACACGCATGGCCTCACAGTCACCAGCATTCCCGTGTTTCTGCGCAGATTTCGAGGTGACATAACAACAAGTTCCTTTACATGCCTGCATGTCTCGAGGACGCCCCAGCCACCGCGGCGGCCCCGGCTGTGATGCCACCGCTGCCTGTTGCTCCTGGATAGGCCTGCGCCGATAATGCACGCACTCTCACCGCCGCCCATGCGTGCAGATGCTGGCGTCGCAGTCGCAGGCCGATGAGTCCCAGTTCCGGAGCATCGACACTCGCAACGAGTCGGTCTCGCACTCTCACTCGCACTCGCACTCGCACTCGCACTCGCAGCACCATCACTCGCAGCACCACGGCGGCCACTCCCACGGCGTCCACCCCCTCTACCGCAACCTCCGCTCCCTCCCCTCCTCCGATTAACCCCACGCGCTGAAGAGACCGGCTCCCGGCGGCCTGTCTGTGCCGGCACGATAGAGCGCGGCGCGGCACCGGCGCCCGGGCAGAACAACCGGCTGCCCAATCCGACGCAGGCACCTGCCCGAGCGTGTACCTCCTAGTACCGCAGCCGCCGCTGCAGCGCATGTGAACAACGCACGCCCGCCCGGGGCCAGCCGCTGCGGCCGCTGCGGCCACCGTGCGCCATGCGGTGTATCACCCAAGCCACGCCCCGCCCGCCGCCTCAACTGCCGCACGCACATCTGCTCGACACGGTAGGACGAGGACCCTGTGCCAATGGGCACGCTGCCTTGGTGCGGCCACGTATGCATTGTGGCCCTTCATATTCCCGCCGCGCCCGGTGGCCCTTGGTGGTGGTGGCCCTTCATATTCCCGCTGCGCCCGATCAGGACGTCGCGGGCGGCCGTGGTACTCGCGGGCGTGGGGTGAGCATGAGGTCGAGAGAAGCCGTACGGTAGTGGGCGGTGGTAGTGCTTTCTTTTAGTTGCGATGTGCGCGCTGCGTGTGCTGGGGTGCCAGCGTGAGCGTGTGCGATTTCCGTTGTGATGTGTTTCCACGCTGCCATCTGTGCGTCCGCGTGGGGGATGGCAGGGCGTGTGCGGCGAGCATGTCCCGGGGGCGGACCATACCCATCTCAAATAAGCGGCCAGAGGGGCGTGTTTACCCATGTTTTGGAACCTTTTGGTCATGTCCGCCTTTGCTTGTTTTCTGGTGGTCTGGGGCCTGAGTGCGCCGAATGTGGCTGCATGGGACTCCGGCGCCAGCCATACTATGATGCGATTCTGTGTGTCCTAGCTGGGTTTAATTCGGTTGGTTTTGGTTTGATTTCGAATGGATTTGGGAGGTAGGCATACCGATGAACCTGTGTGCCGGGGGCGGCCGGCGGCGGCGTCTCGGTGCAGTAGCGGCGACGACAGTGGCCCGTCGCTGCTACGCCCCGCGGCGTTCAGGGGAGGCTGTGCGTTTGGTGTGGAAGGCAGGTACTGGGCGGCCGGCGTCATCCCCCAGCAGAGTGTAAAGCCCCGCGACCACCCGTGCCCCTCTGCATCGGGGACGGGCAATCATGATATTTTGATAGAGTACTTTTAATTTGTCAGGTTTAATTTTCGGGGCAGACCCCCGGAAACCCATCGCCCTACCCTGCTCTGCGTGCCCTTGTGTGACAGCAGCGGAGGACAACAACCGGAGCTGTTGTCACTGGCAACTTGCCAGACACCCTTCCGCGCTGACTTTTGGGGGCTGCCATGGAACGCTGTGCAGCCCTGACATACTGAGGGTGTCTTGGTGTCTGAGTGTGGTCGCTTGGCCCATCATAGTGTACTGTGTCTGATATCAGGATGGGTCATAAGTCTATGTCCTGGTTTGGTACTGGGGACCGGCTTACCATGTAACCATGTTTTCCATGCCATTACAATGTCACCGACCGATCATCAGGCATGGTGGGTTTGCCACAGCTCCCTGTGGGGCCCTCGCAGCGACAATCATCACCATGACACCACAGCACGTGGGCCTGCCTTGCTTGCGAGCCCCAGACCGTGGCCTGTGTACGACCCGTGCAACCTGAAACCGGACATGCTGGTGTTGGCCGTTGCGTTGACCTCGACCACACTGGGCGTTGGGCGTTAGGCGTTGGGTCGTAGCGCTAGCTAGTCGTAGCGCTAGCTAGCTCTTCAGCACTCGTGGGCGGTGAGTATGCAGCATCAGAGATGTGGGGCTGCAGGTGCACACGACTGCGAGCGGGACAGTGTTATAATTATACTATACCTGCATGCAAGCGAGTTGGTCATTCAACATCTCACCACAGCCTCGCCTCCCGGGAATGTCCTTGTCCCCGGAAACAGTGCTGCCCAGTCCACAGTGGCAACGCCGGAGCATCGCACATACAGCAACGGGATGCCTTGTACGTAGGCCCAATGTCACACTAGGGAACAATATGGCATGTGACAACACCCTCACTGCATTCCACAACACTCCGGCTGAGCGTTCCTGCGACACGCACAGCCTAGGGGGTAGCGTTGCTGGAACAACCGACAGTCACCTGTGCTTCAGTGACAGGTATGCAAACAGGACGCGACACCGGCCGGACCCAGGGGGCACCAAACCCTGTACATGTGGATTCCCCCATGCATACGGGAGTCCTAGACACCTGCCATTCGTTCGCCTCATGAGAAGCGCCTCGGTGTTGTGGCCACCAGTCCCACAGATTGTCACCATTAAAAAAAGACTTTGTTATGGCGACCTCTCCCGAGGAGGTTGGGTAGCACAGACTGTAGCCCTTGTGGGCAGATGGGATAGGGTTTGTCTGTTACAATGAACTAATTGCTGAAAAGGCCTCAGGGCATGCAATTGCATAGAGAGTAAGAACGGTGCCCGCAGGTGGTGCATGCCTCTCTCGACAACACACGTTATTGAAACCATAGGCACTGAGACAGCATGCATGCCAGCGGATGGGTCACAAGCGCCTTCCATGCACCCCTTGTTTTAAACGGCCGCAACTCGGCACGGCGCGGAGACGAGCTTTGACACGCTCAGCTATGATTCCTACTGCTTCACGATCCTCTCACATGGCTGCAGTGACGGTAGCTGCAAGCCTGGGCGCTCACGAGGAGCCAATTCTCATCTCATCGGATATATTTCCCATGTGTTATGGCGATTATGAGGTAGCCATGGCTTGGATGCGTGGTCTTCGCTTCCGAGACTGTGGATTATCTTTGCATGCTCATGTGGAGCACACTGTATCATGCAGGCCAGCACAGCCACTCTTCAGGACAGGTATCTTGTGCTGACTGCTACACCTGCCTGGCGGCTGCTGCTGCTGTGAACAGGCAGTCGCAGGCTGCAGCACGGTGGCTGTTTTGGCAGGTGAGCTGGTGAGAATATGCTGCTGAACGTGCCGTGCACAAGCTCTACGCTACCCAAGCACACTGTTTACATAAATTCCTTACGACCCACCCGGGAGTTGTGGGCGGGTTTTGGGCTCGGGCCCTGCCGTCGTTTCGCCACTTACAGCAGCGCCACGGCCATAGCCGCAGCCATCGCAGCGGCGGCGGCCGCCGCCGACGTGAGCGGCGCAGGGGCACCGCTCGCATCATCATCGCCCTGCTCCACCGGGGTGGCGTCGACGGCGCCGTCGGCGGCACCGTCGTCAGGCCCGTCCGACACGCTCCGCGGCGCTGCCGCAGGGGCTGCGCCGGGGGCAGTTGCGGCGGCGGCGGCGGCGGCGGCGGCGCCGCCCTCGAGGTTCAGCGTGAAGGCCTCGCGGCCGGTGTGGTACACGATAGCGTCGTCCGACGCATGGAACGCGCAGATCATGTCCATGTCGCCCTCGCCAGTGAAGTCGGCGTCAAACTCCCGCGTGAATGTGGCGATCGTGCGGGCCGCAGTCTTCTCCACAGACGCCTGCACAACAAGCGGCACGGCGTGAGACCACGGCCTCACCGCACAGCAACACACACGCCTTTCGCCCAGCTGCCACACAGCAGAACCCCCGGCGCCATGCACGCACTGCCCGAGCGCCTGTTCCTCGCCCCACGCAGCGCCACCCGACACGAGGGGTGCGTGTGCGAGTGCGATTGGCAGCATGTGCAAGGCGGCCATGAGTGAGTGTCTCTGCCGCCCGCGCGGCGCAGATTTGGCATGATCGAAAGACAACAAAGCGGAGGGTGGGGAGGGCGCACCGCGGTGAGAGCTACGGCTGCTTGGGACAGGCGGCGGCTCGCTGCCACAGCGCCGTCAACCTCCACGATACCATCAGGTGCCTTGGCGTCGAGGCTGAACACGCCAAGCTCGCCGTTTGCGGCGGCAGTCGTCGCCATGACTGCCGTCGCGCCGATCATCATGCCGGGCGTCTCCGGCCATGCGGCCGCAACCCAGCCAGGGTTCGGTGTCTCGATCGCCATCGTCGCCGACGTATCTGCACACCGGCGTCGCGCAACTGAGCCAATTTCTGGGGGCCACGGCCACCCACCATCCCCAACAAATCGTCCGCATGCTCGCAACACCACGGCGGCGGTCGAAAGCGCGGATGGTCTGCCGCGGCCCACACGGCCGCGGCCCACAGGGCTTACAGTTGGCTAGTGCATGTATCGATGACTATTCACACCGATTCACGTTGCCATGCATTCTGCACACTCGCCACACGCATAGAACCACCTCACAGTTGCCGTGTGAGAGGGTGATAAAGGAGCGCAAGCAGGGTGGCGTGTACGGGAAGGGGGCCCGGAAGCGGGAGAAGCACACCGGTGGCTGTCTTCAGGTTGTAGTGAATGATGACCTCGCCTTGGAGCTGGCTCTGCATGCATTCAAAGTCGGCCTCTGTCGACGGCACGCACGCGGCGCCAGCTGGCACAGCGGGCACGTCCGGTTCAGCGAGAAGGTCCACAGACGGGCTGAGCACGCCGCGGCCTTCGTACGTCACGCCGATGCCTCCGCCGTGGTACTTGAGCTCGTCGACCTGCAGCCGGCAGCTGACGTGAGGCTTTGAGCTTGGAGCGGGTCTTGGGTGATCCAGGGCGTGCCGGGTGGCAGGGTGATGGGTAATTCTGGGGGCTTAGCCCCGGAAATTCAGCTCAGATACCCAGCATTGGTGCACCGCCTAGCACATCCACCAAGCGGCACAACCAGAGTGCGCAATGCGAGGATTCTCAACTAGAGGAAGCAGCTCAGTTGAGGAGGGCCCCAGACATGCATGCCTGGTATGCATGAGCCCAAGCAAGGGCCTGGGTGTGGCCCAGGCGACAGGTGTGACGGTACCCTGAGCGGCACGGTCATCTGTTGGGGATGATGGTAGGACGTGTTGTATGACATGGGGATGTTGGCTGTGAGGCGACGATGGGGATGGGGCGGAACAATGCAAGCAGGGCGGGCCGCACTTGGTAAAAGTCGGTGTTGGACTTCTGGCCGTCTGGGATGATCTCTAGGGCGGAGGAGGGGGTGTGGGATGCGTTGGCGGTGAGCTGGCCGTACGCGTAGATTACGTTGTAATTCTGGCCGACGGTGAGGCACGTGTCGGAAAGGCTGCCTGCGTCTGGGATGGCCTTGCGCTTCACAATGAAGTATGACACTCCATCCACCTCCATACCTACATACCAAGCCACGTTGTGTAGAATCACAGGGGAGATATCGAGGGGAGGGGGTGTGGGGGCGACTGCCAGAGCAACTTGTGGTTATACGAGCGCGGAAAATGGGGGGGGGGGGCTCTGGCACTGCATGGCCGAGAGGGGGAGCTCAGCAGGAGCACACCAATGGCGTCTTCGATGCTGTCGGAGCCGCATGCGCCATCGAAGCAGAAGTCGTGGTCCGGAAGCGGCTTGGCGCGGGACGGCGTGAACATGTCGACGACGCGGAAGTACTGTGTCCCCTCGACTTCCCTCGCAACGCCAAACACGACGTCCTGGTTGGCCATCGGGTGAGCGCTGGCGGGGGTGGCGTAGAAGCCCTTGCAGGGGCCGGACGTGATCTCGACCGGCTTTTCGCCGCCGCCACCGCCTTCGCCCTCGGCGGCAGCGCCTTCGCCTTCCGCGGAAGGCCCCTCACCTTCTGCGGGTGCGCCCTCGCCGTGGTTGTGCCGCAGCGCGCGGCCGCCGCGCCGCCCGAAGCTCGCCGTCTCTGCCTCGACCAGCGGCATCTGCAGCAGCCGCCGCCCGCCAGCGGGTGCCTCGGCGGCAGCCTCCGCCGGGACCTCACCCGCTGCCGCCGGCGCTTCTCCCTCCGCCGCCGGGGCCTCGCCCTCCGCAGCAGCACCAGCCTTTGCTTCGGTGCCGTTCATCGCCTCGCCCACGCCAAGCGCGCCCGGCACAAACACCACCGTCTGGACGGGGCACACACTGCTCCCTCCACCCTCACCCTCTGCTGCTGCTCCCTCACCCTCCGCTGCCGGAGCCTCGCCCTCTGCTGCCGGAGCCTCGCCCTCTGCTGCCGGAGCCTCGCCCTCCGCTGCGGCGCCCTCAGCCTGTGCGAGTCGGCGGCGGCGGCTCGGAGCCTCCGCCTCAGCTGCCGGAGCAGTCGCTGGTCCCTCAGCGGCGGCCTCACCCGCAGGCTTGGGAGTCTCCGCCTCAGCGCCGGGTGCCTTGGCCTCGCTTTCAGCCTCCGGCTTCGCGGCACCCTCACCCTCGGCCTTCGGCTCACTCTCCGCCTCTCCCGCGGCGGGTTCCGCCGGTCCACCTGCCGCAGCACTGCACAGCAGCACGAGCTGATTACATATTGGTACTTCAAAACGCGGTACTACATGACCTGCCTGCATTCAAACTGCAACACGCTCTGGTTTGCATTTTCAGGCGTAGAGTGTTAGGCGGGACGCACGCGGTGGCACGCATGCCGATTGCGACCCACGATGTCGTCTGCGCCGCCATAGCCACCTCTACGTCAGTGCCGTTCATGGCGGCAAGTCCGGCCTTGAAGGTGCCGCTGGGCGCCTCGAGGGTGGTGTTGTAAGAGTCCAGGAAGTTCTCGTACGTCGCCCCGGCCGGCACGGAGTAGCCGGATGCGCGCGTGCATGTGCGCACCTGGAGCCCGCTCGGCCGCTTCTCCACATCACCAAAGAAGCCGGCCTCACAGAAGCACTGCAAGCGAGACGTGTCAGTCATGCAGCCTCAATTGTCCGTGACGTGAGCGCAGCCACCGGGCGTTTGGCCCCGGTAACACAGTCCTGGCAGCACTGGCGGGTTACCTACCGGGCGGCGCATCGATGCGGACGGCGGGTGCTGTGCGTGCTACGCGCGACGTGCCTGTGTGAGTGGCACACCCGGTGAGAGGACACGTCTGCAAGGGGGGGGTACCTGGAGAGCGGGGCCAGAGACGTCGCCGACGTCGATGCACTTGCCGTTGGCGCCGCAGTCGCCGTCGACAGCACACTCGTTCTCGTACTGACAGTTGGCGCCGTAGAAGAAGCCGGTGGCGGCGGTCGCGTCGCACACGCACGCGCCGTTGGTGCACTCGCCGTGGCCGCCGCAACCCTGGCACGCGTCGCCGGCGGGGCCGATGTCGACCTTGGCGCACGACTTGAACAGGTAGCCTCCGCCCCACTCCAGTGCCTGCAGACTCACGCTCTCACTGCAGGGTTTCGTGGTTCCTGCGATCCCTCCTTTGGGCCCCTGACAGACAACCCTGACCCGAGACTGGAATCAATGCTTCCAGAAAACTGGCTGCGCAGTTCTCGGCGGCGTCGCAGAGGCGACAACTGCGCGAGGACGCGACACTGCAGGTCGCCGTGCGGGCACTGTCCAGGGTGCAACCGGGCCAATCATGCAGCTGCTGCGTTCACCGGACCCTGTGCGGCGGACACCTCAGCCACAGGATCAAATCCTACCCGCCGGTCCAACGGCGTCCCTCACGTGGCACCACATGCACGGCGGAAGTCGGAGGGGCGCACCTGCCGTGTGAAGCGCATCGTGCAGCCGATGCAGGGCTCTGCGGGAAGAGTAACGGTCACCTCCTGCACGGTCGAGTCGACAGCGCAGCCCCAGTGTTCCTCGCTGGTCCACGCATGCTTGAGAGCCATGTCGGCGTCGTACAGCTCGAGCTTGAAACCGCCCTGGTGCGCATAGTGCAGGTCCCTGCAGCCACGGCGCCGCGTCAGGTCTGCCGTACACAGTGGCGGCAGCACCCCGGCGATGAGAGCTGCGCGCGGTGGTGCGGGGGGGGGGGGGGGGTGGCAGTGGCTGTAGGTTTTTCGGGTGCGGCATTGTGACGCTACAGCGGCAGGTTGGTAAATGTGTGTGCAGAACGGGCGAGCGATCGCACAGAGCACACGGCGGGCCTGCGGAAGCACTGAATTCTCAACGGTCGAGATGCGAGAGAACGAGCTGAACCAGTGCTCTGTCTTACTCTTGCTTACTTGTACGGGTACTGCAAGGGCGTGTGGCGTGTGGCTGAGGTGACAGACTGGCCGATGCTGTCTCGCATCAGCCACCTTCCGCCAGCAGTGCAGCCCCAGGTAATCAGTGGTCACAACCGAGAGCATGATGGCATAGTCCGCTTCTGTTTACAGCTCCCAGTGGATTGCGCGCCAGGTTCCCGCGACCTGGGGCACGGTGTGTACACGCGGGCAAGGCCACCGGACACCCTAAGCACCGCTGCTCACGTGGCGCACATCCGCAGCCAAGCGGAGGAGCGCACCAGCTAACGTTCACGGGTTGGCCTGGCGTCAGGACTGTGATCGGCGCGGCAGTCTCGTTCGCGCCTGGCATGATCCACCTGCACACCGGGAGGCCGAATGGGTGCACAGTATGCATCGTTCATAGGCGGCTGCGAAGCTCGCGGTCGGGATCCAACGCGGAAGCTGCCCGGAAGTCGCCGTGACGTCGGTGCGCGCATCCGTTGAGGCGGGCTTCCCAGAACAAGTATTGCCATCGCACCCCGACCCAGGGTCTCCGGAAACAGCATGCAGGTTGATCCGGGGTGAAAAAGCGATCCTTGCTTAGGGTATGCGCGACCTGTTCCCAGTGCACCAGAATCGGTGAGCTGGTGACGAGTCAGGCCTTGTTGCGGCAACACGTTGCAGCCTGAACAGACTGTACTTGACGAGAAACTGACAGGCGGATGACGGAATATGACCGAGATGGGACGACATGCGAGCGAGCGAACGGGTAGCACAGAAAACCCAGACGGGGTTGGAAGCACGCACGCTGTGCCTTCGCCTGTCGGGCCTTCACCGCAGAGTCCCTGTGTGCGAACATTGTCCAGGAAATCTGCATGAAACACACAAAGGTTGGGAGGCGTGGCATCAAGGACGGGCTGGACGTGCAGCTCCCGGCGAGATCGACGCCGTCCTCGGCTTTGCACATGTGCACAGCTCAGTTCGCAAACAGACATGGCCGTTCCGGCTTACCTTCCACCTGTTAACAAGGCAACAGAAGCCAGGCCAGGCAGGTCAATTTGATTCATCACAATGGTGTGTGCCGACATTGTGCTGCTCGATGGCGTCTCGAGACAAAACGGACCGGCATACGAATTACGAATGCAATGACAGGCGTCGCGAGGCTGGTCATCTTGACGAACGGCCGGCAAAACTGCGCGGACTCAAACGCAGACCAGCCGGACAACGTTACTCATAACTGTGTGTCGGCAAGGTCGCTGCCCATGCGTGTGGTACACGCGGAACGTGGTACGTCAACGTACCACACGCTGAATGAGGTATGCGCTGTTCAACATTCACCACATGGCACACAGGAGATGTAGCACACCATTTTGAAGGATGGGCAGTGGATACCGCAAAGTGACATGCGCTGCAGCCTGCGCCGCGAGGGTGCATGCTAAAAGGCCGCTTGCAAGAAGCCGTGTCGTATCCATGGTACCAGCCCGAAAGATACCAAACGTAACCAGCAATCAGTACAAGTAGCAACGATATTAAGTTTTGCGCGCCAACGCTATTACAACAGCAACCACAGCGCACGACAAATGATGAGTGAGCACAGAATCTGACTATCTTGTCAGCGCCAATCGTGTGTGTTGCCGCGATGAAACCTTGCATTGGGCTTTATCGGGTCTGTGTTCGAATATGGGCTGGCTTTCGTTCCATGGGCGAGTGGCACCGCCTCAGGATGCTTCGACCGCAGGCGAGCGAGCCCGTAGCATGCATGCGTGCGCACATAGACTCCGCAGAGGATGTGCAGAGCCTTGCTTCACGCCTCGCGGACTTTCAAGGGCGCTCACGTACGCGCTAGCTGCAGCCCCTGAGGCGACCGGAATCTTGCATGGCCGAGACATTGTTGCGCAAGCGATGACGTGCGGCCGAGAACCCGATTCAAGCCTGACCGGTGCTAAGAATGAACACCTACAGAGTCAACACAACGCAGGCGCCGCAGACGCATGGAGCAGATACTCCGTTTGCCACGCATGACAAATAGATGGAATGAGGCCTAAGATGAGGTCACCCTGCTCATTGTCCTCCAATCGGTCACTCTGGCGTGGATGTGTGTACAGGACGCGTCTATCATCACCTGCGCATGTGCACACAGACGCGATGTGCGAAGTGAATCAATCATGTACAGGATATGAAGTGTTGATGTGCATGGTCAGCTGTCTCGTGTTGCCAATGCGGTGCCAGGAATCACGGTCACAAGCAAGCCTCTGATGTGTCCCAGTTCTACCACGCGCATCCGTTCCACCCGCTGTCTGCCAGAAACACGAAAGCATGAGTTCATCAATAGCATGCACTCTGTGTGCACGAAGCTCCGCCTCGTGTTTGCTGCTGGTTCAATGCATTGTGAGCACTTTGTCAAGTGAGCCAGTTGCGGGTGGTACCAGGCTCGGCTTATACCCAGACTGTGCCAACGCAAGGTCATGCTATTCAGCTGGATATCGTGTGTGCTGATGTGGAAGTCCGTCCGTGCTACAGGCGCCTATCTTGTACATGGCCATGTGGAGCACCCCATGGAGTTTCAGTGTTGGCCAGACTGGTCCGCGGGGCCCCGGGCGATGTCCTGAGCTCGGTCAAATGGCCACGCATCAATGTCTTCGCACCTATGGCTAGCGGGTGCTGCCGTGTTTTCCTGTTGATGCATGCCTGTCCTGTTTTGTTACATTTAACTGACACATGTGTCCACGAGCGCGGCTGCGCCCACAAGCACCCCATTTGTCAGGAAGGGCCTGTGCCGCGGGATCCGAGTTGTATCAGGCTTGCGCCATGTGGAGTCAATCGCGGTTACTCTCTGTCTGCAGTCCGATTTTGTAGCCTCGCTGTCGTTGGCTGTGGTGTGCATCTGAGGTCTCGGCAAGCTGTTTGCCGGTACTGACAGGATTGATCATAGATCGAATTCGCTTCGAAGGTTCCTTTGTCACGCTTTAAGTAGCATTAATGCTGCTTCATGGACTCATTCACGGCCAACGGCGTTTCATTGGCAGCGTCGAGGGCTCATGTCTGTTCCAGCAGCGGGGCAAGTCCTGTGCGTGCCGTGCTCACGCGCTGCCCACCAGCAGGCGCCAAGTAGGCACTATAATGCTTGTTACAGCTGCTAACCTAATGGGAGGCACAAACGCCGCTGCTGAGGAGGGACTCCCATGGGCGCAAACAGATGACAGGCACGCTACCACTTGACCAGAACAGCGACGTGCAAGCAGTAAACTTGGCCGGCTTGCAAAAATGCTGTATATTTTACGAGACGTATGTGTTTGGGTAGCATTCCATGCGCATGTCTGGTTTACAATGATCCAAGACGGTACAGCATTGTTGACCACCCCGCGCATGGCACAAGAACCATGCACAACATGAGCTGCCCAGGTAGCTACTGCTTCTACATGTGATGCAATCAGTGTGTGCTGCAATGGCCACGCCTTCAGATGACATGCGGCAGATGATCACTGGTGGTTGCCTGTGAAAGGCATGCGAATGGTGCCCCACCGCATCTGATACATGGTCTCAGCAACTCTATGTGGCGATCTGGTGTCTCGGATTTGATGATGGCAAAGCTGCACGACGCTGAGCGTTGATGCGCCGGTCGTCATGACTGGCAGCAGTGGCAATACCATGCTTTCAGAACTGCCATTGCACAAATGCACATGCACGGTAGTGTGGGCCACCACACACACTGCAATGCATGCTCTGCGACGTCTAGAGGCGGGCTGACCGCATGCTTCTGCTGTAGGCGCATACTGCACCCCGTGCTCGTGGTCAAGGACCTCAAGGAGACTCAAGACTTCTACTCTGAGGTTCTGAACATGTCAACGCTACGCTATCGCTCTTTCCCCGATGGCTCCGCCAACGGTTTCTCTGGTGCGCTGCCTGCCTCTTGCCTAGCATCCCAGACCAGGCGCTGACGCTCTTTGGGTGACTTCAGCTCGTCGGGTCCTGACTACAACTCGCTGACCCCCCAATGCACCCTCCCAACATGAAACACCGCATCCATCACTGCCGTGCCAGGCACGTCACACCTCCGCAACTAACACACGCAATCACGTGCACCACTGTCACCGCCTGCCTCACCACGGCCCAGCTTTTCCTTGGCAACCTGCCCACCTTGTTCCGGAACAAGGCCAGCTGCCCTTCGTTCACACGGGAGGTTCGCATGCATAACGACGAGCAAGCTGCAGCACAGCTTGTCAACACGCAGCGACGTATCTCGTTGCGTACGCGTGCGGACAATGATCCCGCGCGCCTCGTTGTGTGTATCATGCAGAGCACGTCACAGCACCCTGTGGCCACGGTCTTCCCCATGCCAGGTGTCTGCTCCTGTGAGCAGGGCTGCTGCGCCCCTTCCTGGTCAGGACTGGCGGGAATCCGAGTGTGGCTTGGTGTTCACTGCCCTCCTGCGTACCCCGCCTCACCGACCCACCCTTCCAGTGGCTGTGATTGCCCCGTCCGCTTTGTCCACCCCTACCTGCAGGGGTGCTGTGGCCGATGCCCGTTTGGGTCTGGCGTGATGCTCGATCCTGTTTTTTCTTTTTCCAGCTGTTGTCCACTTAGGCCAGCCGTGCTGCTGCCTGGAGGCAGGCAGCCTTGACACCCAGTACTGTCTTCACCACACCTTTCACAGCCAACAAATACAATCCCAGGGATGGATATCAGGGGTGTACCCCAACAGATGCTCGTGAAAAGTGAACGCTGATGCTGTGCCATGTCAGAGTGTGTCTTATATTTCCGTGGGTCACGTGCTCTAGTGCGCTGCAAGGTTGAGCTCGCCAGGCCCGATCCGTGCACAGCCAACAAATCAGAGTCTCCAGGGACGCTTGTCGGGGATTTGCCCCAACAAAGAGTTGTGGGACACCTCAACCAGTGCGCTGCTGCATCGTGTGCAGCTGTACATGATACCCAGTTGCGTACGACGCCTATCACCATCGAATCGCACGTTGCCTTTCATCCGAGCATGCATGCACCCATGCGTTCAGTCCAGCATACTTGTGACGCCTGCTGCGCACAGGGTACCTGGCGGAGGAGACTGGCATGGCGTTTGAGCTCGTGCAGAAGGCGTCGCCCCCTGTGGTCACCGTCGGCAGTGGCTTCCGGCACTTCACGGTGGCAGTGCCGAGCATCGAGGCTGCGCTGCAGCGCGCCATGGCCCGCGGCGCCAACATCGTTGAAGGCTCTGGCTGGGAGGCTGGGGAGGTCTACATCCGGGTGCGCCCTCCCTTCCAGCCCCTCCAACGTTCCTTTCACCATGGCAGACAACATGTTCATCACTTTCATTTCATTGAGTATTCTTCGGAAGCACCATTCCAGGCTCGGCTCGTGTACGGCATGCATGACCCTCTCCTGCACTGGTCTGGAAAACACGCGCAGGCGGGCGAGTAAGTGGCGAAACAACAACGCCAATCGGCACACCAACATGCAAAGCCGAAGGCAAGGTAGGACCGAGACATCTGGATGGTGGGCTCGTTGCGACGGCTGCTGCAGCAGCCAGCGCGGCAGTCGGCGACAAACCGCTGTTTTTGGGAGGCCGCATGCTGATTTTGCCGCGAGAACCGATCGCCGGTTGTAGAGATCGGTGCGGCCTCAGTCTGCACGCCCTACCCAGGGAGAACACCTAAACGATCGCCCCCCACGCGGGGCCAAGTCCTCGAATCCGTTCTCCAGCACCCCTCCGATAGGCACGCACCGACGCCGCGTTGTCGACTGAGTATACGTAAATGATACACACAACCGCACCCGGAAAACAGCAGAGTTGTTGAATTAAAGCTGCCCCGTTATCACAGAGCTGCTTCACCGCAAGCTTCTCGGGCAGCCTGTATGCAGACAGGCTGTCATGCCTGTGTGCGCACGACCCGTGCCTGTATGCAGAGAGGCGCTGCTTTACATGCAGACCATACGTACTTGCAGAGAGGCGCTGCTTTACATGCAGACCACACGTACTTGCAGAGAGACGCTGCTTGACATGCAGACCATACGTACTTGCACGCTGCTTTACATGCAGACCGTACGTACTTGCAGAGAGGCGCTGCTTTGATCCCGAGGTCTGTGGTGGCAGTGACCGATGTGCAGATACACACCAATGGGACATGCTGCAGCCGCGCTAGGGTCGGCGATCGCATCCTCGGTGCTGATCCAGAGCCACTGCTCTCCATGCATGGCAGCTGTGCTGCGCGCATTCTTGAACATTCTTGAACTTGAACCTTATTGAACTTGAACTTCTGCACGCGCGTGGTCTTTGCAGATGCATTGGCCAGTGCAAGCATTCTGCATGCGTGATCACACGGAGAGGCAACGCCGGACTCGGCAAGAAGAAATGAAGGTGCACACTGATTTATCACAGTGTTGACACTGGCGTATCCTTACAGTATGCAAAGTGACACATTTTCCATACATCGTGGACCCCCCAGCTCGCACTTGCATGCTATTACATCACAACAGCCACTGCTGAACTGCTGAGCCCCCAGGATGTGAACCTGGCAATTGTTGCCCTGTGGGCTGCCGCATAGGAGCATCTGGAAAATGCCACTAGGAGCATCTGGAAAATGCCACTAGGAGCATCTGGAAAATGCCACTAGGGCCGGACAATGCACGGCCAATCAAGGAAGTAAACCATGAAATGATCGCCAGAGATGGCCTGTGAGTCGGAACTGTGAAAACGAGAGTGTGAACGGGTGCTGTGAACAAGGAGGTTTAGAAGAGTAGTCTTCTCAGAACAATGAGGACTGCTGAATGCAAGTGGATGCCTGCATCACTTCATGCTAACTCAGGCCATCTGAACTTCACGCAGCATGTTCCTGCCAGACGAAAGCAGAACTCACAGTCGAGGCTCGAGCCAAGCTACATGCTGCCCACACCACGTGTGCGGGCGCAGACCCCCCATCAAATATGATGGCGCAGGTGGCGAGGGCAGGTGGGTCACATTGGAGCTTAGTCAAAGGTGCAGCCACTTGCAGCGCAGACGAGGCGGCCTTTGTGCCCAGATAGCCGCTCATGCAGTGTGAATCTTTAAGCAGTGAGGCAGTAGTGTCTTTGGGGCTTACACCTGGAGATGTGCTCCCAAAAACTCGCGTTTGTTGGCTTTGGGAGGTCTGCTGCAGTGAACACTGCACCCATGGGTGGCCATGACTGTGCATCCGCACCCCGTCCATGCAGCTCTCCTGACCATGTGGGTCGATTCCTGTGGGCTTGCAAATAAGCGTGTCAAGAGTGCACATGGTTGCCCTGGCACCTTAGGGTTACCGGGTACGTTACTTGCGTACGCTACGTTGACCCTGATTACGTGTTGCGTCACGCCAAAAATCAGGGTGCAGCAGATTACGTGCGCCATACAACGCCTTTCTCGCGCCCCATGGTGCGACAGGAATGTGACAGCACTGCCTGGGCGGTATGTAACACAAGAAACGGTATATGTTGTAATGAGTTTTGCGACGTAGCAGCTCCGAGGTTATTGTATGTTTGCCCGGTCGATTTGGAGTGCGGTCGAAGGCCTAGGAATGGCGATCGTCGCGAGCGCGAAAATTTTGTATCACATATTACGCGTACGTCATTTATAAATCAAACTTACGTTACGCTACGCCGTCATTTACACAAGGCCAACGTATTCGGCAACCTACGCTGGGTTGCACATTTCTTGCTGCACGAAGATCATCATGATAGCCACAGCCCCCCACCCTTCTCCCGCTCCCCCTGCCAGTGCTCATTGTCGTGAGACGACTGTGCTTTTCAGAAGGGGGCATGATGAGGTGAGCACCCTGTTCTCTGCATCAAAGCCCTGCCCCCTCTCAGGCAGACATGCGAGTCGGCAACAAGCATATTCCTCGACTTGTTACACCCTGTTCCGACAACAAGCATATTCCTCGACAACAAGTACATTCGTCAACCAGTATATTCCTCAACCTGTTCCGAGCCCGCCTGTGCCGCTGCCTGACCACGCAATGACACCGTCCATGCATTCGTGCATGCACTCGGGCTTCACATGTGCGGGCCCCTGCCCACGCTGCTTTGCCATCCCTGTTGTTCGCAGCGCAGCTGGCCTGGCTCACACCAGTGGTGGACAATCCTGGTCCAACGTTGCCATTTCATCGGATCAAATGTTGGTGACTTTACCCAGACAACCTGAGCTCAGCCGTGGCCCACCACGGGCACCCACCCTCCGTCCATCGGTGTTAATCTGAGCAGTTACATTTTTTGGAGCTTGTACCTGAAATTCGTTCCCCAAAGTCTAAGTTTGTCAGAATGGGAGGTCTGCTAACTTGAACACTGCCCATCCTCCACCGCTGTGGCTGTGGCTGCCAGCGCTAGCTGTCGGCACCCAACCTGAATCTCTGGGGTCTGCTGAATCAGATCCATACACTCGAAGATCTCTGGATTGAAACACCCCCACTGCCCAGTTTGAGGCTGCCCCTCTGCATTCACGGCACCACGACATGAGCCCAGTCCGACTGGTCCCCTGGTGTCAGACAGTCATGATGTTTTGATAGAGTAATTTCCATTTGTCGGTATTCCATTGTCGGTATTCCATTTGTAGGTATTTTTTTTGGGGCAGGGCCCCAGATATTCACCCAAACCGACCAGCACTGCTCAGTCGGAACCCTGCGGCACCGGTTCCGGCCTGTGCCCCCGAGTGACGCTGTACGTCTAGCCCCGAGTCCGACGCCGCGGCCACAGTGCAGGACCCGAGCGGCTACCTCTGGGAGGTGACGCCGCTGATGTCCCCGACCACGGAGCCCGTGCGGGAGATCAACCTCCTCGTCAGCGACCTCGCCGCCAGCACCCGCTTCTACTGTGACCTCCTCGGCATGCGCGTTGCGCAGGAAGAGCAGTGCGACGACTACCGCCGGGTGCGCAGCCACAGCCACAGTGCACTTGTAGCCACCGACTGCCCCTGTAGCCACTGCCCACGACAGGTGCGCGATCGACGGCGGTGGCGAATCCCATGCATTGCGGATGTTCCACGCTGCGCTGTGTCTGTCAAGTCAGCGTATGCTGTGGAGTGTGTGGTCCGCGCCGCTGGGGCAGCACGCCAGACGCAAGCCGGCACCGGCCACAGCGCCCCCAGCTGCAGGCGCCGGCAGATGCATGAGGGGTGTTGATGTGCATACTGGCGCAGGTGTACGTGTGCTGGGGCCCGTCGCCCTCGAGCACTTCACTCGCGCTGACTCAGCCAAAGACGCCCCCGGCGACCCCCGTTGACCGCGGCTCCGACGCGTACGTCCAGATCGCCGTCGCCTCGAGCGACATCTACCGCACCACCGAGGCCGTGCGCGCCGGCGGTGGCAAGATCACGCGTGAGCCTGCGCCGGTGCCCGGCATCGGAACCCAGGTGGCCAAGGTCGCTGATCCGGACGGCTGGGTGATTGCACTGGTAGACACCGCCGACTTCAACGGCGAGCTGTGCAAGGCGGGCTCCGGCAGCACGGCACTGTGCGGTCTGCAGGCGTCCCCGTGATCGCGCGCATGCGTCTGGCACCGTGCGCAGGTGCATTGTGCGCGGCCATGCATGCGCCTCTGTCCCGGAGGTCTGCAATAACACGGGTGCCGCGTGCTGACACGCGCCGTTGGCGACGTGCCGCTCGCTCGCGCCCGGGACCGGGGTCAGCGGGGCTGCCAGCGAGACTACCAGGAACTCTCACGGGTGGAGTGTGAGCCTGGGGTGGCTCCGGCATGCCCCCCCCCCGGCCACGGGGAAGTTTGAACAGGCGACAGTATGGTTGTTGCGTTCAGCGGTATGTGCCAGTGCATGGGAACCATGCATGCAGTTCTAACGGCAAGGCGTTGTCGGGATGTCCCCTGCGGCGGACGCCGTTCCGCGCCGATACAAGTCACCTGGGGGCATGCATATTGTGACGAGCGGTGCGGGGGCGTGGACGGTGCAGGGGGGAACAAGTCTTACATCTATTGCCACCGTATATTGCGAGTGGGCTGTGCATTGTTCGGGCGCATGGCGGGCGCTCAAAGTCGAGGGGTGCCTAGGGGGGTGTGGGATGGTGCTCTGGCTGGAGCGGGGTTGGGGGCCTCGGGTGGGGGCGGTGCTTCTGTGGATGTGTGTCGCGGGCGGCTCCGGGGGATGTGTGTGTTGCGCGGCAATCAGAGCAACAGCCCGGGGTAACGGCGCCAAGTGGCAGCGGGAAGTGTTTCGCCGGAATCGTCGGTGATCATCAGTTGATCGTCAGCGCCTACGCTTGCATGTCGTTGCTGACCCTCCACGCTGCCACTGGAAGCATACGTGCCGCGTGTGAGGGGTCGGTTGTGTGACGCATGGTCCTGGGGGCGGTCACGTGGCTACGCGTGATGCATTATTTCCATTTGGTAATTCTGGATTCATTCCGGGACGCTGCTCCCTGGTCACAGTCTGTCGAGGTCGTCTCGCCGCCGGCGGACTGCACTGCTGCCGGATGTGCCCATGGTTTGTGCGTGTGTGCTGCTCGTGCATGGACGCTCGCATGACACTGGCGGCCTCGTGCCGCGGAGCGGGACTTTCCGCGACACGTTCAGCTTTTGAACGTGCAGAGCAACTCATCTGCTGTTCGTAAGGGGCCCCCGGGTCGTGTCGTCACAGGCAGGGGTGCCGGTGAGCAGGCCTGGGCCTAGACGGGCGTGGGCGGTGCAACCACTCTGCAGGGGGTCGACAGCTGCGATGATGGCCATGACTTCCTTGGTCCTGTGGAGAGATGTTGTGCTCAGTGAGTGTAGCTGGTGACTGGGACTGCTGGGACTGTGGACTGGACAGATCGAGGCCTGTGGCATGTGTGGGCCTCTGCAGTGCTGTGTGTCCTGCAGCGGCACAGGGACTGTTCTCTCGGTCCTTCCGTACAGCTGCCACAGATGTTACAGACTGCCACGGGCGGGGCTTGGGCTGCATCTCTGCCTGTTGCATGCAGCTGAGACACCTGCAATCCAGGAGAGCTTGTTATGCTATGCATGGACCAGTGCCGTGCTCCCTAGGTGGCGCTGTCCTGGCGATTTACAGTTTCGGTCAGAGTTGTGGATGATTTGCGCTACACATTGGGCGGTCTTCTAGCTCCCTGGGATGCGTCGACGTACTGTTTGCGCTTTCCGTACTTTACACTAGCTCAGCGGCAGCAATGGTGCAACCTGCATGCTGCTGGCGGGTTGACCTGGTCATGATTTCTGGATCTCAGCTATCAATGATGAGTGGGTGTGTGTGTGTGATTGAAACACATGGCTCAACGTTGCCACAGGCCAGTCATACCGCACGGGCATGTACTGATAACGTACTCACCCTCAGTGATCGAGCACTCACACTTGGAAATAATGCACTCACGTCTAGGCAGCTGGAAATCACGAGCACCAGCTGCTGACACACGAGCCATGCTTTGTGCGCCTTTCTGGACACCAACCCATTGCCCCTGCACAAGCCAACACTCCAGCCCTTCTTCACGCCTGTCACGCTAGCATGTTCCTGCGTTACACGCAACTGTCATGCTGCAGTTGTGGAGTTGCTGCCATTCTGATGCCATGAGCACTGTTGCCGGCAAAAGAAATTAGAGCGGATTTACTAGGACCATGAAAACGATGGACGGTTGCCATGCTGACAGTGGAGCAATGACACAGCCTTGCAACAGCTACTCGTAAGAGAGTTATGTGTCGTCAGCATGTTGAATAGGTCACTACTGGAGGAATATCTGGATGGTCACGCTGTGCTAACGTTTGCTGCTGGTAACCGGCTGATCATGGTGTCAGCATGCTTTTGTAGACATGCATACTGGATCACCACAGCACCATTCGCACATGCCAACACCACCTCATGTGATCGCGCATGCACGATAGTCAGGTCCGGATTGTGATTGATTGGCACGTGACAAGGACAGTTGTGAATGGATGGTGCCCTGATGGCTTAATGAATGTACGATTCTAACCTGCCAGCGCGATTAATGTGACCAAAATGCATGAGCAGCATATGTACAATGCGGTGCAACATGGCAGCCTAGTATTGAAATTCAGCAGCAGAACGCATCTATCAGGCAGTATTAATGCTGTCAGCAGAAGCAGTGCTCTTCATCCTCATGCCCCAACAAGCCTTTACTCCTCAGTCTGTCCTGTACCTTGGCTAACCATGTAGGCTGTACATGCCAAAGAAGGTACACTTGCTGTGACAACACAGCCGCAGGCAGGTTTTCTACCGCATCCGTTGCAGCACAGCATTGAGGGCGACTTGTTCCTCATCAGGCTTCTTACAATACGCTGTTTGATGCACCCCAGTCGATGCATCATGCTGACATACACCTGGCATTGAACGCAGAAATCATGCATCACTGCATCAAAACCTGCCATGCCTTTGTTCGCCTACACCAGGAGAATAGCCCCATGTCGTGGCTGACATCTCCTCATACAATCTCAGTCCATAACCATCACTTATTATGGCAACATCCCAGTCTGGTCGCACACTTGGTTGCTCTGCCGCTGATTCTATCCTCTGCTGTTCTCATATTGTCTGTCTGCCAGGCTCGGTAAGCGCACCACTCACATGCTGAAAACAGTCTTCACGCTCCAAGGTCTACCACAAAAATGCAACACTAGGCTGACAACTACCAAACAATCTGCCACACTGCCTGCCAGACCGCCACTGGCACCCACAGCACCCACACATGCATTACATTCCTCACATGCAGCGTACAATGTTTTTGCTGGCAGCATAGAGCCGCACAGCCTCATCGTGTGGCACCGCGTTCAGCCTCATGTCCACTTCGCGTAGGGAACCTGGGAGCCTGCCAGCACTGATGTGCGACCTCAGCTCTGACAGTGTGCTTGCACCAAGGCCATTCTGCAGCACCTTCAGGCACCGTAGAGCCGTCATGCGTGTCACCGCCGGCCACAGCGCTGCGCCGCCTGCCGCCTCGATGTGGTTTGTGCTGAGGTTCACCTCCTGCAGTACTGGCGCATCAGGAAGGTGCACCATAAGTAGCTCGCAGCCACGGGCGCCCAGATTGTTATGTGCCAGGTTGATCCTCTCCAGCTGTTTCAGCCGTGGCAGCACACACGCCAGGGCTCCGATCCCCTCCCTGCTGATCATATTGCCGGAGAGGTCTAGATCCCGCAGGACTGGCAGCTCCTGCAGGGCTGCCTGCAACGCCAAGAGCCCGGCATCGCTGACCGTGCTGCGCTGTGACATGGTTTCAGGCCCCGTTGCCACTTCATGGACCACCACCCTTACTTCATTCTCTGACAGGTCAAGGATCTGCAGTGCTTTGAGATTGGAGAGAGAGCTTGCCACGCATCTGACACCTGATGACCATAGCGAATTCTGACGCATCGAGAGGCTAGTGAGCTTTGTTGCATGTGCCAACCCTGGAGCAAGGACGCGTGCTGCTTGATCTCCCATGGAATTGCATGACACGTCAAGATGGCTGAGTACTGGCATAGCATGGAGCACGCTGGCGAGTGCAGCTGCTCCCATATGTTCCATTGAGTTCCACGAAAGGTCAAGAAACACGACAGAAGCCGGGGACGGGATAAGGCTGAGCGCTTGGGGAAGGGTTCTGCCCAACAGCTCCTTTGCGAACGAGACATGCTGCTTGGCCCCGATGCGAGATGAAACAGCCACTGCATGAAATGCTGCTGGTGTCTTCGAGAGTACCAAACGGAGCTTGACACTTTGAAGGACCTGTATATGCGTGAGCCTGTGAAGACGTACATCACGCCTGTCTATTTTCAAGAATGCGTGCCTCAGGACTCCGTGTATGCATGTCCTTGCGCAGCGGTTCGACACGTGTTTGGGCAACACTACAGCGCAAGGAACTGGTGCAGGAGAATTTCTCAATTTGGTAATTTAGCCTGTACTAAGGAGTGCAGTCGTCGCGGAGTCGACCCGGGAGCGTTGGGCAGTGACAATTGTCGCTCGAAGATTCAAACAGCAGCGGTCAATCCGTCAACGCTAGGCCGCCAACAGATATCGGAAACGGCAGTTATAATGACCACCTTAGTTCGACACTTATGTTACCTTTCCAACGCAGAGCGACCGGGCTACATGCCGTTCATACAAGGCACCGGCAGCTCTTGAGGCATATGGGCGAGCTGTGCTTACGATGCTGCTGCTGGCACACCTGATACATTAGACAATCTGGAAGGCCATAATGTAAGATCGATACTTTTTGGGACTCTAACCTGCAACCTCGTGGCACATCGCCGCAGCAGCCACTAAATAGGTGAGCGGCAAACTTGGCCCACTGCGGGGTGTTGCAGTCTTGCAGAAACTCAGCGACCTGCAATTGATTGTCACATCCTTGAGTAGGTTGAACATGCGACAATTTTAAACACCTGCTCAATCTCCAGCTGGTCGGTTTTCACCTTCAGCACAGTGCATGCTTCATCGAGCCCGACGTTGCTTTCGTGTGTATTCTTCTGCCATAGACGGAACTCCTGAGCAGAAAAGGGCAGTTCTGCAAGGCCTGAAGTTTCTGAAATGTCCGCAAGTAAGGAACATCTTGAGATTTGTGCTGTACTGAGGGCTTCTGACCGTCCCTCGGGGTACACAACATGTAGTGCGTCGCATTCCTTGCCGAGCTCGGCTCCGCAGACTATGCGAACATTGCCTTCAGATGCTAGCTCAAAAATTGGTGGCCGCTTTCCTCTGCGTGCCATCTGTTCTACTTTCAAGTGCTGTACACGAGTAACCTAGGGCGCTCAGCCCTGACCAAGTGCTGACGAACATGCATTAAACATCGTAAGCAAACCCTCCATTCAGCAAAACTTTGATCAAATGACAGAATACAACGTTTCGCTGCAAGCGTGGGCGTCAGCGTCGGGAACCGCCTGTCCGAAACGCAGACGACAGTACTCAGGTAGTAATTGAATCTTTCAGACCTTGAATGCGAAGCATGTGAGGTCGTGATGCTACCCTTCAGTCAATACCGAGCATTGATAACATGCCGCATTCATATACCGAGCGTCTCCGGCCGTAAGGCCGTGCGGATACAACCCTTTGTACACGTGTGATAAATGCAACGCCTGTTGAGTTCCCCTGTGGCCATGTTTAGAGTGATTTTGCTTCGTCAGCACGCGTGCAACACACATGCCGTCAAAAGCAGGCACGCATGATTGCCATGTTTCCAGGCTGGTCGATCCATACAGCCCTGCCACCTGTCTCATATGAAGCTCATAGCGATTCGGCATTGTCCGTCCAGTCCACAAACGCAACAGTCTCTTGCCTTTTGCATGCCTCGGCACCGCCAAAAAGAAAGCTCATCGTACGAAATCCTGGCCTGAATACTTGATGGAAGCTGTATGAAACTCATGGTCCCCAACGGCTCGCTGCAGTTGGGCACGTGCTGATTGTCAGACCCATGCCGGGGAGCCCCTTTCTTCTTTGCTTACATGATGCCATCGTAAGCAGTGCTCGGGTGGAATACAAGACTGTCTGATATAGCATCTTGGAGTCAAACCCGCCTTCACAGCGAGGCAGAGAGTTTACGCTGGGTGTCGAACACCCGTGTGTTAGTTTCGGCCCTGCGCGATGCCAAACCCGACCCACGAGAACGACGTTCAAGTTTGTAGCAGTTAGATTTGATTGCTTTCTGTGAGCAGCCTGACTTGTATGTCGTGGTGGTGCTGATTGATAGCGATGACTGCAGATCGCATGTCCACGAAGACTCAAGGATCGCAAAAATGGGAAACATGCAAGACTCTACATGCACACTCTGCTCAAAGTACCTCTCTGTCGTCGTCGGAATCATTCACAGTCGATGCAGACATCGGCACGATCCCAACTGTGCTACATAACGACCGCACCGAAATACAGTCCGAATCAAGCCCCGGTCCAGCAAATCAAGATCAAGGCGACAAAGGGTTAATCCTTTCAACAGACAAACCTGATTTGTCCCCGCACGCGCAAGGTGTCACTAAGGCTTCGCGGCCTCTTCCCATTGCATCGCCATGGAGCATACCAGCCCGACCCGACAGCCCGGGCGTTGCTGCCAACCTGCTACGACGAGCGTCACGGGCCAGTGTGACTGCCGCTACCATCACGACTCCGCCCAGGCTTGGGCAAAATCCGCATGCGTTCGGCGACGCTGCCTCTCAGTCATTAGCCACAATGGTCCTTGGCCACCATGCCGCTCCAGCCCCACCACCAACACAGCCTGCCAAGATCCTAGACTGCACTGCAGCGCATCAGCTCGATCCCAGCCCCTGGGCAACAAGCGGGTCAGTCCCCCCTGGCGTAGGCGGACGCGACAGTGCCACAGGCGCCGCTCCTGCTGCCACTCCCGACCTCCGCACCGCCATCTCCGGGGGGCTTCAGCGCCGACGAAGCATCAGCAACAGCCGCCGCATCAAACCTGCCCGTGCGCGCAACAACACCAAGGTGCTCCTGCGAATGCATACGCTATTGACCCTGCAT
This sequence comes from Ulva armoricana, assembly GCA_032360965.1. Lineage (NCBI taxonomy): Eukaryota > Viridiplantae > Chlorophyta > Ulvophyceae > Ulvales > Ulvaceae > Ulva > Ulva armoricana. Next base: position 1,169,173 of record JAUMHO010000007.1, read on the forward strand.
CTCAGCACAACTACGATGCATCAAGCTCCCATACCTGACACACACGCCCGCATCTCCGGGTCACACTGTGAAGCACTGAATCCAATTTTCGTGTATGAGCCTTCGCAAGAACTCCGTTGTCGGCACCCTCGACTCTCCAGGTAGTACCACCGCCGTTGTGTTCTCCCATGAGGAGCCACAGCACAGGCATGAAACCGACGACACAGACGGTCGGCAGTCACCCCCCCCCCCCCCCCAGCTCCTCATCTTGAGCTGGGGGCTCATGAGTCACACTCCATGACTCACGAGGCCCCTGAAAGTGCCTGTAAAGTTTGCAAAGGGGGGGCAGGACGGCTTGCATGCATGTGATGCGATCCAACGGGTGATCCGACGGGCGTGTTGCCATGCAGGAGCTGATTCGCCTCCGACGGGCCTCGCTGTCCGCAGCTTCCCTGACTGATGGCGTGCCGTCGAGAGCCTCCACCCCCCCTCTCAACGACACCGCCACCACTGAAGGAAGCGATTCCGCGAGCGATGCGATCCGCAGAACCGCCTCCGGCAGCGGGCGCGCTAGCGCACCCGTTGCGTTGTCCTCGCTCGCCCCGCAGTCCACCCCGGCAGCGCACCCGCTGCGCACCCCGCGCCTCAAGCCCAAGCCAGGCCCGGCCGCTGCTGCCCGCGCGCCTGCTGCTGAAGTGCCGATGCACCGGTCCATCTCGGCGGCGGCAGAGCTGGAGGAAGAGGTGGCGGCCGCTCTGGAGGAGGGGCTGGTCTCCATGGATGATGTGCACGTGTACGGCAAGCGCACGCATTGGGAGGGTGCGCCCCTCGTATGGCACGCATGCCGTTTGTGCTTGTTTCGGCGGTGCCAGATGAGCATGCAACGCGGGCGTGGCGGCGTATGCTCTCCATGTCTGCACGTCTCGGCTTGGCTGTGAAACAGTCGTTCATCCCAGATGCACCATGCACCGTCCCCTGCCCTCCCCGTAAGCTGTGTGGTCTCGACTGAAGCACACAGTCTCATGTGGCCGTGCCAGCAGATGCCATGCACAACGCCATCTTCCGATCAGCAATCCATGCACATGGTTGTAATGTGGCGGACCGGTTGCCTTGCCACTCCCACAGGCCCTCGCACGAGTAGTGTTCTGCACTGCAGTGTGGTTGCGTCTGCGTCCAAGCCAGAGTTGCAATTCCGTGGACACCATCAGCCATGCATGCCCCGCCACCAGTCCCGCCGGCCTCTCACAACCCCTCCCTGTGGCTGCTCTTGTGGCTGCTCTCATTCTGCTCTTATGCTTGCTGCTGTGCCTGCTCTCTGCGTGGGTGGCGAGTGCTTCGTACACTGCCTCGGAGGTCACCTACAGTGTGCCACACTTGCATCACAGCCATCACCCCGTGACTTCCTGCCCGATCGATGCTGCAGGCTTCCGTCATGTCGATCTGCACGAGCCGCCTGTGGCCACACGCCGCCGCAGCAACGCCGCAGAGGTGCCCCCCGCCCCGCTGGAGGCCATCCCTGCCCCTGAAAACCTCTCGCGCGTCAAGGCCAAGCCGGCCGCGGCAGGCCTGCTGTCGAAAGGCATGCCGCGTACAGCCTCCTGCCCGCGGCTCTCCACGCTGTCATCGCCGACGCTGATCAAGCCGGAGTACTCCCACCGCAACCACAAGCGGTTCCTGGACCTGTATGAGCTCGGGCCGGTGCTCGGCACGGGTGGCTACGCAGTCGTCCGTGAGTGCACCCGCAAGAAAACCGGGGAGAGGTTCGCCGCAAAGATGATGACAGTGTCTGAGCATCCTGAGTCTGGAGGGCGAGAGGTGGACCGGCAGGTGCGGCCTGCTGCACCCCAAGCTCAGCCAGCAGCCTTGTAGCAACTGATCAGGGAGGGCTGCGGTTGTGCCTGTGCAATGTGGCGCTGCGAGGCGGTGCTGCATTGACAAGCCTCGCGCAAGTCACAGATCTAGTTTTTGGTGCCATGTTCCATGTATTTGCCCGGAGCACACGGGCGTTGAAAACTGCTGACATGGCGTGCTGCTGTCTCTCATTGGCAGAGTGCGGCGTGGTGGCCGAGACAGGCACTGGCAGATCCATGCAATCGACAGGAGGCGTGGTGGCTGGGGATGACCTTTTGTGTGAGACAGCAGAGTGTGGGTGGTGTTGAAGACAGTTGGTGGACTCTGCATACGACCTGTATATCGTGACCATGTCAAACGCTTCAGACTGGGCAGCAAGAAGAAGTCATGCTGCATAACGTGAGCTTGCATGAAGCGAGTCCCGCGAGCTTGGTGCTGCAGAGGTGGCGTTGCTGAGAGATTGACCCGAGCATGCCATCGGCACACAGTGACAGCAACACTGGTTGCATGTACGTATCAAGTGATCACCCGCGCTTCTTGCATGTGTGTCCAAGCATGCTGAGAGCAAGCGTTCTTGTTCCACGTTCTGTTTCGGCCTCGGTTCCGCAGCTGTACGGTGCTGTGGGAACACATGATCGCCGCATGCCGGGCTACACGCACCCGTTCGCAGCGCGCGTATTGTGCAGCCCTGGTACGCGGCGCCACTATGGCAAGCACTCTGGCAGCAGCTTAGTTTCTGGGGCACAGTTTGCAGGCTCTGATGAATGAGCTGGACCTGATGGGACGTCTGCAGCACCCCAACATCGTCTGCCTCCTCGAGTACTTCCTCCAGGACGACCCCTCCCTGCCACACTGCGGTGCCTGCATCATTGTCATGGACCTCTTGGAGGGTTCAGACCTCATGGATTACATTGATGAGGCTGGAGGCTTCTCCCGAGACGATGTCATGGTGTGGGATCTCTCCCTCTGGTGTCGGTGATCCGACTCGATGGTGCTGTGTTCAGGCACGCATCGATTCCCCCCAACAAGCACGTGGTGCCATGACGAGCCAACGTAGTTGCTGCATTTCACGGGCGCTGCCCAAACGCTAGCTCAAGCATCGAGAGCCATGTCCTGCTCAAGCGCAGTGGAAGAGTCGGTCAGGCCCCTGGGCGCACCATCGCTTGCATCACGCTTGGCCACACGCTTGCAGCCTTACCTCCATGGCCAGCAGCTGTTGTCAACTAGCTGTCCCCTCACAACACCCGAGCATGGTTGGGGCTATCCGTCCTGCGTGGCACGCTCCAGCGTCGCCGCCTCCCTGCCTGTCCATGCTGCACAGCATTTGTGTGGTCAGAACATCCGGAAACCGTCGCTGCAACTTGCGAGTGCTTCAGTGCGCCACGGTACAAAGTGCACCGCTGCTGCCCATGCGATTCCTGGTTTATCAACTGGAGCACGTCCAGCCGCCGCCTGCCCTGGGAACGTATCAACTTTGCGGGGGTGCTAGTGCTCGTGCGTAACCGGTGTTGTCCGGACGCTAGAATGTCGTGGAACGGACCCAGCAAGTCTGTCGCCTGAGCCGCGAAGCCGCCACCCGCAGCGGCCGCCCGGACTGACAGTGTGCCACCGCTGCAGCTCGTCATGCGGTGCCTCCTGGACGCCGTCAGCCACATGCACAGCCACGGCATCAGCCACCGTGACCTCAAGCTCGAGAACCTCGTGCTCGCGCGTCCGCAGGATCTACAGTCAGTCACGATCGTCGACTTTGGCCTCGCCAAAGCGGCCCGCGCGCGTGAGCGCATGGAGGGCGTCACCGGCACGCTCTGGTACACCGCTCCCGAGATCCTACTCGGGGAGCCGTACTCGCCGCTCGTCGACCTGTGGTCGATCGGCGTCGTCATGTACCTGCTGCTGACCGGTGCGCTGGCCGTGCTGTTTCCAGAGTTTTCCGGGCTGCTCCGGCTCGAACGGAGGCCTCAGCCCGCCGCACTGCGACTGGTGCGGGTATCTACACGGGAGGGGGTGCATGCATGTGGCCCTGAGGCAGAACTCGTTGGTGAGTGCGGCTGGTGCCGCGTGTGCTGGTTGAGCCCGTTTTCTTTTCCCGCCCTGCCACTGCGGTGCTGGGATGCATCTACTGATGCTGCTGACGCTGGCATGTCTTGTTGCCCGGGACGAGGCGACCGCCGCTGGGACCAATAGAACGCTGCTTGGACCAGGCGGCGGCGGCGCGGCGCAGCATCGTGCTTGTGCACAGCGTGTAGGGTGGGCATGGTGGCACACCGCCGGCTGTGGTCGGCGCGGTGCTGTCTGCACCGGTCTCCCATGGGACCTGATCGTTGGGCGCATGCATGTGGTGGTAGGTTTCGTGTGCGCAGGTGACTACCCGTTCGATGTCCCGATGGACGTCGTGCCGGATCCGCCCTCCGACTGGGAGCCGTGCTCCGACGATGAGTGCTACGATGACGACAGCAGCGAGCACTCGGCTGGGACGGAGGCCGAGGAGGACGCCGCGGCGGCGGCGCACGCCGAGGCGGTGGCCGCGTGGCGCCTCGAGAAGCGGGAGGAGCTGCTGGAGGACTGCATCTGCGACGAGCAGCCGCGGTGGGGCCAGGCGGTCTGGTCGGCCGACCCCGTAGCGGCAGACCTGGCGCGCGGGCTGCTCGCGAAGGACCCTCGCGCGCGGCTCGCGGCCGCAGAGGCGCTGGAGCACTGCTCCTTCACAGGGCACGCCGCGCACGACCGTGTGACGCTCAAGCACGTTCACACTCGTGTGTCCGCGCTCGCTGCCTCGAGCGACCAACTGCCGGTGCAGCACCCCTTCCTCCCGATTCACGTGTAAAGTGTACCAGGAACACGGTGATTGTCTTCGCTTTCACCTGTTTGCTGGAAGGGCCGATCACGCGTGCGCAGCAGTGCCCCCCGCCGTGGGATCGCACGCCGTGGCGAGATGGGCACGGATGGAAAAGCACTACTGTTGTGCTTTCTCACAGTCTGAGGTTGCTCAATCGAGCCAGCGGTGTGGAAATGAGAGCGGCCGAGCACACCTGTTGCTGGTTGTGGGGGTCTGCGCAGCCATGGTGCCGACGCTGTACAGTGGTTCGCTGAACATAGAAAAGGGGTCGTAGACAGAGCACAGTGACTATGACCGGCTCGGCGGATAGTTCGTAACGAGAGCATCTGTCTATTCGATGCCAGACTGGTTGATGCTGACATGATGGCTACGCGGCGGGCGGTGCTTCTGCCACACGAGCGGAGATGCTGCCGTTACTCTGTCCTTGTCAGCATGGTGTCTGATTTATTAGCAGATGCACTGGTTTAAGCGTAGCGGCGCCTGCAGGTGAGGCACTTTGAGGCTGGCGAGTGGATCGTGGAGCAGAACGCGCGTACTCGTCATGCTGCGGAATGCTACCTGATCCTCTCCGGCGAGGCCGGTGTGCTCATGCATGCACGCGCGAGCCCGCTCGCCGACTCGGCGACAGGTCTGCTGCACTTGTGCACGCGCCGCGCGGGCAACTTTGTCGGGGCCGTGCAGCTCTCGGCGGACCCTGCGGACGGCAGCGGCGGCAGCCTTGGTGGGCGGCAGAGCAGCGTCGGCACGCCGTCTCCGGCCGCCGCCGGCTGCGGCGCGCTTGCGGCGTCTTTCAGCTCCGACTCGGCGACGCTGGCGAGCCTGGCATGGCGGGAGGACTCGTGGCCGCGCGGCGGCGCCCGCTCGGCGTCGCAGGTGTCCGCGCCGGACGGCGGCGGCTCCGACGGCGGCGGCTCCGATGGCCACTCGCTTGAGCTAGCGTGTGCTGCTGCTGCAGCCAGCCTGAAGCTGCGCGTGGTCTTCATGGTCTTGCGCGTGGCAAAGCGGTGCGGCCCCCCCCTCCCCGGCCGGCGCGCAGGGCGCATGCAACATCTCTGGCAGGTTACCTCCGTGTCTTTGCTTGATAGGCCGACTTTACAGCACCTCACCTGTGGGTCACAGTTTGGAGCTGAACACCTGGCGCGGTGTGTGTGATCCGACCAGGGTCCAGGTGCAGGCGTTTGACAGTGTTTGAGAGAAGGTGTTGTCTGGTGTGCTACTGTGTGGACTAGGAAAGTGCGGTGAGGGGATGCAAATGCAGGTGGATTGGGCACCGGCGCACGATGGGCGTGCGCGCGGAGACGGCGGTTACGGCGGTGGTGCTGAGCCATGATGACATGCGCTGGGCGGTCGCGGCAGACTACCGCATGAGCACCGAGCTGTCTTCGGCGCTGCGCGCTCGCCGGCTCTTTGTGGCCAAGGCGATCCGCGCCGAGAGAAAGGCCCGCAAGGAGACGACAGCTGCTGCCTTGCAGGGATAGCTGCAGAATGAGCTGTGTGGGATTTGTGGCCAACCAGGGATGCTGAGGCCTGCATGATTAGCGGCCACGGTACTCTCCTGCTGAGAGTTTGTATCTCTTTGTGTTGTTAGGTTTTGGAAAGAGCATGTTTTTGCCATGAAACATTTATCTCGATGAGCGAGGGAAAATCGCATCTCGATCAAGGAAATGTGCATGGAAGGTCGAGTGGTGCAGCTTGACTGGGGCGGCGCAAGGCAATAAGGAGTTTGTCACCCAAGAGGTCACCCAAGAGGATTGGAGTTAGTGAGCTGGGCGCTGTAATTCTGGTGCATCTTGGATGCTGTGATCTGGGAATGAGTTGCAGTTTAGGCCAGAATGGCACTGCCGCTCTTCACCATCCAGTCTGCCTGGCGACCCGACGAGTTGGCAGGGAGGGATGGTGGTGATCATTGACGTGCCTGGGAGCATGCATTCGCCGGGGTGAAGCAGTGCTGACGTCTTTGGCGATCAGCGTTTCCTTCACCAAGATGCGGCTGATGTGGACGCTTCAATAGTTCAGATTTCAAGCGTTGAGCTGCACCCAGAGAGCATGCCTGTTTCAGTCGTCGCACTGGTGACCTCTTAGCTGGCTACGTGTCTCGCTGCAGTTGCCAAGCAGGGAGATCTTCAGCCCATTGGAGCCCAGGATTTCGATGTTGTCTGCTGTGAGAAACAAGGAAAGCTCGATTCTGGGGCACATTCGCCCCGACTGTCTGGACCACATGCCTTGACTCTGCCCAAGCTTGTCGAAATTGTTGCCTTGGATTTCGTTGATTTGTTTGTGGCAATTCTGACCTGCGTAGTTTTGCAACGCACACGCTTCTGGATCAACGTATGGCATGTTGTGGCTACCCGTGTGCACGACACAGGCAACCATGATATGTGTCTCACAGCTGTAAGCCGGGCCTGGTGCATGTATAACATTCTCCGGCCTGCACTAAAGGACCGGAATTCCCCCGACATCTGTATATGGTGCGATTCAATTCATATAGGAAATGTGCCTGTTGGCGACGTCCGCGCCGTTTCGGGCCAGCTGGAACGTTTGTATGGGAAGTATCCCAGGTCCACGATTCGCTTTTATGTGCCAAAATATTACACGATTCGACTAGGCACGTAGCTTCTATGTGCATGGAAGCTTCATGATGAATGGACTGATCCTGTCAGTCTCGACGTCAACTCCTTTGTGTTTTGCACAAACCTGCGACTGGCGTACAGGCGCGTTCATCTTGCATCTTCACTTCATACCTTTCGACTCAAGTCAATTGCAGCCTGTAACGTATGATTCTGTGCATTGGTGTTGGTATCCATCCTGTCGTTGTCGCGCTGATAGTGCAAACGACCCGCCGTACATCGCGTGATGTGCCTCATCTTGCAGGAATATACTTATAAAGCTGATCTCAAAGCTCTCAGTGATCATGGCGACCGAATGGGTCAAGAAGTCGCGCTCGGCGCGAATGAGCAATGCCAGCGGCCTTGCCGGGCCCATGTCTTTCAATTCTGGCCTTTTCACACATGCACTAGCTACACTTGCAATCGACAAGCGTACTGAGAGAGAGAAAATTGCATTGGTGGAAGCTCTTTTGCTCAGCCGAATGTCAGGAAGTGCCAAGAAAGCCAAAGCAAAGCTGGCAGAGTTCAAGCAGCTGCGCCACAAAATTATTAGGGATCATTGGAACAAGGCAATCCATCAAGTTATCATCAAATACAACATTCCGGAACGTGTCAAATTAAAGCGTGCAAGTGCTTCTGACGGAAACCAACCAGCACAGCAGGAGCCTCAGTCTTCAGTGAGGCCGAATCGCAAGGCTGTTGCAGACACCCAAGTTCGATTCAACTTGGACACTAGCAGCCAAGGTAGGTGCAATAGAGGAGCATTCGCCAATTATGCTTTTACATCTTGGAGCTGGGTTGGGTGATAGTAAAGTATGGGCCAAGACAAAACCCCATTTTCCTGCAGGGGCAAAATTTGCGGCCAAACAGCTCCCACAACGTCATGGACAAAGAGAATACCAAAATGGGAGCAAGCCTCAGCTACATGCTGCGCCTTTCTCTTCCTTCCCAGCCTTCAATCCAAGTAGGCATGTGCAGCATCAGATCCATGGTCAGCCAGCGTTCCGCTCTGTGACATGGACAAACACAATGAATCAGCCCCAGGCCGTGTCGACCAGATTCAATCCAGCCAATTATCAGACGTTCCCATGTCCTCTATCTAAGCCAGCATGTACATCCACAGCTCATGTAGCAGCCTCATGCTCTCTGTCTACTGAGCCCTCATCAGAACTCTTGTCTGGTCCATTTCCAAGCGCCCCATCCCAGCTACACCCGCCTGCAGCAACCTCACATGGATCTTCCGTACCTCCGTCTGCTGCTTGCCTCTCCAGCTGTCAAACAGAGTCGTCCCAAGCGTCGGCCATGCCTTTGCCAGCCGCTCGCCAATCGAGCACCAGCCCAGCTGCCTCTTACCAAAATGTGCAGCCATCAGCACGTGCTGGACACTCAGCAGCATTCCCCGCTTCACGTCGGACATCGAGGTTGGAATTGAGTCCTCATGCACCTTATCAGGACGCAATTGCGGCTCTGTCAGCATGCACGCTGCAACACTCACACCGGCACACGGGTCAAGGCAATTCTGCCACGCCTTCTTGCGCAACCGAGTCCTCCTCGGAAGCCGGAGAACCTGCCGTCGAAGTCCGCGTACACGCCCAGGTGCCCATGCAGCCTGTTCACAACGAGGCATTGGCCCGGTGTCAACATGTGGCAAGCGGGCCATGCACCCGCACTGGTGGCCCCTCAAACGCACACGGCAGCGTCAGCGGCGGTAGCTTAGCAACCGAGAGCTCCATGTCAGTGCAAAACATGCAGGCCTGGCAGCAGCGGCCGATGCATTGCTACAGCACACACAGTCGTGAGCACAGCTATGGCACCAAGGCCAGGCCGGTACACGGCATTGCTGGGTGTGGTCAGATGGACGCAGCAGGTTTGGAAGCACCTCGGCAAACTTCTGCCAGTGGCAGCGGCCGTGTAGGGCTGTGCCCACAGCCAGCGTGGGCGTCCGGGCAAAGCATCGGCACGTTGGCAGCAGTCGAAGCTCCAGCGTCGGGGCACTCCCCGGCCAGCACTTTGCAACAGCTGCGGCGTGGCACTGGCCATGCTGTGCACTCTGGGATGATGCAGGGCTCGAGGGTGCCTGAGCGTAGTAGCTCGGGTGAAAGCTACGAGTCTAGCAGCCGCCCGAGTGCCAGCGGCGCTGGCAGCGCTCGCGTCAGCAGCATCGGGAGGCTGACTGGCGCCTCATCACACCACGAGCTGCGGCCGCAGCATGCTGCGGTCACACGACAGTTTGTGGGAGGGCTCGTCATGGGCTCCACAGTGGGGTGCACGTGGGACAACCAGGCAGACATGCGCAGTGGGAAGAGCACTCCTGCGGGTGTTGGAGGGAAGCTGCCACTGCGACAGAGGGGCGACCACACCACTGCATCAAACGTGCCATTGCGTAACCAGTCGCGGCAGCTGCAGTCGGAGTTTGCTGTTGGGATCAGGCCACGGATGAATGGCAACGCGTTTGTGGGGGATTCTGAGGGATCAGATGCTACCGAGCCGTCTGATGACGAAGCCGACTGAGTATGATCATGCTGTGGAATGTGACGAGATTAAGCGTTTCTGAGCTCTACACAATGCAACTGGAGTGTTCAATTTGGTCAGAGTTTTGTGCTCACATTGTAGCTTCATGATACCTGCCATGGTCCTGCGGTTGATGAGAATCATTTGAGAGCATGGATTCGAGTGTACCCAACCCATCGGAACAACAGCAACTGGGAGTTTGTCGTCCTGGTTTTCATGTAGTCGCCTGATGCAGCCAGCCAGTATGTGCGGATATGATGTTTCTGTGAGGCAAAGTGTCCGACGTGCCTGCCAATGCATGTACGTTACACTAGATGGCAACAGTGCGAGTTCTGTTTGGTTGCTGCACACGGTTTCATTGTTGTGATGAATATGTTCAATCCACCAGCACTGTTGAACTTAGAACATGGACATATCAGCGCACTGACTTGTAGGGTGTGGCGGGATTTGCGGGTTTTATACTCGGACGCAGCGCACCACTGTTGCTTGACATCTGTGACTAACGCAGACACGCAGAGGAGCACCCATAGCTGCACGTGTGCTATCATCCACTTAAAGCATCCAAGAACAGTGTGTGCAAATGCCATCGGTATACAGTATACCTTGCAAGGGACGGCGCAGGATTGCAGAAGTTGTGTGCGAACACGCAGAACCATGCTTGCGGACGAGACTAGACTGCATGAAAACGCTCGAGCTTCGACATCACCGACCAGGCTGCTTGCCCATGTATATCTGCCTCGTGCTGTTTTTGCTTTTGCCGTGCATCCTGTCTCCACTAGGGCTTGACGCGGAAGATGAGGGGCCATGTAGGGCTTAGAATGTTGAAACGCGGCGTGCTACAGTGAACGCATGGGATGTTATTGTCTCAACTCGGGTGGGCTTCTGCATCTCGGCATGGTTCTATCGGGGTCCTGCCTCCAATGACTTAACGCGTGACGACAAGGGCCATTATCGGGCCAAGAACGTCGAAAAACGCGGTGTGCTACCGTGACGGCAGGGGCCCTTCACAACTCGAACAGCCTGCTGGAACTTGACATGGTTCCAGTGGGAGGCATATTGAGGCGTGTCGCAAAGCGTTACTCGTGGAGACAGGACCCAGCGAGAGTCGCTGCTTAGGACGGGTAATTAATGCGTTACAGCACCGCTCGACCTATCGCGAAGATTTGCGCTGTACGGAGCCGATACCAGTGCGGTACTATGTGCTGCAGCGGACACACCAGAATTGTTTGATTAATATTGAAAATCAAGGCCTGTGAACGACCTCTTGACACTGGTATCACTGGTGTACAACCGTTCCGAACGTCAGCATCCAAGTACTGCTTAAAACATGGCTGACGAGAAGCAGATCAAGGCCGCCATCAAGGAGGGTGGCAAGAAAGGTAATCATCCGCAACAGTGATGAAAGTGGGGTGTTTATGATGCTGGGTCAGTGCACGGAATGCATTGACTGGTCCGACCTGCAGGCGTGGACCTTCAAGGAATGCGCGATATGGGTGGTGTGAAGCACTTCAACGTCGCCGTCGATTCCCCGGATGGAAGCATTGAGTTGATAAAGTACGTCCTTCAAGGTGCGAACAAGGAGGTCGAGGAAGGCTCTGAGGAGCGCAAGGGCGGCGCCGGGGACATCGGCAAGTGCTTCTACTCTGCCGGCACGGACGTTGTATGTATCTTTTCAATTGGGTTGACCGTGCGCGTGTCGGGTTGCACATGTTTCGTGACCGCAAGTTCTGTAGCACAGCCTTGAGCGAATCCGTCGGATCCCCCAGTCGTCGCGCACAGCGGTTCTTGTTGTTTTGATTTTATCGCTCAGATGTATGTCGATGTGTCGTCGACGGTTGCCATCGTTCGAGCTGATCACAGCAAGGAGTGTAGTCAGTCAAGACCGTGCTTCAGACATGCAGTGCCTGCGTAGCCAGCTCCGTGGCGGGCAAGCAAGAGTATTCTTGATGCTCGCCATTATCTTGCGCGTACCTGATTGTGCTGACTGCGTCACTCCGTGCAGGTGGCTATTGCCTGCCATGTGCCCCAGGATTTAGCAGAGGAGAAAGGCCTCACCTGCAAGGAGTGGTTCGAGACGGTCACCTCAGCCATGGGTGGCGAAGTCGAGATCTCCGAAGCTACTGAGGAGATCATCATTGCCGTCTGCAAGGGCAGCAGGGAGAAAGAGCTATTCCCGCTGAAGATGCGTGATGCTGGATCATCTGCTGGTTACCAGATGCTCCTGAAGCGGGGCCTCATCCCTCAAGGTACGCTGCAGAAGCTCCGCGCACGCCCCAATGTCAGCCCCTGGGATGTTACGCTGTCCATGTCACAGTCGCCTGTATAAGCTCCCTGTCCATTGCTGGGAAGTCATCTGCCTCAAAGTTTTAAGCACTGCCTGACTGGCAGGCATTCATGTTGACATGGCGTATTCGGTGCAGATGACTCAGACGATGACTTCGTTCCTGACCCAGAGGCCCTCGGCATTGATCCCTGGTAAACAGGTCATTGCTGTCTGCTCGACCCCATTTATGAGTACATGAATATTAGGCTTAGCCATGGAGCCGCACTGAGGGACATGCAGAAGGTCGAATATGATCAGACTGGCATGTGACATCAGTAGGCTGCTGTATTTTTCATACGGGAAGCAATTCAACGCCTCCTTGATGAGTCTTTGCACGATTGTGCTCCTGGCAGGCTATGCTCATGATCCAAGTCCGGGTGTTTGGCATTTCAATTCGTTTCAGATGTAATTGGTTGTTCTCCAGTTTAATTCCTCGTATATGTGATGAGAGGCATCATCATATAATTTTCCATCCGCCCTTTGTCGCGCTGATTGTCGTTTTGTTGGCAGAGCAGTCTGGTCCATTTAGTTGCAAGGTAAGACGGCAGTTTTATCAGTATATTTCACCCTTATGTGTGCAGCTCATGGTCTGTGCACACCGAAGCCATGCACACCAAGGTTTAAGTCCGAGCTTGGTCTCAAAGCAACTGTAGATTTGTCGGACTGTTCACCGAGTGTTCACAGCAAGACTTCATGATCGTCAGACCCGCCTTCTACTGTCAAGGCACCTCAGATGCCACTGCTGAGCTCTTGATATGTCGGCTTCAGGGGGCCATCACATGATCTCCTGGTGTTCGGGCTGATTGGTCCTTACACATCAATTGTTTGCACTTGTAGTTCTAGGTTCCCGAGCGTCCTGCTGCATCTTTAGTGCTGCAAGCGAGCAAGATTTCGCCTTGGGTTGTGTGGAGTGATATGACGTGCGTGCCTTAAGGCAGACATACCAACCAGCAGTGACACGATAGATTGCAGGTGTCCACAGACAGACAGAAGCAAAGACTATACAGATTCAGGGACATTAGATCACAGTGCATCAACACCCAGTCGCCCTCTGCAGGTGAGGGCAGGAATATTCGAATAAAACTGTGTGGAACCGAGTTCCACGATGTAGTCACGTCGGTGCCTGCAGTGCATCACAGGGTACATGCAAAAACTTCGGTATCAATCGGATTTGATCTTGGGGTGGTTGAAGGGCCACCATCCTCAGCTCGTGTGACCAATTCACGTACATGCATTTAGGACTGTCCTGCTTAGACATGCCAAGCTGCAGCGCTGGGTATCTGAACTGCACATTCACTGCTAAAAGTGCTAGAGCTATGAGAAGATCCCGGTGTCCATCTTGGCGTAATGCAAAACATCAGCACGTTTGGTTTCAGTTTGACTGGACATCATCCTAATTCTACACAAACTCACCCTCACTACAAGCACAGGTATTATGAATCACTTCATACAACTATCTGCGATGTATCAACACCAGAGAACACGAGACAGCCAAGCATATTCAGCGAAGCCGACAGTCTGAGTGACATGCACAAGCAGGTAGCGGTTGCAAACGAGTAACCAGGAAAACAGGTGGCCAGCTGATGTGGAATGCATTACAGTCCTGCCTCGGAGAGGGTGTCGCATATGTCCTCTGAACTTGTCCATTTGATAAAGGAAAAATACGTGAGATGGTATACTGCTGGGGGTATAACGTTGGGTCGGTAAGTCAAGCACCAGATATGCCGAGGGTTTAGATGCGATACTCCAAGGTAGTTACTTCTGACTGGGAATACCTGTTTGACAGGCATTCTGCTTCAGCAGCATGCAATGTAGCACTGGACCATCCCAGAGGACAACACTTCGCCGTGAAAAATCCAGTCAGCTCGATGGTGTTACACGTCACGAGCGTGGTAGCAAGATGAATAAGAAATACACCTCCATGCCCTCATATGACAGGGCCTAGCGTATCAAAGCACCCTCTCATATGACAGCGCTTGGCGTATCAAAGCACCCACATCACTGGCGGCAGAGATCAAACGGATTCCTTTTGCGTGGGCCAGAGCAGTCGGTAGCGCCTGTGGGCAGTCTCAATGCCGATCCATGCAGCCTTCATGCCCTCATTGGAGACTCCAGTTGTGTGCGGTCACAGCTATAGCTACACCCATCTTAGGTCCGCCTGTAGCGCGAGCTCGCTGCACCAGCGCAAGCAGAGAGCACTAGTACGCCACGCAGGGTGGCAGCAGGCGGGCAGAACCGGGGCATGCAGGCTCCCGAGCAGTCAGTCTCGCCAGCGTAGTCGCAGGAGCATGCCGCCGAGGCTTGCCGAAGCCACAGTTTCGGCCTGCCGGTTCGACAGACCAGCCCCACCGCCCACGTCTACCAGGTCAAAGTCATTGCCTGCCTCATCGTCACCCAGCTGGGTAATTGCATAGTCAAAGATGGCGGTGACGGGGTCTTCAGGGGAGAACCGCCGGACGAAACGGCCAGATGGAAGTTGCAGTGCGATGCGGGCCGACCCTGCTTGAGGCGGTTCGGGTGGCAAGCGTTCGCTTGCGGCCGCTTTCCGCTCAGGCCCGCTCAGCACTAGCTCTGCACACAGAGCCCACGTCAGGTCAGCGCTCAGAATGCATACACTACAGCGCTGGTCAATCTCCCATGTCTGGAGAGGTCACAGCAGCACGGTCACTGGTTACGGAGGCACTGCCAGCATGATGAGCAGGCAGTCATGCCGAATGGGCACCTGCAACTGCTGCAGCGTGTGTAGCTGCGTCCACGTCCACCACATCTCCGTCGTCATCGATCACCGCCGGGCCCGCAGCAGCGCTAGGCCCCGCGCCGCCCTGCGCTGCACGCGCCGCATCTGCTTTCAGGCTCGCAGCGATCGCTGCCTCGATCGCCGCCTCGTCGTCATCGTCATCTATAGAGGCCATTGCGGTGGCCCCCTCTGAGGGCCCGGCCCCGGCACCGGAGGGCCGCGCCGCCCCCGCCTCCCCGCCCACGAGGGACGCCGCAATGGCCTCATGGAGGCTCTCATCCTCCGCGGAGACACCGGCGATGCCCTGAGCACCGACGTCCGGCACGGAAGCGTTACGGCTCTGGAAGGCCTGTTGTTTGACAGATGCCGACACAAGTGACCCTGCACTGACAGAAAGTCACGCGTGCATGCTGGATAGCATGCGCAACTCTGCCGGGTTGTTGCAGCTGGCATTCTAGCGCACTGAACACTGCAACTAGCAATGAGAAAATTCATGCTTTGATCCTTGGGAAGGTCATGCCCGCAGTGCACCATTATAGTAGGTGACAATGCAACACAGCCACACAACAGGTTGGAACTCTGATGCCCTCAACGATAAATGCATGTGCCAACACAGTGAAAATTACCAGCAACCCAGCTGGTCTGTGAACGCGTGCTTGTGCCATCCAGGTAGAATGTTTAGACAAGCTCTGGCGGCTTACTTGAAGCAGTGACGCATGGAGAGGATCGGACCTGCGTCCGGATGGGAAGGGTCCATGTCCAGGAATGGACTAAGCTCCTCCAGGAAACGCTCGACAGTGACGGTACCACTCCGCTCATGCATCTTCTGTCCTGTGTTTGGGTCAACGATGATGATGGCTGGGAGCACGTGCAAGTCGTAGCCTTCCTGAAACAAACTGTCATTATGATTGTCACATTCACAACATGCTATTACCACAGAAGGTATGGTAGTTTGCACATGCAATTACAACAGAAACGAAAGGCTGTTCACTCGCTGACTGCCGGACACAGATATGCAAATGCATCTGCCGTGACATGCTCCATTGACCACCGCATAAATGAATTTCTACCGGAGAGCCGAAGAGCAGAGAGAATTCTGATACCATTGGTTTGGACCTGGGTATGATGAAGTGGTACACGCGTGCACGGCATCCTGTGGCCCCACAAACTTGAGGCCCTGTTGTGACTAACAACGTGGTTCTTCTCCACGTGTTGCTTGCCAATGTGGTGTACACAAACACTGGAACGCAGATTAAAATAGAGTGCCACTTTTGAATGACACAGTGGGATAGAATCACAGAGACCTCGTTTTCTGCCTATGAGTTGGCTTAGCTGTGAGCATGTGCATCTCTGGAGTGATACCAGTGGCCGCATATTGACAGTAAGTGCATTGTTAGCGTTGATCATGATGCTCTACGGGGTTTCTACCTGTAGCTGCCTTGCATCTTGGTCAGGCAAGATTCGCTGTGCGAAGACAAATGAACCTTTGACGACATCCTGCACCAGATCGGCACTCCACAGGTCTGCATTCAGCTGTAAGCTGGCAAAGACAGTAGGATCTTGCACGTTGAATAGTAGCCATTTGTTGTCATTCTCTGCTTTGTGCTTCAGCCTGCAGGCACGATTTAAGTGTGTGCAGTAATCAAGTCTGCACGACCCAGAAAAGGTCACAGGCAAGTCACGCGCATCCAAGACTTCACAGAAATAGAGTAAGGTCACACTCTTCTAGCGTGAGGTCGCTCATGATTGCTGTCGGCGGTGGGTACACGCTGCCCAGGCCGGGTCCAGTCCGGGCATCCGTATTCTGCGGTGGGTCTGAAAACGGTAGATGCAACATTTGGCCACCAGATCTGCCAGATGGACGGGGCCTTGGCTGCATCAAGCCCGCAACCAGGCGCTCTGTACGTACAGAGTCTGGCACACGGACACCGAACTCATCGACAGCCGGCTGAGCTGGAGTCTGACCTTGCCACACATTAGCTACTGCTGGTACGGCTTCTGCAAATGGCTCTGCAAGTGCATCGACCTGAGCTGGTGCAGGGTGATCATGCGCTTTGGTGTCGAAGTATAACTGCATGGCTTGGCCCACGTCCCATCCTGCTGCCTCAAGCAGGTGTTCTGCATCCGCAGCGGAGCCATCAGTTATAGAAACAAATTGCGCAATTAGTTCGCTATGATCTTCCTCCATCCTATCACGATCTGTTTGGGAGTTGAGACGTGGTCAACAGGTCGATATTCAACCATGCAGGCAGAGGTCGCATCAAAGGGAACAAAATCCAGATACCAGTGCCACGATTTGCCTGTGGCCCCTTCCGTTGTCGAAGAATACTCGAAACGGCAACCCGTGAAAGAGGAGCGACTTGTGCATGCGCATCGAAATATCGCGGCAATCGCAGACGGTATAAACATGTGATTGTCTCCGTAAAAAAGCAGACCGACACCGAGACATTGCAGTGTCCTGTCTACCATAGTGGAGCTACTTGGCTGCAGCGTGCGTGTTGGCCGTGTTATAGCACACGGTCACTGTAATGGGTGAACCTCAGAAACGGTGTGCTGCAACAGATGTATGTGCACTCCTACTTGATGTAGATAGCACCCCCAAACCAGATAGATATAAACTGCCGCACCACGCAAGTGTACTTCGGATCAATCGACTGAAGCATTATTATCTTTACAGGCCATCTAATGCCAAACCTTCCCATGGTGCATGCCCCTCGTACACATTTACAACATACAGCATGCAGGAACAAATTGATCAATCGCGCTTTCCTGAGTACTGCATATAATCAACCCCATTGACAAGAATTTGAGTTTGGCGACGGCATCGAGGAGTGCTGTCGAGAACCGCCGATCTTTCCTCGTTCAGACTGCAGCATACCCACTCCCTGTGTCATAGATTTTCCCAAGATTCTCAAGCTCTCCTTTTGCAGCAACAATCTCTACGCCCGTCAAACTTGATAGCCCTTGGATGATGGCATCCATAGGAACACCCGACGGGTTTGCAGAGTTGGAATGCTCCTTCAAAAAGTTGTATAAAGTATCAACAACGGGCGGTTTAACTCCATGTGGCTGCAGTACATTGCCACCCATCGGTGCGCCTCCTGCCATACCTCCTCCTGGAATCCCCACACCAAATGTCCCTGGTGCAGACATGTTACCTGCTCCCGGTATGTTCTGTGATTGCGTCAGGTACAGGTGTTGAAAGATGATATCCAGCTGGTGATGTGTGACCTGCACATGATGCATCAACTGAGGCGCACGCTGGGTCGTACGTAACAGCACACAGTGAACATGCGTAACATCTTTATTCAAGCATTTCACTACTGCACTGCTCATAACGCTTTACGTTGTGCTGAATAGATGAATGACGCTGGTCGTTAACACAGAAGGGATGGGTTGTCATCCCAGTGCACCGACTAGGAGTTGAACATCATGTCAACTAAATGGCCTTGCTTGTCGATCAGGAACATCTGCTAGGGCTCACGTGAACGCTTTAATCATTGCTATTATCGTGTTCAACAGGGCACACCTCGTTGTGGTCTTCTACAGGGCGTACGGAAAAGGCATTGATGTACCCGAGGCGGTTGTTCGGGCCCTCGTCATTTTTCCCTTTAAAGGATCCGTACACTCGCACATAATTGTTTTCAACAAGCAGACTTTGTCGTTCCTGCAGCAGAACCTCGCATGAAATTACGTGCCAATAGAAGCTTGGCAAGTAACCTACCCAAGACGGGCAGTAGCCTACACCAAAGCGTTGTTCAAGGCCCGATCCAAACAAACTACGGCAATCAAACCTTAGTCATGAAACATGCCGAATGGGATTAGTAGGTGCACCTGCACTTGGTCAGCGTCACCGTCCCTGAATTCCCGAACCTCAATCGTGCCGGTGCCATCATATACAGTCATGACATTGTAGCTCTCATCCTGATACTTCCCTGTGAGAAGGCCAACAATGGTGACCTACATCAGTTCACTACTGTTGCATGCTTACTGCACATGGTGACTGAGAATGAAATGAGCAAAGGTCTGGCTGTTGATGCATCAAGCACACCTGTGTAATGTTTCGGCCATCACACATCAAATCTTGGGAGGTTGCCGCCTGCTGTTGAGCCTGCAAACACGTATCTTGATTGTTGAGGGGATCGTGGCCGGTGGTGTATTTATGTTGAGGGCACAGCACAAGCAGGTCTCGTAGGAGCCCCTCTGTTGCACCTTTGTCAGTTGCTTGATCGTCAACGCCCTCATACTGTCAGCTGCAAGATTAGCCTCCATAATCTGCAGACGCCACGCGGTTGATTCGAGTCAGGCAACCAAGTGAGAACTAGTCTTGAGGAGGCTCTTGCAGGATCGCATGCACAGCACGCTATTGGAAAGAACATGCGAACAGCTGCTCACCTTGTCCTGTCCGCCATCTACATGCCTGCAAAGATAGGGAGGAGTGATTTCTAACCGAGCGGTTTGCTTTGTTGCGTACAATACGTCTACATGGTTTCGAACGGAGACCTACCTGTCCATGAAATGGCCTCCCGCGAACTGTGATGGCCCGAAATTCATTGTGTATACGTCAAAGTTGCAGCAAATTGCCTGTCCCCACCGAAGGAGTGTCTTTAGATATGGCCGGACTCTCTGATCTAAAAAATCCAGAAGACAGTCGTTGTCTCGACGCCGCAAGCACGTTTCACAGTGATTAATTGATGCAGAATTCCCAGGTAGGTGCATAGCGTTAAGAATTTGTTGCAATTCACGATATGCGCGTCATTTTTTTGAAGCCGTTTCGTTGCGCTCCACTGTCTCGTCCCTCCGGTAGCCATCTCGCGACAGCCGCGATGCGTCGCGGTGAGGACAGGTAGGAGAGTGGTCTGAGACCAGGCCTGGCCAGGCTAACGACTGTACAGTTAGAAATAAAGGAATTGAACTGCAGAAGACCAGGGTGACATCATATGTAGCAGGGTGATTCGCGGTCCACCAACTTCTCATCCGCAAGTGGAGTGTCCAGGATTCAAGTGATCTGCGGCACTGCACCCCTTGCACCAGAAGCGGACGCCGCATCCATCAATCGTGATATGCGCATCACAGGCCACAACGGGCCTGCGGCTCCTAGTACCAACATGCATTATGTAGCTATGCGCATCGATCATGGTATCAGCGAGGACTATAGCTGGTTGGGCCCGTCCGGAGCGAGGACCGTGTACTTCTTGCAGCCCCACACGTGTCTCATTTTCTCACGCGTAAACTACGTGCATACATGCTATTGTACATGTGCTGTACGGGTGGTCATCGTGGCACTTCCTCACGGGTCCCAAGCATGCTTCAAGTTCCCGTTTAACGGAACCAGCAATGCAAAATCCCAGTGGCTGCAGCAGCTACGGGGTGCTTGACCATTTCTGGTGACCGACACACCGTTCCTGTTCAAGAACAGAGTGTCATAATCAGGGATGTGTCAAATCGAGTGGTCGTGCCATCAGCGATCCAGTGATGCAGGGAACTCCTGACCTTCCGAACCGATGTCACTGAACTGACTCGTACAAATTGAAGTGACTGCACCAGGGCCGCACCACTGACATGGGCCTGTCGGCCTCACATGTGGATTCAGGTAGCAAACAGTATCACATGCATGGGTTCGTGCTTCTCATCCGTGAGACGTTTGGTGGGTTGGGCAAGCAGGCGATGCAGTATCTGCACCATCTGGCGGAGAATGCATGCGGTAGGAGGAACAAGAGAGATGTGTCGATGTGGATGGCACAGGCGCTGAGACAGTTCAGTGTAGCGGCCTGCAAAGGGAATAGCTGGCTGACTAGAAATACCATGTCGCACATTGAACAGATTGCCGGGACTTTCGAACCGGCGGTGCGTCGGGGGGAAATGTATGCACAGGATGAGTGAGTAGGTGGTCTTATTCGAGCCCTGTACGCTGTTGCGTGAGGTACCTGTGACCGTGCCTCTCCTCGATATAACCACATACATGGGCTGTCCATCCAGGCAAGAAAAGGACAGGGTGGGTCGAGCAATTGCAGAGGTTACAAGCCAGCATAACAGAATGAACTTCACGTCGACCTGCCAACAAACTCGAGCACTGCACGCTATCTCTGTATATCGCCAGACTTGTCCTGCCACGTTGGCGCACGCAATCGATGTTGAGGGCCACACAGCCCGACAAAAGCTGACCTGCTCCTGCCCAGCTGCTCCCTGGAAAGGAGCACGAGCCCAAGATCCGATGGCACGCCTGTCGCCATCGCATGTGCCACACCGACATCTGCTATATGTACAAAAATTACTCTTCCCTGGTTATTCGCACCAAGCATGGGTCTAAACACGGATAACAGCCGCAGGACCTGCTCTCGGAAGCAAGACTCGATGGACCAGTTCAGCGGCAGGGTGCGAGCAGAAGGCCATACACCCAACATGCGCCCCAGACCAGGCCCTGCGCCGGCGGGCGTTTAGTGTGCCGTAACTGCCTCCCATCGACAGCAGAGTGGCCCACACCAGACTCCCGCAGCACATCGCACTTGGGGATACACATACAAACGAGCAGTGCAGTCTCTTGCCGTACACTGCCAAGCCAGCAGCTCTTTTCGCAGCCCAGGGCACTGTCAGCTGTGCCGGGCAGGTGGCGCCGCAGCCACACTGGATGAGGCATGGCAGATGCACACGCACATCGTTCGCAGCATACAGCACAGCTGCTGATCAGCACCACTACTAGCGCGCCCCTGCATGCACATAGGGCCCCTGCACAGTCCATGCAAGCGTGCATGGGAGGTCTCGACCACAGGCATGCACCGACGCTGGCAGCGCTGCCCGCCCGCTCGGCCGTACCGCACCCCTTGCTGGCGACTTTCCAGGGGCTCACCCCAAATGTTCAAGATGACAAATGAAACAATCCTATGAACACATCATGATTGCCCAACACTGCTTGCTAGGTAGATGCACACAACCCGAGTGCACCGACCGTGCCTCTAGCCGTGCGGCTCCGCCATACACGCCGCGGGGGAGAGCAACAGCGCCGTCGCAGCTAGAAGCCCCAACCAGAAGCTGGCATATCAGGTACGGGTGACTGCGTGGCGCGGCGGCAAAGGTGCCCGTCGCAAACCACGCAGCTGCGAGCCCGTATGCATTATTAGCATCATGCATAATACTCTGCACGCACACGCAGCGTGTGCGCTGATCGCCTAGGGTCGCAAACTGGCCATGTGCGGGGCCGCACGAGGCGGTTGCTGACGGGGGGGGCCCACGTCAAGGCCGCTGCGGGCCGATCATACACAACCACGCCGGATGAGTCTGCGAGGATGACCTTCGGGAAGCAGGGTAGATGGCAGCGCCATGGGTTTAGCCAGATCGGGGGGGAGGGCTGCTGAGGGAGAGCATCAGGGACGCCTCCCACGCCTGGTAGTTGTCCTGTGACGCCTGCAGCCACATGGGCAACACGTGAACAACAAAAAACCCACGCCAGGCCGCTCCAGGTTTCAGGCGCAGGGTTGCGTTGGGGGTCGCCGTATTGAGGCGATGGTGCGCGTTGCAGGTGCACCACCCGGGTTCTGGACGGTCAAACGCGGATGTGAGCAAACGGGGCAGGTGCAGAGTGAACGGCGGCCTCCTCACGGCAGCCGCGCTGCTGTTCGCGGTCAAAATTCCGATCGTGCATCGAGCCAGGGGACCCTCTCGCTACTCGAGTGGTGGCGGCTGCGGGGTCTGGTGTGATGCTCCACGGGCTGATGGCGAGGGTGCTATCTGATTCCCCGCGATCTGCGCCCCGGAGCCTCTCGGCACCCCGCCACGACAGTGCCGCTAACGGCACACGGCATGCGTGGGGGTTCCATTGGGCAACAGGTAGGGTGGCGCTGTGCTGCCAGATGTGCACGCGGCAGCGTTTCGCGGAGGGCGGCGGGAGCGGGAGTTCTGTATCGAGGGCACACCTGGTCCCCCGCACTGCAGAAGCTCTGGAAACGCGCCATGAGCTTCTCCACGGAGCACGCGAGCTCGACGTCTGGTGTCACGAGAACGGGGATTGCGGGTGAGAGGTACGTGCCAGACCAGACCTCAATCCACACAACCTCCCCGGCACCGCCCTGCAGGGTCGGGGGCCGGATGTCCACATGGATGGCGGTGTCGGCGGGCGAGCCGGGCACGCACGACGTGCGCAGCATGAGCTGGTCGTCGCAGCGGCAGCGTGCGATGACGGCGACGGACTGCGGCTTCGGCTGGTGCAGCTCCGCCTTCAGGTCGCAGTCGCACGTCACGACGCCGATGGCGGCGATCGCCGCGGCAGCAGCTGCAGCGGCGTTGCCGCTGCTACTTGCTGCGTGCGCCGCCGCCGAGGCACGGCTCCACTCCGCCTCGCGCACGCTCTCCGGTCCGGCTGCGGCGGCGGCCGCGCCGCCGCGGTCGGCGGGCACGGCGCGAGCGAGATGCGCGCCGCGCACTGTCAGCCGCAGAGGTGTCTCGCCATCTGTCAGCAGCACGCGCGGCCATACCGACGCCGCCACCGGCATGACACCGCTCAGCGGCGCCTTGTCTGGATGCATCGCCATCGGAGGCTGCCCCGGCTGCATGCACACGCCACGACATCAGCCGATCCTCGCGCAAACACACCCACATCCGCTGACACCTCTCCCACGCCCCAGCCACTCACAGCGTTGCCAATCCGGTGGAAGCTCTCTGAATCCGGTTTCATGCGCAGCCCAAACACAAGCTCCCGCTCCATCGGCAAGCTCGTTATTAAATCATCACATTGCAAACGTCACAGGGTACCGGGGGGGGGGGGGGAGGCGCACGACAGAGATGGCGAGGCTGTTGCCGACCTGCAGCGCCACGCGCAGCTCTCGCCAGCAGCTGCACCACTTGGTGAGGTGGTCCAGCAGGGATAGCGCGCCTGCGGACACCGCCGAGCGATATTCGTCAAGCCGGAGGCCAATGTCCAGCGTGAGAAACACGCAACCGGGGCGGATACAGCCCTGCACGTCCGGAGCAGCCGCCTGCAGCCACAAAGCACGTGTGATTCGAGAGGTGTGTGACCACAAACCATATTCTGCGGGCTTGGGCTCCTTGAGAGAGCCAGATACCTACAGGTCAAGGTGGAGTCCCGCTCCTGTAGACAGAAACGGTAAAGCTCTTCAGAAGTACACCTCCTTGTTGTCGGGAGCGGGCGTCTCCGTGCAGGTGGTGTTCTTGCAGGCGTCGTGCAGACGCGGATAGTGTCACCAGTGCCAGCTCAGGCTGCCATGGTGGGAGGTGGTGGGTCGGACCTGCACCCACGAGAGGATGGCGTCCTGAAGGTTTGCAGGCAGGGAGTCCGGCGTGCAGCCCCAGAGCTTGGCACTGATCCGCAGCGTCGAGCGCGCCCCGTCCGGCAGCGTGCCAGCCCCGAGATGCATGCTCGCAGCGTCCAGCACTGCCGTGACGCGGTCGCCGCGTGCCGCTGCGAACGCCTCTGACGCCCACACCTGCGATGCCTCTGCAGCCCCTGACGCCACGCCGCGCGGCGGCCCAGCAGGTAGCAGCACACGGCGCAGCGCACGCACCACGCGGGGCTGACAGAATACCTGCTGTATCAGCGACGTCGCGCCGTCCTCGGCGGGACCGTCCCGGTCACCGTTGACGGCCAGGTGTGCTGTGGCTACAGGAGTAGACACACTCCGATCCACCTGTCGCAGCTGCAGCGGCACGGGCGCGGCTGGCTTCATGTCTCGGAAGCCGCCGTGCAGGTCACCATCAGTCCTGAGCTCGCCTGCGTGCATGTATGCCGACATCGGCACCATGGAGGGATGTTGCAACTGCTGTGCGTGATGTGCGCGCTGTGCGAGGTGCCCATTGGCCGACGTCGTTCGCTGCATGCCGTCGCTGTGCCCGCAGTCGTCCTGAGCGGGGCCACAGCATGAGGGCTGCCCTGGGCCGCCATCCATGTGCAGCGCGCCGCTGGTCGGCATGCCGGGGGGCGGCAGCGGCCACGAGGTATCGCTGTTGCCAGTAGAGACAGCGCCTCCAGAGGGCGGCGCAGGGGGACTCGAGGCAGCGCCGGGGTGCGGCGCGACTTCGCTCGCCGCAGCGACGCCGGGATGTTCCAGAGGTGAGCCACGGGTGGCGTCCGACGCGGGCGCCCCGGCCGCGGGCGCCTCGGCCGCGGGTTCATCGATCCGCTGCCGCCGCGTCGGCCGGCGGCAGCGACGCTGAGGCGGCCCGCAGCCCCGGGGTGTCGCCGAAGCGCGGCTACAGTGGCTTGCCGTCGCCACTGCGAAGCGTGGTGCCGGTGGTCGCCCTCTTTGGCGGCTGGCCGCGCGTCGCAATGTCGCACCTGGAGCTCGCGGAGCGCCTAGCCCGCGTTGCTGCAGACGCTGCGGCGGCCATCGCATTCCTAGCCTCAGGTGCCGACCCCCACACCCCCCCATCCCACGCGGCGCCGCCGCCACTGCGTTGCCAGTCTTCAAAGCCCTGGCAAGAATCATAGGCTGCACCGCTGTGTCTCCGCCTCAGCCGCTCGGCAATATCCTGCGCGCTAGCTCTCGTAGAAGAGCTGCACATTACCAGGTCGTGGACAGCTCGGTGGGGCGACAAACTGGTGCCGCACGCGTCCGCAGCCGCGAGTCCCAACCGCCGCAACGGCCCCTGATGCACACCAACCAGCCGGAGGCTGTACCTGCGGTCGCATTGCTAGAACCCTGTGTGACATGAACACCCCGCATTGCAGCGCATGGGTGCGCACGGCACACCGGCCGGACTTCTGTTCTGACAGCGGTACAACGGTGTATGCGTTTGCGCAGATAAGGCTGGTGTCGAGGTGCCGCACGTGCTCGCAGCGCAGCTGCAGCGGCAGATGCCGTCCACCGCCCACGGCGCCGGCGTCACCGCCCTCGCAGCACACTACCACGCCAAGCTGTCCGGCACCGGCACGCCGTCCCCCTGCGCCTCCAGCCCCTGCAAACGGCAGAGCGCCGCTCACAACACTGACCTTCCGGAAGGCGTACGCTGCCCCTCCCCCGTTGCCATCGCCATGAACCGTCGCCGCTTCCTTCTCCCAGCCGCGGCCCCTCGTGAACGATGCATGCTGTGCATGCAGTGGCCAAAGGTGACGTGCGCCCTCCAGCCGGCGCTGGCGTACCTCGCCGCGGCGTGCACCGCCGCCGGCTCCGGCGACCGCGTCAGCACGCTGCAGCACCTCCTCTCGCTGCAGCGCCTCGCTGCGCTCGAGGCCTCCACACACACTGCCGTCGCCATGCTCTCGCACATGCGCGCCGTCGCCACGTCTGCCGCGTCTGTCGCCGCGATGCGTGCCGCGGCGCCGCCGCCGCCACCGGCGCCCCGGCCGCACCTTTCCACCGATGCCGCGTCTGAGCACTCCGATGGCCGCTCCTCCGGCCTCGAGCTGCGCTTTCCCCTCGAGGCTGCAGTCCTCCAGGGTGCCCTCGGCGCCGCCCCCGCCGCAGCCGCCGAGTGGGATCGCACGGCCCGCGCGGGCGGTGCAGCGCCCGTCGGCGCCATCAGCGACGTGTCCGTCGACTGCGAAATCATGGACTCTGACGCCATCGACACCACAACCCCGCTCACGACCGGTGCCAGCCTCGACGTGCTGGCCACCGCTGCGCGTGCCGCGGACACCGTGCTGGCCGCCGTCGCCTCCGCCGTCGATGAAAGCCTGCCAACCACGTGCGGCATCGGCGTCGCCGTCCGGGTCTCCCTAAACGTCCGCAAAGCCGACAGCTGTGACGTCGCAGCTCAGCACACGCACAGCACGCACGAATACGTAGAGGTGCTGCTGACCCCCCGGACGGTGATGACGGCCCCAGAGGTTGTGCTCTCGACGAGCTCTGCGGTATGGGCGGCGGCGCCGACGGTGCCGGCCGTGGACGCCCCGGCGTTTGCGTCCGGCCGGAGTTGCCCGTCAGACTGCGCCCGCGGCGTGCGGGACCTGCTGTGCGCTGCTGTGCAGCCGGGGGCGGAGGGGGTGTGGCAGGGCGCCGCGCTGAAAGTTCGGCTCGAGTGTGTGTCTCCGCTGTCGGTGACCAGCCTCACCGCTGCCAGCATCATGGCTCATGATGGTGCGCTCTAGCAACCGGGAAGCGTCGTGTCTTCAAAACACACGCGGCACCAATTCTATTGACATGCATGCAGTTCTGTGCCATCATGTGCGACATGGTGCCATTCACCGAAATCTGGCAGGGTTTCCTCGTGGCCGTATGACCCCGCGCACAGCGGCGGTTGGGAAGGTTGCCTGGTTGCAAGTGCTGAAGGTGTGGTTGTGCTGTGCTGTAGGAGGCCCCGCCACAGATGGGCTGGCGGAGGTGGATCCAGAAGCCGTGGCGCGCGCCGTGGTGTGGCCGGAGCAGCTGCTCGCCGCCGCGGCCGAGGCCGCCGCTCGCTCCGCCATGGGCATCCTCCATGCCGCCGCCGGCAGCTCCGGGTGGCCCCCCGGCTGCCCCAAGCAGACGGCCTCCCGGGCGGCGTCGCCCCTGCGCCACGGCGGCTCGCCGCAGACCGTCTCTGGTGACAGCGACCTCGGCCCCGGCCGCAGCAGTACTCAGGGTTCTGCGGTGTTTATGCACAACAACGGCGCGTGTGACGACGCGCTGTGCGCCGCCGACTCGGCAGCCACCGACACGACGAGTCCCATCGGCACGGCGCACGGCCGCAGCGGCGGCGGCCTCGGCAGCCTGCGCGACCTCCCACGCGGCATAAGCAGCCCATCGGTGCGACGCAAGTGGCGCGGGGACAGCAGCAGCCATGCTGCCAGCAGCCCGAACGACGCCCGGCGGTCGGCCGGGTCGCTCGACAACGCCGGTAGCCACAACACATTGCAGCGCTCCGAGGGATCGGTCGGGTCGCACTACTCCCCGTGCCTCGAGGACATGCTGCGCAACGAGACGATGCGGCGCGCGCGCGACGTGCGGACCCCGGGTGGCACACGCTGCCCGACACCGGCACACCCTGATGTGCTGCTGCCCCACACAGACGCCTCGTCCCTCGCCCGGTGTATCACCCGATCCTCCTCCTCTTCCTCGAGCACCTCCTCGATCAGCGACGCCCGCCGCTCACGCTCTGCGTCGCCAAGCTCCGGATCCCTCGACGGCGGCGTGTGGCAGATGCACTCGACCCGCGCCGCATACGAGGAAGTCGAAGGGTCCGCTCTGGGTGGGCTTGCGTCCCTGCCGAGCGTCGGACTGGGGCCGCCGACGGCCGTGCCGAGCAGTGGCGGCAGTGCGCCGCGAAGCCTCGGCAGCCGCCGGGGGGGCACCGAGAGCGTGCGCACCCCTACGCCACGGACCGCAACCAGCCTGTCGCCCGGCCCACACCTCCGCAGCCAGCCGGCGTCGCGCGTGCAGTCGTACGCGTCAGCGTATAGCTCTGCGTATGGATCCCCGATGTCCCCGCGCACCCCCGCGTCGGAGGGCCTGCCGGTCAGGGTCCGGCCGCCGATCTCGCTGCGGTCTGGGCCGCCGCAGCCGCCGTTGTCGCTGCGGTCCGGGCCGCCATCGGCGGGGCTGCCGCCGCGCCCTCCGCTGAGCATCGGGCGGCGGCTGGGGGCGAGGCTCGCCTCGCAGGGCGTCCGCGCTCCGCCGGCGATGCTGCGCAGCTGCTTCTGTGTCAACCCCGTCGCTCAGCTCGGCGATGAGAGCTCCCGCGAGTTGTAGGGGCGCGGAAGCTCGCCCCACCCGCGTCGCACCCGCTGCCTCCGGCTCCCAGGCCACCCACGGCACGTGTCCCTCGTTTGCTGAGGCAAGAGCGATTGGAGTCGGCTGGCAGTGGTGCCCTGCAGCAGCTCATCAACAGGTCATGGCTGCTGCTGACACAGCCATGAGCAGGTGAGCGGGGAATCGAGTACAAAGGGTATGCCTGTGATCATATTTCAGAGGGGCCTTGCGGCCGTGGCGATGTTGGCCGCGGCCGGTGGCATCTGGGTTGGGATTGTAGAGTGGTATCATGGCCCCTGGCGCCATGGGGGGCTGCGGGGGCTCCCCTCTGGGGGCCCCAGGCGGGCGGCGGCGTGTGCGGGCGTGTACTGTAGACTGACCACAGTGTGCACGCATCGTTTGCACGCATGGTTTGCCGCCTGCTGCGCACGAGGATGGATATATTTTCAGAGTTTTCGAGTGGGTCATCGGAAGAGATACCATTGGCGATGTGATAATGATCATGGGACGGAGCGAGTCTCGAGTTTTGACAGGCTGCCGCTGCCGGCGCCAGGACTCGGCTGCTCGGAGCGGCCCTGGAGGCCGGCCAACTGTGTAGCGCGGCCATTTTTCCTGGGTGGGGGGGACGAATGGGGAGAGGATAGTTTGCTCATTTTTGCTGCGCCGTCAGGCTGCGGCGTTGATTGTTGAATTCTGTGTTGTGGATTGCATTGTTCGCCTTGAGGCCAGTTGCGGCCGATCCGGGTCGATGTGGCTGTACCCTCCAGGCGCTGCGCCACAGCTGCTGTGTGACATCATGGTGTGAGAGACTCTCGCGAATCCTGATGACAGCGATGGCTTATGTTCTGTCCTAGATGTGAGATGCCTCGGCAGATACAGAGCCCGAGTCTTCCAATTGCAGGTGGTATGTTTCCAGGGTGTTGCAGAGACGCTGTAATTTGCTGGCTACATTTGCCATCCTGGGATGCAGAATGACACCCAGAGCACCATTCACCGCTCTGGCTGGCTGAAAGATGAATTTTGTGTTGAAACTGGTGACCCCGGTTTCTGGTGGACTGGTCACATGACACTGTTATCATGCATGGCTCCTATGCACCGTCAGGAGGAAGAACCCAAGGGAAAAAATAAAATTTTAGGATCGAGAATCACGCCACACCCAAACGGGCATCGGCCACGGAACCCCTGCAAGTAGGGGCGGGCAAATCGCATCCGCTGGGCAGGGAGGGGGTGGGGGGGGCACTGTCGTGACACTGTAGTGCGAGTGGAGAAAGGCGGCAGGCAGAGGGGAGGGCGCGACACCAGTGAGCCATGCCCTGAGGAAGGACCAATCTGGGAAGCAGACACCACACGTACTATTAGGACAGTGCACGTTCGAGGCGGCCGGCAAGGACTCCAACAAGGGCGCAACACGCACAGACGCCACAATCAGAAAAGCGGCTACGAGGGCACTGCAGCAGTGACGTAAACGCACTGTGGCCACACCCCCAAACGCAAGGACAGGGTCAAAGAGGAATGGGACGGTGTAGACTGTTGAAATGTCAGTGCAGCTACCACCCACCGGAAACGCGTGATTGACAACTGCACGCGCGGCAGGGGTATGTGCGGTGGCATGTAACAGGTCTCGGCGGAGACACGATATTCCCAGCATTCCCGCATGGAGCGTGGCGCATGTGCACGACGTGAGAAGGTGCTCCAAGTGGCGCCAACGGTGTTCCTCGGGGTGGTCGGCATCACACTCAACCGGGAGGTCGTAGACCTGGGCAAGGCACAGGCGGCAGGTATCACGGCATCCCAGAAGGCCGTAGGAGAAT
>JAUMHO010000007.1:1199542-1227671 GCA_032360965.1 Ulva armoricana
CAGCTGTAACTGCATTGCTCAACGAGACTGGGATCACCTTCGCATTTTCTCTAGAGTGCTTCGCCAATCTATATCACCGCCACACATCGGCAATGCATGCGGACAAACGGACTGGGCCAGCCACACTGGCACAGCCGCGTGGAATTCCTCGATCTTTGTTCATGCCCCTATTCACGGACAAGTCCGACCTCTTCCATCAGCCAGCATGAGGCCCTCGCCACTGGTGCGCAAGCCAGCCCCCTTGTTGTGTTGCCTCACACATCCTGACCTTGCCATGACCCATGCACCATTGAACACACAAAACATCGAACACAGGGAACATGGCAGGAGCAATGCTGATGTGGCAGCACCAGTGAGTCCGGCATGCAGAGAGAGAAAGAGAGAGACACAGAGAGAGAGAGAGAATGCATGGCCTGAGTGCGTAGACACCATTAGCTGCACGAAAAGGCACCAGGATTGAATCAGTTTCAGCATACTGGACTGCACCGTACTGATCCGCCACTGCAAACGACATTGACATCACACCCGCGGCAGTTCCATCACCGTCACTACTCGCAACGCCAGTTCCCGGCCAGCTGTCACTCCCGCCACACCCAAAAACCTGCCCTGCCCACGGGGTTCCAGGCCTGCATCGCGGAATGCAGCCTCCGCACGCCACCGCGCGCCTCCCCCCCACCCACCGGCTACACACCTTCGAGGTACCTCTGAGACTGCTGCACGACCCGATGCGCCGTCTCCTGCAGCCGCTGCTGCACCATAGCCACCTCCAACGACCGCAGCCACACCTCGCCCCGGCGGCACCCCTCCTCCACCACACCTTGCGCCCACAGCGCCGCCTCGCGCCGCTCCAGCTCCACATCCCCTCCAACGCCACTAACCCCACCCGATTGGCTTGCCCCTGACACGCCCTCCTCACCATCCCCCCTCTGCACCTGCCCAGCTCCACCGAGAGCCCCACTGCCCGCCCCGGCACTCCCACGCCCCTCTGCTGCCATGCCGACGGCACCTCCCAAAACTCTGTCCAATAACCATGCTGCCGGGGGTGTCGTTGCACCATCTTCTGGGAGTTGTGGTGCCTGCCCGGCACCGCTGCAGACCCCATCACCCTCCGCAGCATGTCGTGCTGTCTCTACACGACCACGCTGCACAAGCGCCCCATGCATGGTGTCCATGCATGATGACCCATCTTCCTCAGCTTGACCATCTCTGCATCTGTGCCCCGCATGCGCTGCGGCGGTCCCATGCATGCCTGCCGGCTCGTCAACAGTCGCCAATGAGTTTGCCGCCGCCGCTAGCCACTGCATGTCAGCGTTGGTGTACGCCGTCCACGCGTCCCACGCAGCAGCCGCCCCGCCTGATGAGCAAACTTGCAGCTGCGGCGGGGTCTGCCGCAATGCATGGCATGCGACTGGGTCCCGCGCGGGACCCACCGAAGCCAGGGCTGTTGGTGTGTGCGGCACTGCCCGGCGTGCAGACGATGCCGTCTGCAGCACCGCTGACGCTGCGGCGCCAGCAACACGACCGTGACGATCGTGGCCATGCATATCGCGTCGAACCGCATGATGGTCATGGATGTGCGCACGTGCCAGCGCAGGGACCTTCGGCGACGCCCCGTTTGCAGACCCGGGGGGCTGCCCTGGAGCCCTGCCCCAGGACGTAAGGGGGGGCTTCACGGGGGGCTCATCGGGATGCTGGTTGGCTGTGGCAGACCCATCAGCTTCCCGGGGCGAGGCGGTATGAATGTGGAGGGGATTCAGGGCTGCGGCTGCAGCCTCTTCCGGCTTGCGGTAGTACCAGTCCTGGGGGATTATCTCCGGCACGGCCTCGATGGCACCTGCACGAAAGGCCCCCTGTCCACCTCTGCTTCTGGCAGCCACATTTTGCAGCAAGTCATCTGGTTCTGTTACGCTGAGCGGCGCGGAGTCAGCTGCATCATCGGCATCGGCGTCGTGAATCGGATCACCGCGTCACCCATTCACGATTGTATGCCTAGTCTGTCAGTGAAACGGCGTGAGTGCTTGCTCAGGATTCCTGGAGGCGGATTGTTGCCTGCTGCTGCACCGATGCTGCATGCGTGGGTGGGGGTGGCCACAGGGACGCGGCCACGGCCTTCTACCGTGCATGCTCCAGTGGCTGGTCCAACCTCCAAACGGGCCCATGCCACCCGCGCCCATGCCGCTCCGGCAGCAGGGCAGCATGCGCTGGTGCCGTCTGGTGGCCCGGCACGTGGACCGGGGGCGTGCAGGGTCCTCGCTGTGGCTGCACTGACAGCGATTCGCTGACCCCTGTGCACTGACTCCTCTCACTGTGGCTGCATGACCGGTTTGGTGAGGCACCTGAGCCTCAGCTTGCTGTCGGGGCACTCATCGGGGCCTCAGCTTAAGGAGGGAGATGAGGTTGCCTGTCCTCTGCTGCGGGCAATCACATGAGGGGAAAGCTGCACACCACGGCAGGGCGGCTGGACGTGAATGCTGGGGTGAGCTCCCCGAGATCGTATCCAACGGATGGTTGTCTGTCTAGGGAAATTCCGACTGCGTAACACTTCCGGCTGGGTAACACCATCAGACTCTGCTGAATATGCATACCCCTCCACACCGCCGGCGCGTTGAGATCACCTATGAGATGGGAAGCACTGAGCGCTGAGAGCGGTGAAAGATCGGAAGCGCTGAGAGATTGCATACTCTACCTGTTCGACGCCGCCGCACACAGCTCGGCACGCCAGCAGCCCTGGCCGATCCAACCGAAGCCAGTGCGGCAGGCAGCCCAAGCAGCCTTTTGCACGACGGACAAGGCCATGTGATTGTTGTGCACGTGGAGATGGTGCAGGTGACCTTGCTGCGGCACCTGCTGGTTTGCATGAAAGTGGCAGCAATGTGAGCATACGATAGGCGAGACTGAGGGAGGGGGCGGGAGTACGTGGTCAGGGTGAAGCCGAGTTTTGGGGAGGGCGGTCGTGGAGCGCACCACAGCCACACGTTGCCGCCCAGTCGCGGAGGGTGCCCAGCTCGTGGGGGCCCGTGACGAGGGTGACGGCGACCGCCGCGGCACCAAAGCGGCCGGCCCGGCCGAGGCGATGTGCGTACGTCGCGCCGTCCCGCGGCAGGTCAAAGTTGACGACGAGGTTCACGTACTCGAGGTCGACGCCGCGCGCGAGCACGTCGGACGTGACGGCGACGCGGGCGGCCAGCGTGCGCAGCGCGGTGAGCGCGGCGAGCCGGGCGGCCTGCGGGAGGCGAGCGGAGACGTGGACGGTCGGCGCGCCGAGCGCCGCGAGGTGCTCCGCCAGCGCCGGCGCAATCGTGGCGTCGTTGCAGAACACGACCGCCTACGAAGCACGCGCACAGGTCGCTGTACAAAATCAAATCACCCGATCACCAACTACACACCGCCCATCTCGCCTTTCTGGAACGATGGCCGGTGCGCACTCGCCACGGGAGGCGCCATCGCACGCACCTGATTGAAGAGAATACTCCGCAGCAGCTTCAGGAGCTCCGCGGCCTTGACCTCGACCTCGGCCTCCAGCGCGGCGCCTGCAGCGTGTGGCGGTGGCAACCTCCAGTCACCGCTTGAACCTGGATGGTCGCGTGCATCCGGCCCGGCAGCCGTGGCCACCGCTGCTGTGGCCGCGGACGGCGTACTCGTGGCCGACGCCGGCAGCCCCGGTGTCGCCGGGGCCGGAGGGGCTTGCCCGGGATGGCGGGGGGGCTGGACCAGTGTGTACAGGTGGCGCACAGCCTGCGGAGCCGCCTGGTCAGACTGCCGCACGTCGAAGCGCCGTGGCCGCTTCATCATCGGCAGCAGCCGCTCCAGCCCCGCGTCATCAAACGTCGCCGACACGGCAAGCACCTGCATCGCCGGCTGAGACGTTGCAGCGCATGCATGGCAGCACGATGGGTGCGGCACCATGCGCGAAGAGCACGGCGGCGTCAGTGGGGCCCACCTGACGCAGCCCCAGGCGGGGGTAGAGCAGGGGCAACGTGTGGCATGATCGAAGATGCTCTGGCCGATGCGACAGAGCCCCAGGTGCGGAGGCGCCCACTCGGCGCCGTGTGGTGCATGGCTGCGGGATGACCGGTTTGAGGAGTATGGCTGTGGAGTGCCGTGTGGCGTGCCTGCCAGGGAATGCCGCAGCTCAAATTCCCTCGGTCCTCCAGAACCCGACTGTGTGCTGATGTGGGGGAGTGGAATGGAGCTGGAGCGCTATGGTAGAATGACAGTGGCATGATCAGCTGTTGGGGCATGCCCCTGAATGTTCGTCGCTGGGATTTGCAGCTGATGGGCTTGGGTGTTACAATGACAAACCACACCA
Organism: Ulva armoricana; assembly: GCA_032360965.1. NCBI lineage: Eukaryota > Viridiplantae > Chlorophyta > Ulvophyceae > Ulvales > Ulvaceae > Ulva > Ulva armoricana. The sequence continues at coordinate 1,203,852 of JAUMHO010000007.1, forward strand.
TTGCGCCAGTCAGCGACAGGAACAGGTGCACACATGCAAGGCCGGGCTCCAGTGTGAATCTGAGCAATCCTTTGTTGGGGCTCAGACCTGGAAGTTGTTCCCCAAAAACAATATTTTTGGGCTTCGGGAGGCCAACTACATCGAACGCTGCTGGGCTCAGGGTGCGACAGGCGTGCTCGACGGTGCCACCATGCTGGGTCGGACTGATGGCACTGTGGACTGATGGCACTGTGTGCACGACTGTGAGATGCTGGAGCTCAAGGCAGCAGTGTCCGGAGCATGGAGGGACCGTGCCTGTTTCTTGTAGGGCAGTTTGTCATAGATTTCGGCCACCGCATCGTACATAGAGTCTATGAGGAGCCGGTCCGCCTCGTCCATCACGAACGCGGCGATTGTGGCAGCGGAGAGGTCGCCCGCCTGCAGGAGGGCGAGCAGGCGGCCCGGAGTGCCAACGACGACGTCCCTCCTCCTGCACCACTGCGTAGCACATGCACGAATGAAGGCTGCAGTTGGTGCTGCTGTTCCCGGGCGTTGCAGTGCAGCATGGCTCACGGTTGCCGCAACAGAACTCATGACAGCGCACTCAGATGTCTGCAGACGCACGGGCTGTGCCCGCCGCGGCTGCCTCGACTGATACACATGACTAGTGAATACATTTGCTGCAGTGCGCTGTACAGAAACATTGGTCAAAATCGTAGCAGGCAGTCCTATCGTGCAGATGCGCCTGACGATGTTTGAATAGCCGTGTTTACTCTGTGCTGTCACACGGGCTGCCAGGATCACGGCACATGGGATAGCAGCATGCCAGGAGTGGAGAACATGGCAAGATGGATGTGGACATTGCAAGGACGGTAGATGCACACCTCCGGAGCTTGCGCCTGTCCTCATCAATGGGCATGCCACCTATGACTGAGTGGCAGGCAACTTCCGGGCACCACTGGCGTCCGATAGCTACTGTGACGTCTTGAATCTGGACTGCCAGCTCGCGAGTTGGTGCTATGACCAGAGCCTGCACGTGGACTTGCTCGTGACATTCCTGAGTGTAAGGAAGAGCTGGATCAGATTGGATAGAGCGAGACAAGGAGTTTTGCAAAGGAGAGCAGCTTCAAGGGTGTGATGGTAAACATGGAGCCGCAATCGCAGATCCACGTGTTGAATTAGATCACCGTTGAGGTCCGAATGGGTATGTACCACTCAGCCATTCGCGCCCAGAAGTTAGCAGCACTTGCGGTTACACACGCCCAGAAATTGGCAAAGAGTTTCAGTTCAGGTGATGATGCAGGTTCTGGAACAATGTCAATTTACCATCCAACATGAACACCCGGCGGGGCTGCATTCATGTAACAAGGCGGACGCGCACAACAGTCTGGCTTGTTGAGGAAGCTTTGCGGGCCTTGTTCAGGCAAGTGCAGCTGATTAATACTGTCTTGCCGGTTCCCGATGTTGCTTGAACGATCAGGTCGGAGCCTGACAAGCACAGAGGGAGCACGGCCTCCTGGACGGGAGAGGGACGGTCGTAACCCGCACTGGAAAGTGCACGGCAGAGAGCATCGTCGAGATACAGCTCTTTGAAAGACGTCACAGTAGTAGCTGTCACATCTGATGATCGGATCACCATGCTTGGACCCGCTTGTTCAGCCTACTGCATCTCGGACAACACAGACGAGCTTGCGTGTGCATGTGATGCTCCTGCACTGCGTCATTAGGACATTGAGTACCACTTGGGGTCTGGAATATGTACTTCTGGGGGGCGGCAGAACGCGAATGGTTGAATCCGCTGCGGTGACATAGTTGTGGCGACAGGATCGTGGAAGAATTTCACTGGTTTGCATGCCAATCGAGCACAACGTACGATCGTCAATGTTCCCGACACACTGGCTAGATGGGTCCGCGACTTTCCACGCAAATGACAATTTGTCGATTGGCTTGCAGCCTAGAGATCATCGCGTCAGAAACACGTTGGTTTTCTGCGTGTTCTCAAGGAACAGCAAGGCCAGAGCATGCCAGTTCTTGCATGTGTGCATGAATGCCTGCAACACGTAATATCCATACAGGCTTTGCATATACATCTTCATGACTCCCCAAACAAAGTCCAGTCATTGATCGTAAATGACTGGAGCATGCTTTCGAAGAGCTCAGGTGCTCGTTGGTGGTCGGTTCTGTCCCCGGGGCCGGTATCTGCTGCAGCTGCACTGTGCTCGCTGATTGACATGGCCGTTGACAGTGTGATAACGACGTCACTTTCGACATGGGGCAGTCTTAACACGCAGATCATAACGTGGATGGTATTGGCTGCATGTTCTCCTTGTCGCCCTTTTGACACCTTCATCTGACCTTCGATACAGAAAGCTGTTGCTGGGTGCTGCTGAACCCCAGCTGGTGTTCCTGCATAGAAGGAAGTCTGTGTTTGTTACGTGTGTACCTGGATATGTCGGAAGAAGTATGAACTCATCTGTATGGGAGTGCTGCATGACCAAAGTTAGATGTGAGTACATGCAACCGGTGGACCGATGGCAGATACTATAGCCTCAGAGAGGCCCTCAGCACTACATCTAGAAAACGGACCTATGGCATTTGCAATTTTCATCACCGGCTCTTGTGCTTCATTCGATGTACAGCAGTCGGCCCAGAAGAACTCCACACATTGCTCATCTGGCACCACTGCTCTGTCCTGCAAAGCGTGGCCCTTCAGCTTGACTTGTTCCAAAGATGAAAAGTTCGTAAGGCGATCGATAGCCATGCCATCAGAAGGGGGACTCGCGTTCCTAGCCCGGACTTCCTAAGCCAGGTAGCACTCAGCTTCATGCCCAGGCTGCAGGAACAACAAAGCTTAGGCACGCACGGTATTCTACTAAATCGACGTGTCAGAGCGTACCAGTATTTCCACTATCACAGACTGATCGATTGCTCCGTCAGAGTAGACCTCCTGATGGTCAGGCACTGGTCGGAAATCGCTGACATCTTGCATTCTTGCTGGGATCGTCATGGAAGCCATGCCCCCGAACAAGGGCTGATTGATGGCTTGATCAGCTGTCATTTTAAAGCTCAAGCCTCGCGAAATGTCGCTGCTACGGATGCCCTGGGTTGTAGATGTAAGCAGGATCGAGGTGCCCACGCATGTATTCTACAGGCATTTGCGGTACGGAAGGGTCGCGTATGCACATGTCAATTTGAATTCTGCAGATGTCGAAAGGTGTTACCTTTCAACGTCACTAGTGGCTTGTCTTCGACGCCCTCCGAAGTTCGAATGTCACCCGGCATTTCAGGCCGTGCCATCACTCGTGACCTGCATGGTGCTTAGCTTCACATAAGCCACCACCCCCTACCGCAATCTGCTCCCACTCTCGCACACGCCGTGGACGTAGCACGCCCAGCTTCAGCCCGTTCTCACGGTGAAACAGGGCCCGCCAACTCGTGTTGAGGACTATCGCCATGATTACCAACCGCCCCTACATGTCTCAATGCATCCCACATCAACCGAAGCCCCAACACTTACATACAGCCCAGCTCAACATCCTCGCGCTAAAGATTGTATTGCGGTCAAGCACATCAACCACAGAAGCTAGGAGTAGTGGATCGATGGCAATCCATCCCTTCCCAAAGCTCTCCACAAACACCCAGATAAACCAAGAGCAGGCTGCTTGGGCCCCCTCTGGCCAAATGTGACCCCAAACAGCCATCCTACCACCTAATAATACGAAGGTGAGCTCATGAAGTAACCTCTATCCTCTGTATCGCTCTCTGGCTCGGATGGCACGGGCAGCGGCACCGCCAACTTGTTCTCATGCATGAGCTCCTCGAGGAAGTGCTGTCTCATGAGCAGCAAGCTCGCCTTCTTCCTGCACGCAGCCACCAATTCGTTTCACTCTGCTTCCATTGCGGACAACGTAAACCAGCCCGGCTTAAAACCTGGAAGCGCCACAGCGGAAGATCCGACCACCGGCGACGGGATGGCCCACACGCATCCCTGAGCCCGTGGACTACGGCACATCAGCACCAGGCATACAGCCATCTACTCCTCTTTCTGAATATAGCACACGAAGTCTACGAAAGGCCAGCTAGTGCACAGCGACCACCTCGATTCCCTCGCGGCCACAACAGCATGCCAACGGCGTCCTGCCCAACAGTGCATTAAAGCCAAAACACCGGCCCGCAGCTCAATGCATGCGGTCCCTACAACACGGCCCCCCTGCCTCCCAGTGTGGGCCCACCTCCACCCCAGCCCCAAACTGGCGCCGGCATGAAGCGTGCCAACGCGCACACCAGCGGTCGCAGCCGCGCCAGCCATCCAGCGCCGCTGCCAGCGGCCCGAGGCCTCGCGGGGCACGCACCTGAGCTCCTCGTTCTCGAGCTGCAGCATCTCGAGCTCAAGCACCTCGTGCTCCTCGAGGAAGGTGCCGTCGTCGAAGAGAACGGCGGCGGGGGCGGTCGACTCGACGCTGCGGCGCATGGCAGACATGCTCTCGCGCGCGCGCGCCGCCGCCACGCCCGTGATCAGCGCCGAGATCTCCTTATTCGCTGAGAAGTCGTCGCCGGCGGCCTCCGGGCCGGCCTCCGCCTCGAGCCGCGTCGCGAGCACGTCCCGCAGCGCCTTCACCTTGGCCCTCATGTCGGCCACCTGCGCGCCCTGCACGGAAGCCCCCGGCTGAGCACACTGCAGCCATATCCCCCTTGCCGCGGCCTCCGCACACTCCTCGAACTTGCGCGACGAACCAGCCAGTAGAGAGATGGGTTTGAGCACCCGTCGGGGCATGTACAACAAGAAACACCTTGGCTCTGGGGACCCGACGGGCGCGCCGCCTCCCGACCTATCAGAGGATGATAGCGTCAATGCACGATGCAGAGAAAGACGATGATAGCGACGACATGTCTGACCGGACGAGAGAGGGAGGCGGCGACAGCGCCGACGAAGCGGCGGATGGGGAGGGTGCCCGACGCAGCTCATCAGACGGTCAACCGACTTGCGCAGCAGTACCAGCGTTGTGAGCGGCTGGCCGGGCGCCGGATCCCATGCCATGAATCACATGCAGTGGTTGATGGTGGACTGGATGTGACAGCACGGGCTGGGACGAGTGGCTGCTAGCCATTGACCGGCGGCGGGTGGGTGGAACCCGCCGCTGTTCTGTGCAGGCTGTGTAGGGTCCGCATCAAACAGACGCGTTTTCCACATGTGTACGGGTGTGGCACTCAACGGTGTGCTGTGATGACCCACAGCAATGGTCCCGGCCGCCGGAGGCGCCAGTGTCCTTACGGATACGGCAATGTCATCATACGTATGTCATCATACATACATACAGTAAGAGGCTGCTGTCCGTGGTCTGATTCGTGATGCACCTGTGCCCGTGCCTCTCCTCGATGTAACTACATACAACGCAAGAGGCTGCTGCAAGGATGGGCACTGCCCGTGCAAATATGGTGACGTCTGTTCACTGGAGAACCGCTGTTGCCGCATGGCCATTACGGTGTGCTGCGGACTGTGTTTGAGGGTCGTAGAGCCTGCCACGGCAGTGCGGTGACGCTGCGCGGGGGGCTGCCTGCCTTCTCAGGGACACGCAAAGGATCCCCGAAACTGTGGCTAACTTGCAGTTCGACAGCCGGCATGACCTGCACGGCGCCATGAGAACGGCGGACGCCCCGGTCGACGCACGGCACAGCCCAGATCACACACCAGCCGCCGTATCAATGATCATGCTACTTCAGAGCCTAAAAAGACGTCCACAGGAATGCAGCGATCGAAGGCTCCAGGCTATCATGACCAGGTGGTGTCCGTGGTGCAGTCTCCACAAAGGCAGCATTGAGCATGGCCTGGAGGCGGGAGACAGCATGAACTAGTGAGGTGGGCTGAAATGGCAGACATGGCGAGGTTGTTGGATCAAACGTTTACTTGTGTCATGCTGATAGAACGACGATGTGGTGGCCGTCTGTTGAAACCAGGGCACCACGGCAAATCCTGCGCCAGGGCTTCGCACAGACCTGGGCATGGAAACCATGGATGATTGAAATGCACCACAGCAGTCGCATGAGTGATGTACATCTTGTTGTGTCTGAACATGTGGGAGTCAAGATGAACAGGTTGGCCGACTGCGAATGAGCCGCTTGAGAGCACATGCCGTTGTCTGCCCAAGAGAAAGAAGATTTGTGGTCAACTGAAGAGGAGATGGATGTTGTGCAAGTACTTAGTTGTGGTCGGCTAGGCATTGGCATGTGAGGTGACAGGCTGCAGTTGATGTAGCTGCTGCGCTGCTGTGCAGGCTGTCACGTGTACGGCACATTCTCAAACATTTTTTTTAGCGGTGCGAGCATACAAAGCCACTTGTAAGTTTGACGGAATAAACCCCATGAGGGAATTTGAACAGAGTCAGATGGTTGCTGGGCATCAACGTGAGTGGTCGACGCCGCAGCACCTGGCCATCTGTGCAACATTTGCCATCCACTCTTCGGCCAGGGAGTTATTTACAAGCTACGGGCATCTTGTTGTGGTATTGTTTGATAATGGGCTCATTGAGCACAGGCAGTCACCATGGAATCCTGGGAAACTTGTTGCCCATGAAAAGGATCCCCCGCAGCTTCAGGCATGATGGCGGAAAGTTGCCATGCAGACTGTGTGAAGAATACAAACAGACAACATAAAACTGGTTCACTACAATTGGGCTGAGGAGGCACGCGCGAGCAACAGAGAGGGGCGGCACCGTTGGCATGGGTCGTCCGGGCTGAAAAGCGTTCTTTAGCTCGTTCTCTTTCTCCAATATGTCTCGCGCTATTGCTTCAAGCTCCACCTTTTCAGCTCCACTGCTTGATGCGCTTACAGGTGGGCATCTTCGGGGTTGTGGACACTGGATGCGCTTCGCGCTGCTGAACCGCTGCACGAACGCTGACGACGACTTAACAGCCGGAGCAGCACAGAAACTCATCGTAGACGAGAGAGTCAGTGGGAATTCCAAACGGAAGGATGATCACGGTGGGAAGCTTCCTCAAGACTAACTCGTGAGCATCGCAGTTACAGCGATATTGCGGAGACTGGAGTTGCAGGGCCACGCTTTATCAAGCTCCTCAACGGTATCAGCCCCTAATGCCCAGTTCTACTCTTGAACAAGAATTGCACGTTGTTGAGCAGGATTGGGGCGTGCAGTGGAACGAGATACAGATTCAGCGACTCGCAATCAACTTCGTGCGCTGGTCACACCAAAACACGTCAACTCTGCAGGACAACACAAAATGCACAGCTTCTATGATTCTTCCCAGGTGCAGAATTCCCTGCAGGCTAACTGCGCTTTCGAAATGGATCTGCGAGGACAGCTTCGAGACGTTTGTGCTGGCTCATACCTGCAGGGTTGCGTCACGTGCATCCCACCCTTGTAGCCATGCTGCCAACTGGACATCTTGATATAACTATAAATGGCGTCGACGAGTGACCTGACGGAACTCTAAACTCAGCCAAACAACGTCTCAGCCATCTGAGGCCAATTCTGGACCCCCTATTGTCGATACTGTTGCTGCTTGCACCAGACGGGGCATTAAGCCGCACTGCAGACATGTACATATTCCGACTCGCTCGCATGCATGGTGAAAGTGGCGTACCACTCCGCAACATTTCTGATCGTTCAAAGCTCATCTGAGTTGCAGCCTCCATTTCAAAGAATCTCATTGGCGAAGGGGGCCCATTGGGTTTCACTTTGGCCCCAACTGTCTGCCGGAAGCACTTGGCTGCGATGGCGCTTACACGTGCTGGCTGTTTTATGGGTTCAGGGACGCCATAAACATCTTTGTCATCAGAATCATTCATGGAAAATACTTATGAAACTGTAACCCAACTGGGGCAGGATCGCGGAGAAGTGCAGGCGCCAACTAGAGAGCAGCTCACTGATGTATTTCAAGGCGTGGACATCGTTGAACACAAGAAACCGTCAGTATTTATACAAGCCTGTAAAGATATTTGTCGGCTTGGCTACGACCATTCCAGCGAATTTTCAAACGTTGCTGTGCTAACCTGCCTTGTTCGAAGTCTGAGTTACGAAACCAATGAAAGCAGAGGTACGTAAGGTACATTAACGTCACACGTAAAACTCGTTAGTGGTGCTCTATGCGTGTTGGTAAGCTATTTGTTCGCGGGTTCTGTTTGTACCTGAGCCTAGACACATAGCCAACCTCCGAAACACCTGAGGCTGAGCTCTATTCTGCAGGGCCCAAGCCAATTGCATCGGAGTCACTTAAAGCTCTGGCCGTCCTCACATCTCATCCCGTTGTAAGGGAATCACTCCGGTCCGTGCAACCTCCACTGGGAGGTGCTGTTGCACGCTTACTTACCAGCACAGAGCCCAACGACATCCAAGAGCATACTCTGACGGTTCTTGCCAACCTGGCAGCCAGCCGGCCACATGCTGAGGTAATTCGTCAATGCAAGGGGCTGGCTGAGACCGTGGTCTTTTTCATGTCACCCACAAGCTTGGCACCTTTGCAGAGCAGGTGAGTCCACTGACTGGCAAGAACTGCCTAGCTTGCCTCATGTATGGCCTCATATATGGCAACACGATGGCATGCTGGTCTGCAAGCAACCCAACTGTAGAGAAGTCTGTTTCAACGCGTATCTGAAAACACGACAGCATGGACAGCCCAGAGTTGATCTAGCCATTGATCTACATCGTCTGTGAACGCAATGAACAACATGCTGTGAGGACATCATGAACAAGGTGGATTTCTCAGTGGCTGATGTTCTGGTGTGTCATAGAGAATCATGGCAGTGTGAAAGATGATCTAACCAACCAACAAACAACATCACACTCAATCATGCATACACTCCAGTCTCAGAGGACGGATGGGCAGAGCATTTGTCGATTGTCCAGGCACATGAGCTGTGACTGGTAAGTCCATTCTGAATATCACACATCACTACTGTGTGTGCTGACCGGGGTGTCTTTGTCAGTACCACAGAAGCTCTTTCCATGGTCCCTGGCCAGTTGCTAGACAATTGCAATCCAGTTTCCAATGCCTACAACAGCTTTGGCTGAACCCATGCGCAACGCACACAATCCACATGCTTGTTTTGTGCGTCGAACTAGGCAGTCTGCACCACTCAGTGCCAGTAAATGAGCACCATGAAGGCCCATGGCTAGTACATGATTTCACCCGATCTCTCATGAGGGCCACCTTTCCATGCTGTGACAAACTATGTCAAAGCTAGAGTGTTGCGGGTGCCAAGAAACGCTATATATTTGTATATTTGAGTGGCTGACTGTGAAACCCCAGCCCAGCATGGGCTGCATGTACGGTACCGACAATTCTGCAGCAGCCTCTCTGGTAAGGCCCAATATTTTTAGGTGTTCATGCCATCTAGAGCGGGTTTGGGTGTTCATTGATAGATGATTCACCATGCGCAGTTGCACACCTGTGGCACACCTCTGCCCTGCAGATGTCACCCAAACGAAAACCACTGATTTTTTTTGTGGGGAATCACCCCACACTGAAACGGGCATCGGCCACAGCATCCCTGCTGGTAGAAGTGGACAAAAGTAAGATGGGAGCAGAAGGGGGCACCACCACAGGGCAGGCATGAGGTAGGGGCGCCATACAGTGGAGCCACGTGGGGATGAATGCAAGCACAGTATTCACATTTGCTGTTCTATCAGAGAGCGACGCGAGGACATGTGCTGGAGTGTCTGTAGCACACGCTGTGCTTTCGCTAGTTGTCCTGTTGTTGTGGTTGTGCATTGGTTTGTAGTGTCCCTTTAGAATCTGCCACTGGTGACCACTGTGGGTGGTGCTGCATCTTTGGATCATGTGAAAACACCCCATCCACTGGCAATGCAATTTTGACTACACTGAGTGCTGCTGCGCTGCCAGCTTGCTGCCAGCTTTGTGTGGCCGTGGTGGTGGTGTCTCGTCATCACACTGGTAACAGTTTGGCGTCAGGTTGACAGCTGGCAATGGGACTAGATAAGATGTGCCGCGCAGTAGTAAGGGATTGCATCATTCTACGACGATTCTGTAGTTTGTATCCTCGCACGCATGTGTTTGGCCATGCAACGGTACCGAGTGGTGTCAGTTGCCGTTTCCGGCCGCGGACGGTGTCCGCTGTGTTTCCCATTCCCTCTTCAATGTTCTCGAGGACGTTTCGATCCATATGCACGACCTGTCATGTTTCCCATGGAGCATGGGCGGCACGCGGTCGCGTGCATCCTCGACGTGCGTCTTTCCGTCTTCCTCTTTCTTCTTCGCGCCGCAGGAGCGTACTGTTCGCCAGCAACGTTCATACCGTCCACAGCCCTGCTTACCTGCATTGATGAGCAGCTGCGCGTCAATGCAGGTACGGCAACTGCATTGTCGAGCGTCGGGCTGCTCTTCCCGGGACACATCCTGAAAATTAGAACTACCAGTTTAGGTTTTCGCTACTGCAACAACCCGATTGTACGACCCAGATGTGCAGACTTGTGGGCATACGAGACGATGAATAAAGTCTGCAGCGGCGACATGTGCTGCTCCGTGTGCCGCACCGAACTCGAATGCAGCACACCCACACGCGTCTGCATGCTGATCACGACCTCAGATCGCGCAGGTGGGGCAGCGTCACCACCGATGATGTCTGTGTATGTATCAGGGGTATATCCATAATCAGCGCTGCTGTATAGACGGAGCCGTGCAGCTGGGCGTTGAAGCTTGAGTATGCTCTCAAAGGCTGGCCACCCAGAATCTCCGAACGACAGGCCGTGGCCAGCTGCTGCTTGGGCATCGCCTCTGAAAAGGCCTGCCAATGTGCGCAGCCCCCGATGCCCGACATTTTCTATTGCCTTCACCAAGTACTCGAGCTCACACTACCGGATACGCCCTGACGCGGCTGCGAGCCTCCGAAAAGTGTTGTGTCCACGCTTGAGGGATGGCCTGGAACGAACTTTGCACACCTGTGCACACCGTGCACAGCCCCGTCGTCTTTTGGCAGAAGCTTTTCAAACATTGTCCCCACTGGTGTAGTGCATCACGGCCATTGGGCTGGACATCTGGCTGTGCTAACTTCCAGGGCAGACAGGGCTACTGCAATGGCTCACAATTGGCTCACTGATTCCGGTCAGACCAGACAATAACTCAACTTCCAGACAATATCTCAACTTGTATGCCACTGCAGGACCATGGCCACAGAGTGCCACAGAATGAGAGGTCGTGGGGTGCAGCTGTTGCAGGATAGCAGTTGCTTGGACCGTTGCAGGATGTGAGATCACAGCAGTTACAGGATAACCGTTACAGGATCGCGCCTGCCTTTGCCTTTGCGTGGACCATTATATCAAGTAGGACCATTACATTAAGTAGGCTCTACTCCATATGATCACAGCAAGAGGATGGGTGTACACCTGGCTCAGCAGGTGCCCATGGATCGCACACCGGTGGTACTTGGTTTGGTACTTGGGTGGTACTTGGTTTCATTGGGCAGTTTGTGTGCATGAACTGCAGGACTGTGGGAGGTGGTTTCGCATTTCAATAGGTAGGTATCTGGTTGGCATGTGGCTGGCAGCCCCAGTGGCATTGCCTGCCAAGAAACACACCTGGCAGCAGTCAGGGGCTGTGCTTGCTGTGTACAGGTGTACAACAATGCACACCTTGCACACCTTGGCTTGAGGCCGTGCATTCACACGCAGACCCACACAGAGGCAAGGGGCATGGACTGCCCTTGATGCACCACATTGAGCACGATGTAAATAGAGGATACAGAATGAACAAGTCTGTAGATGACAGACAATTACTGTTTGCCCCAGTGTGCTCCAACAGAGGGCTTGATCTGGACTCCATATGAGTCCTGACCCACGCGGTTGTAACGCGATGGGTGTGTGTTCAAGGGTCGCCCTGTGTTTGAGGGCCGCTGTGGACGTGTGCGATCCGCACGTTAGGTCCATTCGGCAGGTGCAGGCAGGCTTGAGCTACCGTGCAGCTGATGTGTGTGTTTGGCCGCACAGTAACACCGGACTGCCGCACGTCCACACAACGTTGCGCAGGCAGCGTGTCTCCCACCACCCTGTCCATGCCATCAGATGTCGTCCGCACACGTCCCCATTCGCAACGCCAACGCGGGGGTGACTGTGACCGAGCGGGCATGCGTCCAGGGCCCTCACGCTGGCCACCAACCTGGCATACTCCGCGCCCGGCTTCTGTGTCGCCTTTGCCGACGCTGGCGGTGTCCGCGCCGCCGCCGCTCTCGCCGCCGCAGCCTCCACGCGCCACGTGCAGCCCGTGCCGCAGGCGCGCGCCGCCACACTGCTTGCAGCCCTCGCGCGACTGCCGGCGCTCGAGGCCGCGCTCGCGGACGCCGCCGCCGACGCCCCTGAACTCGCCACCATCGCCCGCGATGCCCTCGCCGCGGCGGCTGGCGACGCGTCCACCGGCGCCGCCGACGCCGCCGCTGAAGACGACGCGTCCGGTGAAGCCCCCCTCCCTCCACTCACATGCACATCAGTCCCCCTATGAAGTGACCGGCGTCATCACGCGAGCGAACACTGCAGTGTGCAGCATCTGCGCTCGCATGCTGCCTCACACAGCAGGACATCTGCTGCTGTCTGTACGTGATGGACACGGCTGATGCATGCCCTCTTCCAACCCACAGGCCACCACTTTCCGGCTTGCATCGTGGCACGGCGTACATGATTATCACGAGTGGCGTACAACCCGGCAGGGAAGACACTAGGCCAGCAGACCCCTTCACCTGTAGCCAATCCTTGCCTTCACAGGCGGCCGATTGGCACCAGATAGACTCGAGCAATCGCAGCGGTGTGTGCATGTTATTACGAGGTGAGAGGCACGGACCTCACATTGAGCGGTATGTGCAGGGGCCGAGCACGACGTGGAAGCAGAGGCAGCGGACGCGGCCTCGGCGGACCCGGAGGCGCTGACCCAGGCGGCATCCCCCGAGGTCAGTAGCCCAGCTGTTGACGTTGGGGCGTAGGTGTCGCATAGACACCGTGTGGTGCATGAGGGAGGGAGGGAGGGGGGTCTGATTCGATTCAACCGCTGCACATTTGCGGTCGTGCCCACACCCTGCAGGCTGCGGCATGTGCACAGCGTACCTCCAGACCTGGCTTTGATGCCGGCCGTGTGCTGCGGCTGTGGGAGTGGGATTCCTGGGATGCGGACCAGGGCGCTAGTGTGCCCAGGGCGCAAACTAGCCGAGGGGGGGTTGAGCACGGCCGCAGCGTGCACAGCAGCGCGGGCTGTGCCGTTTGGAAGCCCTGGGGGGTGGCACAGCTGGAGCGTGCGTGCCTGCATGGAAGGATCCCTGCATGGATGGGCGGGTGATCGCGGCGATGGTGCCAGTGGCATTAGGAGATGCACAGAGGCGGCGGCCCTCAGATGCAGGTCTGGTCAGATGACAGAGCGCACGGCTGCAGAAGCAGGCTCTCAGAGTCTACCTTGGGAACTCTGGGCAGCCTGACCGTGACTTTGGTCATGAGGGAGGTCATGTGGTTCGGGACACGAGGGTGGTCATTGAGGGCTTCATGGCTGCGGCCAGTAACATGGACCCATGAGAAGCTGGCAGGGCCCTGTGGGGAGTCAACTGGCACTAGCTTGTCCACGTGGACTTATCCAGATTGACCTGTGAGGCGTGGTGAGTGTTTGGTTTACCTTGGTGTGGAGACGCCCGTGCATATTCGAAAGACCCAGACGGTGTTGTGACAGTGGGAGGTCATCAGGTCCGTCTGTAACATGGAGGAGTCACATGTAACATTGGAGGGGTTCTGTACCATGTCAGTGGTATCAAATCAAGCGGCTGAAGCCAGATGCTGTGAAGGACATCGCCAAGATAGCACGTAAGAAAACAGTGTGGCACAGCAATCGTGCACGTTGCAGTGCTGACTCAAAACATCATGGTGAATGAAGGCCCAAACTTTGTTCAAAGAGCGTGACACTTGATCACCGACTTTATGCATCGTGTGAAACCAATTCGCTTACATGCATTAGGAATACCACATTAACTCGTGCGTAGCTGAAGTGCTGGATATACACAGTACAAGAGCTACGAGAAGACTTCGGACTTTATCTTGGTGTAACGCACAACATCAGCATGTTTCGTTTCATAGTGGCATATTGACAACCGTGTGATGTTCCAAACGAGGTGTTGTCAGAGCATGTGCCGGCAGGGTGGCTCTAAGGGTGTGTGCAGCATCCTTACAGAGTACGAATGCAAGCACTGCCTGTGCTTTAATCATGAGATTTTACTGCAGGCGCGCACTTCACAGCGGCGAAGCGATCCCGTCTGTGAGTGCATTGATCAGTAGCCCATGCCTGCAGTGCGCGTGCAGGCAGCCAACCAGCTCCACGGGTACTGAAGTACGACTCGATCCAGTAGTGGTCGATCAACCAGTAGTGGCAGCTGCAACAGCACGTGCGGCGGACTGATGAATTGGCCTGATTCGCATGTGGCAGCACCAGTCGGCAGTCTGCTGCTGCACAGGGCTGCGCCTCGGTGCTGATTCACACTGTGAACAGACAACAGCAATGCTCCGGGCACAAGTGTCACCTCTGGAATCTTCCCATAGTTCTCTGCAGGTATTCAGGAGCATGCTGCCCACTCATCACAGGGCACACAAACCACCGGCGGCGCACCCGTGACGACGCCACTCGGGCAACACTGACCGCTCTCATCAACTCCAGCCATGCTAGAGCAAACAATTACTGCTTTTTTTGGTGCCGCACAGCTCCAAAGCAACATGCTGCAAGAGGTAGCAGTCTGTGGAGCTGCCTACACTTTCATGACCGAAGACTCTGCCACAAACATGCGCACTCTTTCTTACCCCACTCTTCTGCCTATCCAGATACTACCACGCGACACCACAACGCCGCAAACATCCATGCAGCCGCAACACGTTTTCCACACTCTCTCGCCTTCCGCTGCGGCAGATACCTGCCACCTCCCGACGCGCGTGCACCACGACCCCAGCCGCTTGGATTCCAACGTCCAAGGTGCGGGAGAGAGATGGGGAGGTGTCCAACACAGAGCTACACACTATGCCTGAGGCGAGGCCTCTGCAACTCTGACGCTCATTGCGCATACTTGACGGCCCCCCGCCCCCCTTTCCCCCCCGAGGGGGGTTTGTCCACGGCGAGCATGTGATCAACACGCTCAGTGACACCCGTGCAGCACGCATGCAGCACGCATGCAGCACGCATGCAGCACGCATGCAGCACGCATGCAGCACGCATGCAGCACGCATTACGTAGCAGCCTGCTCGCTCCGCATCAGAGTCTCAACCTCGCTCAGGAATTGCGCCTCGTTGCGCTGGTAGCCACAGATGTTACACCGCAGGGTCGAGCCGTCGGCTTCGCTGCCCGGCGCCATCGTGCCTCTGCACTCCTCGTCGGGGCATGTGTACTTCATCATGAACAGCTCGATGTACTGCGTCTCGAGCCGCAGCTCCTTGACCTGCTGCGGCGTAGCCCGCCCCGCGCCGGCCGTCGCGGCGGCGGCGGTGGCGTCCAGAACCGTCTGCGCCTGCGTCGCCGCCAGCGAGGCCTGCCGCTCCTCATTCTGCAGCCAACCCCTCCGTCATCCTCCGCCTCCGTTCAAGCTGACACAACCGGCCGACACTGTCGACACATGCATGCCTGCCATGCACTGGCCCGCAAATCATTGCCCCAACACCACACGGCACAGACGAAAGTGCGGGCGCCAGCAGCAGCCGCACGTTGGCCGCCCAGCTCTACGCTGCAGAGCCACTGCACACGCCTGGACAAGTGCCAGGCTGACAGCATCTTGCACACAGATTCTCCAGACACGGCGGCAACAACCAGATCACAAGTGCACACGCGGACTCGTAACAGCGCGTCCATGGGCTCCTGGCCGGGGGGCCAGGCAGCGGGGGCGGGCGCACCATGCAGCGCATGCATGTGCACGAGAAGTCGTAGAGCTCGCGGCAGCGCTCGCGCCGCTCGCGCAGGTCGAGGTGCATCGGGAAGTAGCTGATGCAGATCTGCTCGCCGGCGGGGATCTTGTGCAGCGGCCGCACACGCATGTACGTGCTGCTGGTGCTGCCGTCGTCGGGGTCGTCGACACGCGCCGCGTTGGGCATGCAGTCATGGTTCATGCATGACGAGTACTGGTACAGCGCGGCCCCCCGGACGCGCCGCTCGCCCTGCACACCCGCACCCCTTTGACGGCACTACCAACTGACGTGGCTCTCGCATGCATGTGGTGTGCGCCACCCCGGTGTCTGACGAACGCAGATGAGAGAGCCGAACAGTTGGGAAGTGGAACCGCGGAGAGCATCCGCAGAGGAGGGGGTGCGTGTGCGTCGCGCCGGGCACATGCATGCCGCAGGAGCCGTGTGGAGCCATATCTGGCATGTCCTGCGGGGGGGACTGCGTTGCGGGACCACCAGTGATGGCCGATGACTGCGTGATGGGTAGGAAAGAAGCGCCGAACGTGCGCCCTGAATGGACGGGCAGAGGCGCTCGTGCTGTGGAGGACCCGCTGGGCCGTGGTGGTGCCTGGCCTGTAATGAGAGGCCTAGCCTGCAGAGTCGGGCGATCAGGCAGCACAAGGCAGCGCACGCAGAACAGCACACATGTTTTCGGGGTACAGCGATGGGGAGGTTCTCCACGCATGAAGATCCGGCCGCAGCACTGGTGGGCGGCCAGGCTCGACAGGGATGGACCCAAGCTGTGCTCACTAGCAGCGACCAGCCCTTTGTCGAGAGACAGAATGCATGCCTTGCATCCAAACGCCACTGCACTCGTCCACCCGGGTGGCGGACGCAGTCTGTGTGCATGCTGTCATGTGTGTGCATGCCTGTCATGTGTGTGCATGCTTGTCATCACATAGCAGTAGTGCAGAGCACTCGAGCATGCACCTAGGCTGCCACCCAAGGAAGCCAGCAGCACCCCAGGAAGCCATCAGCAGCATGCACAGTGTCTCACATGCAGGGCGCAGTGGCTGCGACATCAGTCAAGGGACGGAATAGCGCAAGCAGCATCATCTGGTGAGCCGACTCAAGAGCGGCAGTGGCAGCTTGTTTCCCCCGGTTGGGTGATGTCAACTCGGGACTGCTGCAAACACTTTGGTTGCAGGCAGGGCGCAGCAGCCCATGTACTGGATGCCAGTAGCTGGCACAGTCTAGGGCAGCTCATGTCCTTGATCACATTGCCATGCGCATGTGCGATCGTTTCAATCACAGGTGGCTCGTATACCTTGTGGTATTTGAGTTGTGCCATTCTGCTCACGTGCAAGGATGTGCAACGAGGGGACATGGAGCAAGGCTATGGTTTCTGTCGCCGGACTGTTTCATGGTAAAGCTCGGAAGAGGTTGCAGAAATGATGCTTGGCAATGGTGTCTTGACAGCGGAGGGCACGGACGGTGTGGGGCTGTGACGGTTGAAAGCGATTGTCACACAAACGTGCCAGGCCTGAAAACTCTGAATCGAGAGGACCATTCGAGAGAAACGAAGCATGTCGGCTGGCATCAAGGACGACACCTGAAGGTCACGGCCATGGGGCTGGGGATCTAGGTGGCATAGTAATGGCAAGTGTGACAGCCAACAGCGGCGTGTCCCAGAGTGGAGGACTGAGCACAGTCGCCACAGAAAAGCACAACAAGAGAAAAAAAACTTCAAAACTATGCCATGCAGCAGCGGATTGTTGGCAAATGCTGGTGGATGCAACCTTGAGGCATCCACAGAGAGCAGGCAGGTGCTCACCTGGTCATCTATCGGTGCCATGATACCGAAACTGTTGCAGGCTTCTCTTCGCAGCAGGTAGCAAACATCATCATGAGATATGTTGGGACCACAGACGTTCTGTATGGCTTTCCATACTGCGCGCAAGTCTGGCATCAACGCCTGCGGGAGCGCTTGCAGACCTAGTAGGCGCTCAAACTTCCGAGCGGCGCCATGATTGTGATGTGACGCATCTCGAAGAGCTAATGCGTGGACTAAGAACCTCACGTGGTTACGATCGTCGGGCGAGAGCGTGTCCCACGGAACTCTAGAAAGCCTCCGTCTTAAAGCTAGGCTGGCACTGCCTTCGATGTGCTCGGCATGAACTTGACACGAGTGCGAGCAAAAGCAGGCTTGATGGGTTTCTCCACAGCACAAGTGCCCTGCAGGCTGTTCACTGCTGTCGTACATAAGCTACACCCCACGGAGATACAAATTGAATTAATGTGGAATGAAAGCTTGGTGACTGAAGCAGATCACAAGCCCATTTGCTGTCCATATGATATCTTCTTGTCATATCGAATTATCATGATCAACGCATCCATACTCAGTGAGGAATTGCGCGCACCTCGTGCGGGCAGTGTCCGGAGGCATTGCGCACAAAACTCGGTGACAGCCTCGTGCGCGATCCACATAAGAATTGGAGCTTCAGAAATAACTAGTTCTCCGGGATTCAGGTCTCGAGAAGCCTCAAGGCATCTGCCGAGGCCTTCTCTATGTACGATTGTACAAGCCTGCATCTCCGCCAAAGCGCAGCGCACAACTTCGCAACATAGAAACTTGCACAACGTTCACGACACATGACAATGTGTTTAGACTTTTGCTGTACTCGTGCAGACAGGTGACGCGTGTTTAGAGCAGGTCAGGGACCGTCTACTGTATGCAGTAGCTGGCATGCATGCCTCACTGCGTGTGTGCGACTGCACGAGCGGCACATGAAAATGATCGGTGTGATTCATGAACATATCGCAACGTGAAGAATCTTCGAGGCTGACCTCGCTTACGATCACTCTGTTTTAAACGTGACGCCGAATTCCGCCCAGTCCTTGTAAACATGAACTAGGCGATGGCAAGAGCCCACAGCCATGGTCCAGACGACCATAGTTCATGTGTACGCCCTATTAGTTTGTGTTCCTGATCCGCCACGCAAGTGCGATTTGCACACACGCGTAGTGCCGGCCGTCGACGTCCCGCTGTCGAACTCCGTACTTTTGGGGCGCTCAAGGCCACAGGAGAGCATGTAAACGGCCGAGGCACGTTCTTGCTCAGATGAGGACCTGATTGTCATAAGGTTGCGCCCTTGTTGCAGCTCGGCTGAGTGGCAAGTTCATGCTACCTCAGCAGACCGTAAACTTCAGGCTGTCCTTTGAGTCCAGAACCTTTGTCGCGCGTTTCATTGTCATCTTATCATGTTGTCTATGCTTGTGGACGCTCTGTGTATGTAGCATCAGCCCCCGTTGCAGCCAGGCGTGTCCTGTACCAATGAGAACCTGCCAGGCTGTCTTGGGAACACCACACCACGCAACCGTGCATCACGCTTCAGTGTCATGAGCAGCGCATTAGGCACAAGCGGGCGCTGACAACCCAGATTATTCGTGTGATAGCGTATTTGTCATGATTTCCGCTTCTGCCTCCATGTCTCTTAGATCAGCTGCCTCAAACCTCGTGCAAAAATGAGTCACCTGGAAGATGCACCGCGTCCGTTGTCCGCATTCTCGTTCTTCAAAACTTTTTTAGCACATATGCTACCGTCCCACACTTTCTCGATATCCATGGCCGCCCTGCATGCCTGGTGGTCTCCTTGCAGTCCCTTCCTCCGCCCAGGTGAAGCGGAACGGACCCCAAACAGCACACCAGACCGATCCAACCCCTCTCTAAACAGCCCGAGCTGTCAAGTCGACAATTTCAGCACACAGGTCCATCACACAGATCCACCACCCTGGTAACGCCACTTCTCAACTGCAGCGACGCAACTCTGTTGTAGTCTCAAAAGGCAGTCCTCCAAATCGCACCGGCGCAGCTACACACCCGCATGTTGGCAAACCACTCTAGATCTGCCCATTTCGCCACAAACCTTGGCTGTGAACCTCCCTACTGAAGAGCACCTATTCAGCACTGAAACGCCCGTGTGAAGCCACATACAGCCTGATCCATTCTGACACATATAGCTGCGACCCAGAAGGCTCAGCACTGCATCCATTCACCCCTGCAGTGCCGCTTCGCAGTTGCAGCCGTATGGATGCATATTCACGCATTCCGTACTCCTCCGGCGTTTGTGCTCGGGAGAAGCTGTGCTCGGTGACTCCTGATGAGACTGCCGCAGGGCAGTACGCCCCCACGCACCACCCTGAGCAGCCTCTCAAAGCCAGCCAATCCTAAATCTGAAAATTCGGAGTTGACATGCTCGCCCCGAAATTTGGAGGCAATTTTCAGGATTCCGAGCCAACAAATGACCACGAAACTGAACCCACCGGAACCCGCATGCGCACACCACGGTGTCTAAACCGCCTTGCCTGCTTCTTCTGCACATGTGGTGACGACGAGGGTCTCTCTTAGCTACAGAGAGACACCTCGCCCACTGGCGTATGGCAACACATCCCAATGACCCGATTCGACACATCCCATGGCCAGCTCAGTGAAACAAAGAAACAGAACAGGAAAAACAAGTCGTGAACGAGGTTGATTTGTGGGCGTGGGGGCACTCACGCGTGTTACTCTCTCAGAGCTACCCCTGTTCGCAGGAGTCTGTCTATCTATGACGCTGCCCCCCCCCCCGCAAAGCAGCACGGTGTTGGAGATGTACCTGTGTCTAAATCCAGTGTTTTTTTAAATGTGACACTTACGATTACTCCCCATGCCCTTGTGCAACCCCTGCCCCAGTGTGGCACGAGCGCCTGCATGCCTCTTCATTGGGTCCGCAACATATGTCATATCATTAATGCCACACATTAATGTACAGTGCGCCACCTCAGTATCTCCTGGCATGCATACGCACCCCACTCACTCTAGTTGCGGCAGATTAAGCATCAGGTAATAGGCCATATGAGGCACATGCATAGTCACCATGCAGTGGCGTCAGTCCGACAAAGGAACTCTGAAGTCTGTAACGAAGTCTCGAGATCAGCCAGACCAAAGGGTGGCCAAAGTCGTGATCAGTTGCCGGAGTCACTACAGTGTTCATGTATGTATACGGGCCGCACATGAACACTGTATGAGTGCATGAACACCTTATGCTGTGCAGGATGTGTTATTCGAACCATTGCAGAGTCTCCAAGAACAGCACAGTTACGCGTAATGAGCAGCACTTTTGTAACTACTCATAATTGCATGTTTTATATGGCCGTACTGTTATGGCTATGGCCGTGCACACTGAGCCGCCAGCAAAAAAAGAAAGAAAAATACATCGGGCATCACGCCAAACCGAAACGGGCATTGGCCACAGCACTCCTACCGATGGTGTTGGAAACGATAGCACCAGAAACGATGCACCAGACAATTATTACAGTCGAGTGCGGCACCTGTATGCTCTGCATGCACTAGAGCTCCAGCATCACTGATCACCACAGTGACCTCTCAGTACCATGCCCGTGTGGCAACAGGCACCACACACGTGCAGTGCATGCATATCGCACAACAGGTAGGGGCGAACAGGTGTAACACGGGAGCAGAAGGGCCCACCACCTAGCTGTAGCCTGTACCACTGAGTGTACTGTAGGAGATGCTGTTGTTTGATTGCATGACTTGGTCCACTTTGTGGTTTCGCCCTTGTACTCTTTTGTAACTACTGTAGGAGATGCTGTTGTTTGATTGCATGACTTGGTCCACTTTGTGGTTTCGCCCTTGTACTCTTTTGTAACTACTGTAGTAGATGCACGTGATGTAAAGTGAACGTGTGCGTGAGGTGAACGTGATGCAACTGAGCATCTGAGCGTGCGGAGCAGCTGGCATACAGACACATGTCGGCGCCAACGCGCATTTTTTGCATGCAAACAACGGTGTTCGGCACAAAAGATATACATAATGAGGTCAATAACAAGTTGAAGCCGCGCGAGTCAACATGGTGAAAGCGGGCAACATTCGACTTGGGAGATGTCCAAGTTGCACTTGGTGAAGTGCACCCCCCATGTGGCACCTCCCTGAGGTGGCCAACCTTGAGTACTAGTGCAGGGACGACCGCAGGTGCGCAGGCGCGGTTTAATGCATATGGTGGCTTGCAATCAGCAGAGCACTGCCTGTCTGGGAGTTATGTGTCCACAATCGGGCATCACACCAAACCCAAACCCAAACGGGCATCAGCCACAGCACCCCTACAGGTGCTCCAATGGTGATCTGATTGAGTCCAGTATGCTGTTGCGGCAGAATAAAACCTGAATGTGCTGAATGTGACCTGAGTATGACTGTGCCTCTCTTTGATATTGATTTAACTACAGCCTGCTCATGTCCCAAGCTTGAGAGCATGCAGGCTGGTAAAGGTTGTTACTGTGGAACTTGTCTCCAACTGACAGAATCCAGGCATGCAGGCCTGTGGCTATGTTGTTGCTGCGACTTAGTGGGAGATTGTGATGGTGGTCTTCTTGCTGCAGTTGTTGCAACAGTCTGCGCGCGCGGACATGGTCAGAGCAGAATATTAATACCCACGGGGGCTGTTCAGTTGTGGCTGTGCGGAGAACAGCCCTTGTACGGGGACCACACATGGACTGGTGAAACTCTTTTGCACAACCGTTCACCAAAACATCCCTGAATCCAGTGCCATCTACGTTGATGTTGATTGGCGTGTCAACACTTACGCATGCTCGGTGTGGAACGATCTCCACTCGTGTAGTTCGGAACTCAGCCTGAGTCAAATGGAATGGAACACATTGACGGCATCGCCAGACGCTCGCTCGAACTGTGCATCTGCAAAAACGAGTTGACAACTGAGCATGCATGCATGCACAGGTCGAACCGTACCGGGTGCAAATTCCCTATGAGCATACATGGAGCGCATGCATACTGATGCATGAGCCCCGCATCATACGCAGTGTCGACGCTGCAACAGGGCCTCTGGCAACCAGGATCAGTCGTGCATATGTTCCACATTTTGATGCAGCTATCAGCATGCACCGTTCGGTCTACGCGCGGCATTGCGCTCACGACGGCCGGCTAGCCTGTGCATCATGATCTGCAAGGTGAACGTTGCAACGTACGTAACACCTCCGCATGCGCATCTGCCGGCAATTGCAGAGATGGGTTGCACTAGTCAGTCAATGTAAGGGCGTCACCAGCGCATGCATATGGCAGGTCTAGAGGCCTGCAGTTCGGGCGGAGGGCTGGCAATTTCGATCTGCAAATGTATGTCTAAATATCTGCAATGGGCGGATGCAGAGGCGTGTCGGGGTAGCGTGCACGTCGCCACCGCGCCTTGTTGTGATGAACATTGGCTGCATCATAGGTTTGTGGCTTTACTTGACACAATACCGCGGACGCACGGCTGTAGGGCGCGGCCTATAGATCAAGACCGTGCGTCACGCTGGGGTGTCAGCCTGGGACGACGTGGCGACGTGAATTTCATCGATTCTGACGAGTCTGCAGGGTTCATGAGCAGGGTTGTGGCGACAGGCTCAACGAGGAACCACCGGCGGACCTAACGCTTTGACAAGTATTTCCAGACTTGCCTTTGCTGTGAATCATACGCGAGGTGCCACGCGTCTTGGGTTGCACACAAGCTGATGCCACGCGTCTCGATCGCATGACACACGACAGCGAGCGAGGGAAAACGCATGCATGCATGCATGTGCGGCAGCTGCGTCCGGTATAACCCGTCGACTATAATACCGGCTGACAGGCCTGACAGACAGCGACGCTGGGGCAGCGCCGGGATACAATAGCAGCGGCATGAACGCGGCACTACCAACTTGGATTCAAGGTTGACGATTTATTGTGCTGTATATGCGTGGCACATGTACAGTACGTATACGGAGTGATTTTGCGCAGCCATCATGTGCCAAGTACACCGACCTGAGTGGCCTCGTGATCTCTCGGGAGCAGGGTATACGTAGGCAAGGCTTACGTCCTCTGACGGGTCGTCCTCTGTGCTCTCTGATGCCACGTCTCCGCTAGCATTACTGCTCGCGACCGACGGTCTTCGCATGCCTAGCT
>JAUMHO010000007.1:1227771-1253301 GCA_032360965.1 Ulva armoricana
TAGCTCATCGCCTGCTTGCCCAGCCTACCATACGACTCGTGGGCAAGAGGTACGAATTTGTACCCACCCTGCGCACGATCCTTGTACTTTGCAACCTTCTGAGTAGCGGTAGTATGTATGTATGATTACATCGCCGTATCCATCAGGACAGGTAGTGGTTGGAGTAGTAGGAGTAGGAGTGCCGTCGCAGTTGTCTGCATGCATGACTGGCAGCCGTGCGTGATTCTGGGTGTCTCTTTTCCTCTCTCCCACGTGTGCAGTCCAGATGGCGGCGCATGCATGCACCAGCGCGTGACGGGAGCGGATTGCACCCGGCGCATTTAATACAGGAACAACCCAGACGGCGGGTTGCAGATACTCTCCTTGTGATGTACAGTTTGGACCACCGATGCGCAGAGTGAACACCACAGGCGCGGACCCCCAAGCCACCCCCCCACGCGGCGCACCTGCCGACCACCCCAGCGGCTGGCGACTCCACACTGTGACGAACAGCTGCTGGCGTAGGTGGCAGTCCACAGCGGTGTGGAGTCGCCGGCACCCGTCCACCGCGCCGCCGCCATGTGTGCACCAGTGTCTCATCTGGCAGGACTTCCCATGCCAAAACTCCCGATCTGTTGGGATCAGGTTTGAGCGATTTGCCTGAACATGTAAATGTAAATGTGACACTTACTCGCCGTATCCTACAAGGACCTTGACATCTCCGGATAACCGGGACCACGGGCCAAGGGGGTAAGCCACCTGGAAAGCCACCTCAGACGACCGCACGCAACTCACAGGGCCTCCTCCTGTGCTAAGGGGGATGCCACATGGGGCCCTTTTTGAGGCAAACAGAACTGGAAATTCTGATGTGGAAACCTGAACCTTCCACTTCGCCTATTTGCTAGGGAAAGGCAAGAGGGCAGACCTGCCACTTGGTGAAATGGAAAGTTGCCATTTCACTTCCGCCCGAATTGGAACCCCATGTGGCATCCCCCTAAGCGAGGTGGTCGCGCGCGATTGTGTTCGAAACCCAGGGGGGCACGCGGAATCGAACCCAAGACCTTTTAAATCGTCCTCCGACCACTGGACAGATGCCCCGGAAAAGTGCCCCGTGTGGCATCTCCCTAAGACCCTGGAGGCCACAGGGCGGCTCATACGAGCCCAAACAAGCCTGCCACTCACGTGGTGACCTTGTATCGCTGTTGCCCACTGTACAGCCTGGGGCGCAGGATATGGCGAGTAAGTGTCACATTTACATTTACATTTACATTTACATTTACATTTACATTTACACCGGCACTTGCAGGCAACCCAATCCGGTCCGCGCAGGTGGTCAATAGCAGCAGACTAGCAGGCGGCCTGGCAGCAGGAGGCTGCTGGCTAGAAAAAGAAACTCAAGGAATCGGGCATCACGATGCCCGTTGGGGGCATCAGCCACAGCACCCCTACTGGCAGGGGCAAACAATGGCTACATCTGCCTGGGTTTCCTTGGTTGCGAGCCCACCATGCACTGCCCACCATGCAATCTGGGCACTGGGCACTGTGACACCAGCAGCTCCTGTGCTGGCATCGGCGCTCCTCTGGGGAAGGCTCCCACAAACAATTCTTGCAGTGTAGCAAAGCCGCATGTTGAAAGGGTGCAGCAGGCATGCCCTCCAGCTCAAGAGGGACTTGGGATCAGAGGCCCATGACCCTGAGGGGGGTCGTGAAAGCTCTGAGATGAAGGTGCTGCTGCTGTAGCTGCCGTGCATGATAGGACAGGCACATTGGACAGCCCAATGGCTCACCATCATTCCTTTTCCATTACCAATTACGAAGTGCACATGGCATGGACAGTCATTGAGTGTCCATCCCTAAATAAAAATTTCAGAAAAGGAATCGGGCATCACGTCAAACCCAAACTGGCATCGGCCACAGCACCCCTACCAGTAGGGGCGGACAGTTGCAGGACGGGCGCAGGAGCACTACAAGGACGGTGGCAGGGTGCCCGCGGATCCTGTTTCGTTCGGTCTGGCCTCCGGCACGCCTGCTGCATTCTCGCGATTCCGCCTGCCCTCCGAATGGCGTGTAGTGGCTTATGGGAAGCAGTAGTCGACGAACCCAAGGGGGCACGACCACAGGGGCGGCAGGAGGCGGATCCGGAGGCGCCACAGAGTGGAGCCACGACTTCAGGGCCGACCAGTCTAGCCTACCAGTGGGTTTGCCATGGCCGGGATGCTGAGTTCTGTTTTTTCATAGGCTCATGTTCCAGGTCAATTCGACCTAACAAATGTGCACTTTTTCTATTGAAATGGCCTGATTGCCCAACGCGTCGACCCCGGACTGCTGGGGCCATGCGGGGGCTCAGCAAGGCTTGCCAGGCTTCTGCAGCGCTCTGGGTGGCGCTAGGTTGTCGCACAGCGGTTGCCATGCATGCGCTGCGTCCCCTGCAGCATGCTGGGAGCCGTTCTGCTGTGCACACACTCATGCACTGTGGAGTGGGCAAGAAGGGTCTGAGGTGAAGCTCCTGAGCAGGTGCCTCACACAAGCTTGACTTGCCAAGCTGCTCCATGGTGTTTAATGGTGATCGTAGGGTGCAAGGTGGCACATGGTGGCATGGGTGACCGGGTGACGTGGATGCTCCATGCAGCGATCCTCCATGCAGTGTACAAGGGTGGGTGACGTGGCGTGTTGACCTTAGCAATCTCGTTTTGGCCATGGGGCTCAGACGTGAAAATTGGTCCCAAAGACTCGCATTTGTTGGCTTTGGGAGGCCCACTTGAACGGTTGTGAGGTGAAAGCCACATGGCCAAGCTGCACAACAGCGTAAGCGCATGTACACATGGCTATCTTTGCATTGACAACTTGTAGCACCTGTTGTCATGGTGATCTGCATTGTTGATGTCACTGGATCCACACACACACACCAGCATCCAAACCCTGGCTCGGGTCACTGATGCTTCTTGAATGTGGGGAACGAATGGATCTGGATGCCGACATGTGCCGCAAGAGTGGCCTCGTGATCTCCCGGGAGCAGGGCAGGCACTACGACGCCGGCTATGAGGTGCCTGTGTTGCTGCCATGATGCGATGGGGCTGTAGTGTTGCTGTACCGCCTGATGCCATCACATCTTGCATCTGTCCACCCCTACCAGTGGGTGTTATTGGTGATGTCCGTTTGGGTTTGGCGTGATGCCTGATTTCTTTTTTAGCACACCCGCTGTGTGTGTGATTCGCAGCTGCGGCTTTCATGAGTGAGTGACAGCGGCTGCCGTTGCTGTTGTGTGATGCTTCCTTGCCCTGATCCACACAGTGGATGCGCCCTTCTGCTCTTTAGTAACTATTCTGATGCCTTGCAGGCATGACATCAGGCTGGACATGCAAATTGGCTGTCAGCTGCATACTTGGCCAAGCTTTACCTCATGGAGTACACTGTGTGGCATTCCAAGCTTCGAATTCAAAATGGTCTTGCAAGAAAGGTGCCACTGAAAGGACAGTAATACCCTACTGCCAAGGCAACAGAGGCACATCAGAGGTGCACTGTTGTGACTGCCACCTGCGACCAGTACGGCTTGTATGAATATGAGTCACTGACTTGGTGGTAAACACCATGTATATAGTAGCACTGTGAGTGAACAGAGGCACCAGGCATGTACATGCATGGGAAACACACTGTCCCATGGCTTACCCTGCAGAAAACAATCCACAGCGTTGATTTGACACAACATTACATCATGGCTGCCAAGGCACCAGAAAAACTCAGTCACGACCATGACATGTGGAAGAGCAACAAACAAGACGCCAACAACAAAGAGTGGGGCAGCAGCGGGCTTGGCAGGGGCATCTTATAGCAGAGTATGAAGTACCACGTAGGTCCGTGTCTGGAACGCAATGCCACGCCAGTGACGAGGCGGGGATGAGAATCACAAAAGCTGCAATGTGCCAAGTATGAAGCGCCAACTGTGCTGTACATGTGTTGCCTGTGCCAGACATCTCTACTGAACCGATCACCGGGCCCCCGACTCGAACTTGGCCCAAAAAACGTGGTCTACCTCTTTTGAGACGTCCTGGTCCCCCAACTGTAGCACCAACACTCGTCTGCTGCGATGAGGAGCCTTCGCCACCGCTGCCACGGTTGATCCACAGTGACGCCAATTGGTAGATCAACGTATGTCAATGCAGATGTCAATGTAGGTCAATGTAGGTTGATGTAGATGTCAATGTAGATGTCAATGTAGATGTCAATGTAGATGTCAATGTAGATGTCAATGTAGATGTCAATGTAGATGTCAATGTAGATGCATGTGCATTGCCACAGCAGGCCTCCCACAGGAGATCTGCCAGCGATGTCTGACTGAGCGTTGTCGTTATGGCTGTGCTGCAGGCCTTTACACGCCGAGCAGTCGGATGACATAGCATGCTTGGCAACATCGCAGTCGGATGACATAGCATGCTTGGCAACATCAGAGCGCGCCATCAGAGTGCGGGAGTCGTGCAAACAGCCCCACAGAGCATCGGGGCCATCAGAAGAGTGGCCCGCCCAACTTCCAGTCAACCATTGATCCCCCGCACGATGCTGCAGCTGCACACGATCAAGCAGCTATAAACAAATGAGCAGCAACCCACCCCATCATCACAACTGGCTTGTGGTGCTTGTAACTGACATGCCACATGCTGATGCATGGGGGTCTGGGCTCAGGGCGATCTTGCAGCACATGGAGCTGCTCAGGGCGATCTTGCAGCACATGGAGCTGATTCAAGCTTGACACACACACACACTGGTGGGGGTGAGGTGGGGGAAAAAAGAAGCCAACTCGGGTATCACGCCAAACCCAAGCGGGCATCGGCCACAGTGTCCCTACTAGTTGGAGCGGGGAGGGGGGGTGTGGCGACCACATCCAACAGGTCGACCTGTTGATCAGAACAGGACGGGGGAAACTCATCGGCAAGGAGGGGGGGCTGGAGACACGTTAGCCACGAGCGGAGAAAGGACCAGTCCGGCAGGCAGATGCCACACATGCCAGCAGGACCCCGTAAGTCAGATGTTGACTGCAGGGAAGACAGGCAGGTGGCCACACGAACTGACGACACAAGAAGGAAGGCAGCGACAAGGGCGCCACAGAGGCAGCGGACCCGCACTGACGCAACACCATCAAGCCTCGGGACGGGGTCAAGGAGGGAGGGCACTGTACACAATGCCGCAGCAGGTTCCACCATCCGGGAGCGCGCGTTCGACAACCGCAAGCGCAGCAGGGTCCGCCCCAGTGGCCCGCAGGAGGTCAAGGCGCAGGTATTGTAGTGCCAACAGGCCGGCGTGCAGCGTAACGCACGGGCATGCCATGAGGCAGTGTTCGATGTGGCGCCAGCGATGCTCAACAGGGTGATCCGCATAAAAGTCAACCGGGAGGTCATATACACGAGCATCGCACAGCAGGCACAGATCGCGGGAGGCAGCGGCGCCGTAAGAGAAGCAGTGATCATGCAGGAGGTGAGGTGACCGCAATGACAGAATCGGATGGACAACAGAGGAGACGGCAGCAGTGTAGGGCGCACAGAGTGAGTCCGTGAGGAGGAGGCCAGGAGCGACCGGGTTTCGCGATGTAGTGGCCGCTCGGCGGCGTTTACGCAGGCGACCACCGATGTGGCAAGGGAGTCATGCAGGGCCGCTCCCATAAAACCCGACGAGGGGGCGGGAGGCCTGTGGTCCTCAAAAACTCCGGCGCAGGGGTCGTGGGCCCGTAACATGGTTGCTGCGGCAACGTCGGCCGCACACCGGGCTAGCTGCCGCGCATGATCAAATGATCGTGGAGAATGCGATCCGTGTGTGAGCATGTGATCCATGTCTGGAAACTTCGTGGGCGCGCTTCGCGCGCCCACATATCTCAGCCCCCCCCCCCCCCCCCTTGCACCCGCAAGCATGAACCCCACTCCTGGGCCAAGTGTGATGTTGTGAAAGGGCACACTGTGCATTCTTGCTTCCCTTCCCAGACCTGGCTGAAACCAAAAGGCTGTAGTCTGATGACGTGTTCAGCAGTTGTAGAACAGGTCGTAGACACAGGTGGAAGACATGGCATGCATGTGTCAGTGCAAACTTTTGAAGCCCTTGGCTGCTGGCAGTGCAACAAGGGGCTCACTGCACAATGCCTCGCCCTGCTTGTGTCTCCCCCATGGACGCGTGACGTCAGCTCTGCAGGCTGTGAGACCGCTGCTCGCGTCGACCAGTGCCTCGTGTGGGATGGAATCCTGGGCAACTGTGTGGCAGTAAAGTATATGACCAGGCATACAGGACAACCGTCTGCTCAGTAGGTGCTGCATAAGCATCTGAACGGCCCATGAAGAGGAGGCAGTCCGCTGGCATTGACCCGCTACCGGAAATATTTGAGATGGGTTGTGAAATGTCGCAGACCACCTTGCTAGGTGGAACTTCACAGCATCTGTAGGTCTACGGAAGGTGTGACGACGAGTCATCGACCGAAAGCAATACCTGCTCGACGGCTTGCTTTCACGTTATGTACACAGCGGACCTGTTACACGACCGTGGGTGAAAGAGCCATGACAACCCGCTAGTACGTCTAGCTAGACCAATGTCAACGGCATGAGATAGACAGTCTCACGCATCTTGGACGCACGGAAGGGAGCCTACTGGACATACCCAGGTGTCTTACTACATCCTGCGTGCGTATGATAACTCTGGCCATGCCCCATTGGTCTGCGTAAAGTGCACGCAAGTCAGTTGTTACATGCCCGATCACGGCGTCAAAAGGTGCCAGTGTTAGCGGATACTGGATCGTCCAGAGGATGCGAACCATTTTAAGTCCGAAGAAGGCAGACAGCATGGGTCTTCGGTTGGTTTGCATGGGCAAGCGCAGCCCCGGTCGCCATTGGTGTCAACACGCGCATCTTGCCGATGCAGCTTGCGAAGAGGTCCCATTCAACAGAGGATCGTCCAAAGCACTCACAATAACAATAGTCCATTGCGGTTTGCGTGTCCGCAGTGACTGGAGTACTGGCACCAATTTCGACAATCCCAGTTTTCTCATCGTTCGCTTGCGATTTTTAACACGTTTGCGTGTTTGAGCTTAGAAAAGTTGCGTCAGGACCTATGCGTGTCACGCGCCAGCTTCTTCGCGCAGCCAGCGATGTTGCTGTGGGAAAGGGATCCGCCATCCCCGCTCCGCATTACTTCGAGCCGGCCTCGAAATCCCCTTCCCCAATTCCTGACCTGGTGATTGGGCTGTTTGTCGGGACAGTATTTGCGGGCACATACAAGGTGTGCACAGCATTCTGCTTGTTCATCCGTGCAAAGCTCTGTCACTGCCTTGCCAGACGACATGCACTTGCACGCAGGTCGCTTATTGGAACTGGAAGAAAGAATATAACCAGTTCTACTATGACTACAACAAGGTCATGGCTGAGGAGTCTGGGTAGGCGCTAGCTTTCTCGTTTGGTGCCATTGGTAGCATATGTTTCGTGGAGATGAACAGTGCAGCAACATACGAGCTCAGTCACTCGATGGGCCGTGGGTCATGATGAATGTGATGTATGAAGCATGAGTCCATGACCTGCGGCCTGGCCGTGCCATCCACTGGGCAGTGTTTCAGTCATGGCCATGCGTGCTGTCTGATGAGTTGCCCAACGGCAGAGTAGTACATATGAGTTGCCCAGCGGCAGAGTAGTACACATCTCAGATGCTAACCAACCGTGAAAGAGGTTCACGAGCTTGTGTGCTCTGTATGTAATTGGTGCTCTGCATGTACTGCATGAACTTGCTCCCCGCATTATTGTATAATCTCACTAAATGTGCTTCAACTGTCGCTAGACACCCCCATCAGCCGCCCGTGGTTTGCTCACCCGACCAGCATCGAAAAAGCCTAGACATGGGCCCAGCTGAGTCCCAATAGCTCAGGCGGGCCTCGGACCTCCATTCCTGCAAAGTGTACTTGACAGCTCTACAGCCATTCAGTTCCGTGTCTGAACCAAATTCTCGTCATAACCGAAACCAAAATAGTAAGCTGGAAGTTATCAGCGCGTTCACATCCATGCGGCGTAACGTGTGACTGCGGCCTGTGTTGTTGCACTAGCTGAAACGAAACAGACCCGGCACACCAGGTAACAACTGTCAACAGACTGGGTCAAAACAGGTGCTTGTCACTCCTTGGAGACCCGTTTGTTCAACGTAATTCACTTTTGTTGGGCATGCTCTCTTCATGCAAGGGCTATCCCTTGTCCTTACGGCAAGCCAGTCATTTGTTCCATGACAGGTGCCCTACTAGAGTACGTAACCCTCTGCGTAGCGAGGGTCCTGCTCGTATGATTTCCCAGTATCTCATGAACATGTCTGTGCACCGCTATGTTCCTCGAGTGTTTAAGTCTCTCGAGTGTCGAAGTCTGCAAAAATGAAAATGTTCCTGCCACTAGGGACACTTTGGATGCGTCAAGGCATGTTGCATCTAGACCAGTGGGTAAACATAGACAATTCTAAAGGCGATGGAAACTGCAACGGACACAGAAATCGGAGTTGCCATTACTTGCGTGTGTACATGGAATGTGATGCCTGGTCAGAGCCAAGAGCTGTTTTGCAAAACAAGCCCACCGAAGCACGGCCTATGCTCCTATCCATTTTGCGAATACATGTGTCACGGGGAAACATATGGATGCAGATTGAAGATTAATCGCAGCGTGAATGCGACATGTGCGAGCAAAGGGCCAGCACTTCAGCCAACCGGTGTAAATTGGTATTCCTCATGAATTGATAAATCACAGGGAAGCAGCAGGTAGAGAGACTTTGCAATGTACCAAAAGGAACAAGATTCAAGAGCAGCGACGTGACATATCGGCTACTGTACGCTTTAATTGACTGGTACCCGAGGCATCGGGGCTGAGGCAGCTGAGGTACCGAGTCATCTGCACGCACACGTGCAACGCGGCACGTTGTGCCGGCCTCGATTTGAGCCTGGCGATGCACACAGGTCCTCCTGTCGTCTTTGCCGAGTATTCATGGCGTGTCAGCGTGGCTCACGACATTCGACGAAGCCGCACTGCACACGATGTCGGTGAACATGGGTCTAATATTCAAACGTAACCGTCGCGAGTATTAATTGAGAGCCGTTGACATGGTCATCAATTGAGTGCACGTTCTAAATCTGCTCCTTCTGTCCACGATCAGTGTGCTTGGGGCTCGGGACACGCAAGTGGCGATCACGCCCTGTCCATCGATGTAGCATAACCTTCAAAGACGCCACCGTCGCCAAAAACCGCGCCTGAAGTATTTCAGGTATTTCATGGTGCTGAACAAGTCTAATGACGCAGCGACCAGTGTTCAGAAGTCGTCTGCGTTGCAGACGGCCTGGGAGAAGGCGTTGGGCGGTGGCATTCCCGGAATCGCAGCTCAAGCAGCACAGGTGTGTACTCGCCCAATGCGCGCTCAGCGTCGCAAACTCACTACGTCCTGCTATGCCATGCATATGCGCTAGGTGTAAATTAGAGTTCTCATCTGCTTGCGCAGGTTAGCACCCTCATGTGGCTGCACACCACTCTCAATTTTCAGTACAAGCATGGCATAGGCATGCGGCCGGCGCTGTCCAGGCTGTGGAGTGAGGGAGGCCTTCCGAGATTGTACAGAGGATTCGGCTATGCCCTGTGTCTGTCTCCTACGACACGTTTCCTGGACACTGCTGCAAACGCAGGCTGCCTGTCCCTCCTCGACAGCTCCAGCTACACATCAGATCTTCCATTGGCAGCCAAGACATTCGTTGGCTCCGCGGTGGCCAGCATTTCACGCGTGGGATTGCTGCCACTAGACTTGCTGAAGACAGTGCAGCAAGTCGAGGGTGCCCGTGCAGTGTCCTTGATAGCAGAGAAATACCGCAGCGGAGGCCCTAAGATTTTCTTCCATGGTGCTCTGGCGTCCACGACGTCCTCCGTCATCAGCCACTTCCCCTGGTTCTACACGGTGCGATCTGTCCGACCCGCTTCGGGCTAGATGCGACCTGACAGCCCCCAAGCCCCTCCTGCCTCTCATCGCAGCATTTCCTGAGATAAGCTCGCACTGCCAATCACTTTGGCTCTTGGTGCTGTTATTGACACATCCAACAGTCCCTGGTAGCTACACCTCGAGCTACCTGCCAGTGTCTGCCAGTGTAGCATACCTGGGATTAAGTGATGCTCCCTGCTCCCCTGTTGTGGATGCTCCCTTGGGCTTCTGCCGTCATCGACGCCCCCGAGTCTGCGTGCAGTACAACCTCTTGGATGGCAACCTTCCGGAGACGTCGGGGACGGCACTCAGCATCCTCCGCTCCGCTGCCATCGGTTTCTCCTCAGCGACTGCCTCTGCTGTCGCCTCGAACTGGGCTCGTGTCATCAAGACAAACAAGCAGACCAACCGGGACCCGAGCGCGTCGTACGTCCAGGTGCGACCCCCCCCCCCCCCCGCCCCAGCGACCGGAGCAGCCACCGGATGAGGCTCAGGGGTGCAGGAGGTGCGCTGCAGAGCAACATGGCCTGCCCATGCGGTGACGTGGCCGAACGCGGGCACAGAATGAGGCCTGCGCGATCATGAGACGTCGATTGAGGAACTTTGGTTTTTCAGGTTTGATTTTTGGGGCGAGACCCCGGTAAATCATAGCAACCGCCCAGCACTGCACAGCATGTGCCCTGGTGGTACTGCTCAAGTGTGTCTGAAGCCACAGCGACAACAAGCCCACACTGCACAGCCTCAGCCTCCCACCTGGTGTCTCTCAGTCGGCAGACGTGCTCCCAAACACACGCCTCCGCCTCCTGCAGTATGTGCTTGCGTTGGTCGTGGATGCAGGGGTGCGCGGTCGCCTGATGTGCTACTAAGCGGCGCTTTTCCTGTGCTGACACTGTGTGTATGATTACATCGCCGTATCCATAAGGACACTGTGTGTGGGTATGCCACACATGCCACACAGCACCGGCAGCGTCTCTCAAAGCCGCCCCGGCCGAATCAGTGTCCCTGTTAGCGTGTGCGGACCTGTCAAGCCAATAACTTTGATTTTTAGGGGTGGATTTTCAGCTGTGTGCCCCAACAAATGCCCGCGCAAAGTGAACGCTGGGCCGAACCGTGTCCCCACCGTCGCACCCACCAAGCCGACAGGCTCCGCACGCCCTGGCTGCCTTCTGCCTTACCTGACCCGAAGTATGCGAGCGAGGTGGCTGTGCCATACAGCGGGGCTGAGCATTAATTCGGGCCCAAATCCCCCTCATGGGAAGACTTCGACCCGAGCTCGTATTTGTTTAGCAGCCAGGCATCTCAGCAGCGAGGTTTCATGAGCTTACAAATACCTTGAACCAGACTGGTTCCAGGAGGGTAGAGGCGTGTGTTAACCTATAAATGAGTATATCTGTGGGGCAGTAGTAGACTCAGGGGAGCCATCAGCGTCACTACCAGTGACAGTATGCAGTGGTCCTAATGTTTAACCTATAGCTCATGTGGGTATCTATGTCATCGTCTAAGCCTTGGAATGCTTGACTTGACGCCCGAAATCTTGGTATCTTGATGTTGTGCACGAAGAACATCCTTTCACACTGAACCTCCACACCGACGTCTTTGATCTACCTTCTACTCAACACATCACAGCTTCTATCAACCCAAGCCGCATAGCTTGTATCAATTATGCCCCGTCTCAGCCGAATCTGCTAAAATATGAATCTGAATGCCCAACCGGACCCGCCACTAAGCGGGTTGGTTGAAGCATAAATACAATCGCGCTCAGGGCTGCAGAGCTGAGTGATGCCGGGCAGCGCGCATAACAGAGCAGCATATGCATGGGCATGCATGCTGCATCTGACTGCAGCCGCGGCGTGATCATGGTGACGAGCATGGCTCAATTACACATGCAAGCCATGACAGAGGCTTCGTTTGTCGGACGACGCTGCCTGAACCTGACCGCGGAGGCTCACATCCATCGTCCTCGTCTGGTGAGCAGGTCGTGCGAGGCATCATCGAACAGGGCGGCGTCGTGTCCCTCTTCGGCCGCGGCCTCGCAACCAAGGTCGCCATCAACGGCATCCAGAGCTCGCTCTTCACCATCCTCTGGAAGCTCGGCCAGGACGCCTACGCCACCCGCGCCGCCCGCCTCGCCGGCACCGAAGCCCGATGAGCGACGCAGACTGCCCATCCACACCCCAAGGCCGCCTGCATGCGCAGAGTCGACTGCAACCCTGCCACTCCTAATCCCCCCCCCCCCCCCCGCGGCTGTTTCAGGCTGCCGGCACGCCCACGCAGTGGCTGTCCGGTGTGCACGCGATTGCCAGCCGGCGAGTGGGACCAACGCACCCTCGCTCCCGCACACGCCGCTGCGGCAGCGCCATAGCCTTCGCTCATCGGCGCCCCCCATGTGCCGTGCCCTCCCGGTGCCCGAAGGACCGAGGCCGACGTACACGGCCCCTGAGTCCGTGCACTCTCAGAGGCACGGCCTGCAGGTGCGCGGCGCTGCCCGGTCTCGGAGCACCGGTGAGAGCCTGGCAAACGCCATGCATGGTTCGGCAACGCCCTGCCGCTGCTCATCGTGTGGCCGTGGCGCGCCGGTGGACGGTCGAGCACAGACCGCAACAGGACCGCCCTGTCACACGAGTAGAGGCTCGCAAGAGGGGAGAGGGGAGTGTGGCTGTCCGCTCTCGTGACAGCTACAGTGCATGTTTGCTGGCTGGCATCAGCGCGGGTGGCGCATGCAGCCACCTGTGATTGTTGGGGAGCGCGTGCGGGGGTATCGGGACAAGAGCCGGTAGGAACAGTATGGAGCCGGAGCCTGCAGATGAGCAGATCGGAGCGGTGGCGTGAGTTGTGCGTCAGAGATGTGTGCGTCTGGCACAGTGTGTGCTCGTCTCTGCGTGAGTTTGTGTCCGTGTGTGCTTGTGGCTTCTGTGCATGCTAGTCTCTGTGTGTGCGTCGGGGTCGCTCGGTGTGTAGCTGTGACACTGTCTCGCCACATCCTACAAGGACCTTGGCATCTCCGGAGAACCGGGACCACAAGCCAAGGGGGTAACCCACCTGGAAACCCCCCTCCGACGGCCGCACGCAACTCACAGGGCCTCCTCCTGTGCCAAGCGAGGTGGTCGCGCGCGACTGTGAACAGGGGGGCACGCGGAATCGAACCCGTGACCTTCCGAACAAGAAGGGGTCAGCTTCTACATCGTCCTCTGACCACTGGGCCGTGGTGGCAGATCTGGACCGGCGTTTGCACACAGGGACACCTGTAGGGTGACTTGGCCCGGTGCATGAGGCTCTGCTGCAGAGGCTCTGCATGCTCATGTCTGATGGCTGCAGATGCTGGCAGTGGCATGAGACAGGAGGCTCCATTTGCTGCAGGCCTGCTAGCAGTTGCTGCCGCTGCGGTTGAGTGCTGACTCGTGCCAGTGCCCTTGCGAGCTCGCGTTTGAGGCAGTATCATGTAAGACAGGGATTCAGCATGCATCAAGCTTGGCCAGGCGCCCGTGGCATGGCACGCATGAAGACTGGTGGCCATGTCGTGGTGCACCGTGCCACCATCTACTGCTGCCCCACAGATATACTCATCCATAGGTTAACACACGCCTATACCCTCCTGGTTCAAGGTCTCTGTAAGCTTTTGACGTCCAGTCAGTTTCATTCCGACGCTTGTGGCCACCAACTGACAAGCCAGATTGCGCGTTTCAACACACACTGGCATATGAATTTTGACAGGCATGGTGAGAGTGTGGCACACTGTTGTGTGGGGCCATCTGGGCTGCTGCCACACCCTGCACCATTGCACATGCTCACCTGGATCTAGAATGCTGTATTGCTTTGGTACACATCTCTAGGCGCGGAAATTGGGCACACGCTTGTTCCAGAATGTGTGTAAATCCTGTGCATTACATACCCGCTGCAACCAGCAAAGAAATCCGCACCACAACATGGTCTGCAACAGAACGCAGCCAGGTGCAACGCTGCCACACACCGCCAAAACGACCAGTTCTGTACGCAGAACCTAGCCAGCAATACCACACGTAACACAGTCAGATGCCACAACTCGCCTGGCCCTGACTGCCTCCTCCTTTCTCCACACTCGCATGCTACCGCACATTCCGACGTTCCAGTGTTGTATACTCCACCCTATGTAGTCGCAGAACCCACGGCTACAATTCTGCACGACTACACACGACTAAATCTTGGCCGTCGCTTTTGCGACACCATCTGAAAGAAGCCACGCAGCCTGCGGCACCATCTGACGCAGCTCTGGACCAGCATGCATCTCCTGTACCGCCCACATACTACAGTGCCATACAGCCCCTGCCATACAACCCCCCCCCCTGCCCGTTCCCAGACCGCCATCATTGCCACCACTGGTATGCATCACGGTCATGCATGAACTGGACCCATCACCGCAGCTGTCGCCGCCCTTGTTGGCCCAGAGCCCGGCTGAAATCCACGACCCGCTGCTTGTCTGTAGATGTGCAACCGCAACCGGCGCCGGCTTCCAAAACCGCCACAGGCTTGCGAGGCTGTGGCGCATGCTGTGACGGCGCCTGCCTATTCCGTCTGCATCACACAGCATGCCCAGAATGCAGGCCAGCGCGAAGCGCAGCCGTGCCGCGGCCGTGCGGCCGGCGACCGATCCGCCCAAAGGTCGCAATCGATCCGTCATGTGGTATCCCACGGGCATGATGCTCGTGCAGACGCAGCCTGCAGTGACGTTGCCGGCAGTTCGGTGCTCGGCAGTGGCGGCCGTCGTGCGTCGGCCGCGACATCATGCCGCGCCATGTCACGGCACCAGGGGAGGCGCCAGCATCCGGGCCTCGCAGCGGCCATGGCCGTGTGTAATCATCGCACAGGTGCGGTGCCGCTGCAGCCAGGCCTACAGGGTGCTCCCGGCGTACCTCCGCGTTGCGTGCGCGGTGCTGGCAGCACATCAACATGGCCGGGTCACCACGATCAATGTGCACATGAATGAGCACCATGCATTGGCAGTTGTGAAGCGATGCCCCCGACTGCGAAGCCCAGCCACGTGCTTGTTGTCCACCACGCCATGCCGCCAGCGCTCATCGTGGGGCAGCTGGGGTGCTGCAGACTGCCGATCAACTGTGAGAGCGCTGTCGCGCCGCTGATGCAGCGATTCACGCGCCGCCACTGCAGAGGCACGGCGAGCGGCCTCGACGGTTGTCCGGCAGAGCGATCTGGCATGGATCGCATGTGCGCCATGCATCAGCTGTATTAGAAGCTGTCATCGCTGTTGCGAGTCGGGGCCGCCGCCGTGCCCGTGCCCGGCACGGCAGATCTGCTGCCGGGTCGCGTCGGCGCCGCCTCGCTCGCGGATCTTGCAGGCGCGGGTGCGACGGGCGGCGCGGCCACGGCGCGGCTGCTGCTGCTGGCGCGACGGCTGCCGCCGTCAGCGGAGGCGCGTGCAGGGGCGGCGCGGGGGCGCGAGATGCGGCGCGGCGTGGCAGACACGATGGTCAGCTCCGCGAGGGGCACCTCGGCAAGGCACGACGTGCCAGCGGCGCCGGCATACAGCGCGAGAGCCTCCGCGTCCACCAGCGCCTCCTGCACGCGGACCATTCTTCACGCACCCTCTCACACCGTGCCACCAACGGCGTGCAGGGTCTCATCCTGTTGAGCTCGAGATAGAGAGGGGGGGGGGGGGGCCCGTGCTGCGACGGCCGATCAATCCTGCCAATCAGCAGTCGCCATGCGTCAAAGGAGCAGGAGCAACAAGTTTACGGTCACATTGGGTGGTTTGAACCCATACCGAACCTCTGCGGTCTGATCTATATGTATGGCACGCTCGTCTGCAGATCAACACTCGTCTGGGTATCATATTCACCGTCCACTGCTTTCCAGGCTGCAAGGGCCGGACAGAGGCCTCGGGACTCGACGGCCATGTGCCACACCGTCACAAAGCCGTCCTTGTAAACCATACTGATTTGAATCGCCAGGCACCTCAATGCCAGGCTCCTCAATGGCAGCACAGTGGCACAGCCGCTCGCGTGAGGGCCGTGTGTGTGGGGGGGGGTCGGCAGGGTGGGGGGGTGGGGGGCGGGAGCCGCGAACCTGGAGATTGACAGTGCCCCGGAGGCTGGCGCAGATCTCATGCATGCGGCCGTAGTGCAGCTCCGGCTGCAGGATGTCCTTGCGCTTGTACTGCAGCAGCACCAGCGCGACGTACAGGTGGAAGTGCGGCGTGTGGGGGTTCGTCCACAGCGCCTCCCACAGCGCCGGCACCTGCATGCATGCAGCCCGCTCGCTCTTCGACCCTCCGGCCCGGCCGGTTGCAGGCGTCACCGAGGCAGGGGACACGAGGCACCGGCCGGGGCACCAGGGTCAGACAAACAGTCTCTGCATCGCCAGTGCTACCGCTGGTATATGCCAGATGATACTCGTTCTCAAGGCCGGCAGTCGGATTGTTCGAGGCGGGCTCCGGAGGCCTCATAAGAACGCACGCGGCGTTCATCCAGTCGGCCGCCCAAACCCAACAAATCCGCATTCCTGGGATCGTTTTTCCGGGATCGTGCCCCAACAAGGGATCACACATGGTGCGGGGAGGGCTCGCGCGCACCTGGGACAGCGCAAACTCGCGTTTGAGGGACACCATGATCCAGCGGAAGCAGAAGAGGTAGTCCTGGCAGCCGGCGGCACGGATGGCGGCGTGCAGCGGCGGGTCGAGCAGCTGCACCAGCCGCCCGAGGCCTGCACTGCCAGCTGTGTGTCTCATGCATGTGCCAGGCAGGTGGGGCGGACGTGTTACGCGCAAACGTCACCCATGCCTTGTGTGGTGCATCTGCTACGCATGTAGCCAGTTTGGTGCTCTTGTGCGCGCGCCGACTGCCCTATTCCGGCACGGTGTAGACAGTGTAGGCTGTGCGGCGTGCATCGAGTGCATGCGTGTGGTGCCCGCCGTGTGCATGGTACTCAGAGCTCACCGTGCTGATCAGGGACTCAGGGATGCTGAGCTGGACGGACACCCAGGCTGACGCTGTGGGTGCAAGAAGTGCTGCATGGGCGGCCGCATCGCGCTGCTCTTCGTTCCTCTAATGGAATAAAACAGGGTCATTAGACCTGGCATCGGGGCCTTGGTCGCGGAATGTAAGGCCAGAGGCTCGACACCGCAGCGCCCGTTCGGCCCTTCGCGGCGGGAGAGCCGGCGGCCGCAGCCAGAGGGAGGGAGGCGCACCGTCCAGTTGAAGCTGGCAGCACGTCTTCTCGGCGGCGGCATCGCTGACGCTGCCAGCGCCGAGGCTGGACCAGAGCAGGAAGTTGCCGCCGACGCGCCGCATGAGCGCCTCAAACAGCCAGAACGCGTCCACCTCGTCCTGCGTCACTAGCAGCACCGGCGCCAGCAGGTCTGACATGCCCTGCATGCCGCAACCTGACGCGTCGGCAAGCACCTCCGGGGCCGCCCAGACACTGCGCACGTGGCCCGCCAGGATGCAGCGGTGCGCTGCACGAGATGCACTCGGCACAGTGCAGCGCAGGGCAGCGCAGGGCAGTGTGGGGGCCAGTGACTGGAACCACTTCACAAGTCGTAATGGGACTACAGACAGCTGACGTCATTATCAGATGTGTTTGGAAGGCTGGGGAGGCCGGTGCCGTGTACGTTTTGTGGATTCCACACCGGCTGCAGCCCGCCGACAGCCCATGTGGTGCTCCCCCAGGCATGTACTGCTCGGGGCTCACGAGCGACAACCGGACCTGACATCCACCTCTGACATCCACCCCTGACATCCATGCCGCTGTGCTGTGTGCTGCACGAGGCCCGAGATCACCCCGAGATGCAGCCGGCGGGTGGTGCACCCCAATTCCGCACGCCCGCCCTGCTCGAACCAGCTGCAAGGGGCGCGGCGATGACGTGCCGTGGGGGCCGCTGGGGGTGGGCAGTGACAGCTGCAATTGACGGAGAACGCGACTGGAGCCACTGCCGTCTACAGCCGCTCCATGGGAGCGCACGCCTCCAGCAGGTTCCGCCGAATCCACATGCTGCGCTCATGCCCATGCAACACCCGCATTGACTGAGTATCGCCAGGTGGGCGTGTGCCGATGACGAGTCTGGCTGCGCTGCTCGCCTCTGGCCATGGACAGAGGAGTCAGTTGCAAGTCTCTCAACTCTCAAACCACTCCACGTCTAGCGGCCAATCGATGGAGAAACGGGTGGCTCTCGGGAGGGCAGGCGGGCACACCTGGGAGTATCCGAGGTCCTGATTGAACATGATGTACGACAGGAGCACGCGGTGCATGACTCCGAGCGCCGGAGCGTCCGTCGCGGCAAATAGCGGCGCGTCCCGGTCGGTGCGCACGACGTCCTTCTCCACCTGCACCATCACCGCTCTTCAGGTTGGTTTGCTTTCTCGCTGTGAAAACCGGTCTTCATGTTGTGCAACGCGTTCTCACAGAGGCGCGCCGTCGTCCCTTGAGGCTCAACCCGGGCCGGCTGTTTGGCGAGTCAACTTGCTGACGTCGCACGCGCAGCAAACCCGGATTTAGAGCGAAGCGGTCAAGGGGTTGCCCCAACGAGTGATGACGGCCAGCATACGCTGGGAGACGCAAGGCACGAAGACCGGCCGGACCCCTGTGACACTGCAAGGTGCATGCAGGCTACGCCCGCACCTGTGACCGCCGCTCCCGCCACTTGGCCCAGTGCGCCGCCTGCTCGCCGTCGATGTGCTTCCACTGCTGCGCGAGCCGCTCGTAGCGCTCCCGCAGCTCGCGCGAGCGCGTCACGCGCGCCACCGCCGAGCTGTCCGTGTCGTACACCCCAAGTAGGAACTTCCAGACCTCCTTGCGGAGCTCCGGGGCGACACCGCCTGAATACACTCGGCGCCGCAGCGCCGCCACGTCGCGCAGGCGGCCGTTCGCGTCGAGGAACGCCGTCCATTCGTCGGCAGTCAGCGGCGTTGGCGGCGCCGCGCGATGCCGCGCCGCCGCCGGCGCCGCCTCGTCCACGAGCTCAAATGACCCCACCCCTGTCGCCGCATCAGTCGCTGAGGCCGCGTCCGCCCCCCCTGACGCTGACGTTCTCCTCGACCCGGCTCGAGACTCAGCCCGTGACCCTGCACCCACCGCCGCCCCGATCCACACCCCCTCATTTCACTGCTCCTTACAATCCAGCGCGTGCGGCGGCCGTCGACACTACCGTACGCTGGGCGTCACCGTACACCAGTCAGCTGCAGGGAACCCAGTCGTTTCAATGCAGAAAATCAACCAAAGTGAGAAGATTCTGGCAGTCCTGTCGCCCAACCTACCCCTCACGAATCCCAGCAACACATACCATCTCGATCCTCTGTGTCCTGCGTACGCTGCCTGCGCGGGCAGTAATCTGACTCTGCTCAGCTCCATAATAAGCAATACTGTAGGCTTGAAGGATGAAAGTGATCTTCTTCAAGCAGGTACTGTGGCTTGGCAATTGTATGCTGCACATTCTGCGCTGCTGCATGTAGGTCATCGAGCCTGCTGCGGCGGGAGTGAGCAGGCCCGCACCCGGCTGGCTGTAGCTCGCACTCCGAAGGCGCCGGGCTCTGCCGAGCGGGCCCTTCTCGTACAGGTCCGCCATCGCCGTGTTCA
This sequence comes from Ulva armoricana, assembly GCA_032360965.1. Classification (NCBI taxonomy): domain Eukaryota; kingdom Viridiplantae; phylum Chlorophyta; class Ulvophyceae; order Ulvales; family Ulvaceae; genus Ulva; species Ulva armoricana. The sequence goes on from JAUMHO010000007.1 coordinate 1,247,263, forward strand.
TCGACAGCTCCTGCTGCGTCGCCGCCATCACCTCCGAGTGCTCCGGGAAGAGGAACTTCTGGATGCCCCGCACCGACCGGTCTGCGAACTTGTCGAGAGCGAATAGCGAGCGCTCTAGCCACGGCGCGTCCGCCGCGTCGTGCGCGCCGCCCGGGTACACTGCAGCGGGAACCGCGGCGCCGTGTGCTGCCTGCTGCCCTGACGGCTGCCTGCATGCCCGCTGTCGGTGCAGCACGCTTGCTGTGATCAGTTCTCATGTCGAATGCCGCGTGTGGCCCATCATGTGGCCAACTGCAGTTGCCTGATGAAGCTGGCAGAGTGCTGCAGGAGGAGCAGGGCACAAAATAGACTGCCCGGTTGTGGCGGTGTGACGCCGAGTCTGTTCGCGGTCGTGCACATGCGCCCGTGCACTGCATGTGTGCTTTGGTGTGGGCGCTACCGGCTCCACCGGCAGCACGCAGTCGCAGCGGCCGTTGTGAGTGGCCCAGGCAATGACTGCCCTGCCGGTGCGGGAGATGCTGGTATCAGCATGCAGGGTGCAGACTGAATGCGGGTGTGAAGGCGAGAGGTTGGGCAGGGTCGAGGGGGGGCGCACGCGGGAGCGACGGGCGCCGGCGGCCACCGCGGCGCAGCCGCGGGCGCCGGAGAGGCGGCTGCCATGTATGCGGGGCCCTGTGCGGCGGCGGCGTCGGCGGCGAGGGGCGCCGTTGGCGCTGCCGGACCAGCGTCTCCAGCGACGAGGTACGTCTGGCTATCGCTGGCGCTCTTGACAAGGCGCATGTGCTCGCGGAGCACCGCCATCATGGCCTTGATGCCGCCGTTGAAGAAGTGCAGCGGCGGGTGCACGGAGCCGTCGCGCAGCACGATGACGAGGTGGTGGCAGCCGATCGGCGGTGTGTGCTTTCGGAAGGCCTCGATGTCGGTGATTGGGATCGGGCGGATCGCGTACCGGCCGTTGTCGGCTGCAGTCGGGGATGGCGATGCCTGCGGTCAGCACATGTCCAGCGTCGTGATCGGTGTTGCATGAGAATTTTGCATGAATGGCAGAACCTCGTTGATTGTTGTTCAAATCTGCGTTGACACTGCTGGCGATCCTTCCAAAGCTGCATCCTCACTGGATTCAGTTCAGAAACAGCCCTTCTGGTCGCACATGCAGGTTCAAGAAAAATAAATCCGCTCACTGCTGCGGCATTCCCATCCTTGTTCATTGCATGTTGTGCGCCGGAGCTGCTGTGATAGGAGCGATACAAGATCACCATGTGTGTGCTCCCAGGTGACAGGCACCTCAGGCAACGTGCCACAATAGATTCTGCTGCAGTCAAGGCATTGACCCGAAGATTCTTCACGGGGAAATGCCTGTGACCACCTGAAACTGTTCTTGCTGGTGGAGTGAATGGAAGTTGTGCTTGACTACAAAACAATCTCACAGGAGTGTGCCGGCAGCAAAGGATATGGGTCGCAAAAGATTTCCATACCTGATCCACATTTGTTGAGCTGTATGGTAGCCAGGAGATGAATAGGACGTCTCTTTGTAGAGTCAATGACAAACGTCCCATTATGCGCGAGCTTCGGCACGGCCAAACCCACACATTACGCTTGCTGTACAACACCTACACGCGATAAATCTTTGGAATCAAGTTTTTACTGCATCGTGTCCGTGCCTGCGCTTTCACAAAGCCGATCTAATGCAGCTTCCAGGGCCGGGACGAGTGAATAGCACGCGCAGAATGTCTGGGTTAAGACGGCAAAAGCTTGCAGCGCACTTGTGCAGCAACGTTTGCGGGTGGACCTTCGATGTATGTCTGTTTCGCTGCCTCCCTTGCAGCGTTTTCATCACACTCGACGCGAATGCGTTCAAGCAACTCGGAAGGTGTCCTGTCTGACTCGTCCTCTAAACCGGGCCCAGAAGCTGATACCGAGGCTACAGAAGATTCCTTTTCATGTTGCTGTGGATCGCACTTCATCTTCGTTCGCAGAGCGTGTAGTGCACAACTTCTGAACTCACGGTGATAATGGGGACGCAATAGTCAGTGCAGAATGCACGATCTTCCCACAACACATGCTTACATGCAGCTGGAAAGGCCTTTATACAACCAATCGGCAGGTCAGAATACTCTCTACTCAAACTCAATCGCTCTCCACAATCGCTTAGCGATGTCGATCTCGTAGGGCGTCAAGTTCTCTAGTGGCAATCAGCCCAAGAACCTACGAAGGCGCACACTCTCGCCAAAAACAATTCTCTGTAAAATGGTCTGACGGTAACGGCTGTGCCGGGATATTGGATTCAGTAGGTCATTGGCGCACAGCGAAAACTTGCTTGTGGTGTGCTCCATATCAGCACAGTAAATTTGTGAGGGGACTGAAGATGTTTCTCATTGCCTGTTTTAGTGCTTTCCAACCTGTTGCTGGCAACAACACCGTCCAAGTCCATCCCCATGCATTGCCGATTAATCGCTGGCAACATGAGCATCACGCATGCAGAGTTATGCAAAAAAAGCCCAGTTGGGACGACATGTTGTCACGCTGCATTTGTGGGCGTGCTGAGTGTCTGCGTGAGCATCTCAACACAACCGGAAACGGTGATGTGTAGTCTGGTCGAGCCTGATTGGAACTGCACTTCTCACACTCGCTGTCTGACTCGCTCACGAGTATATTTCTCTGGCAGCGTAACTGGGTGGGGAAGATCACAGGGGGCGTAACCATTGTGTGTGTCGCCCTAGAAAAGAGCTGGACGGCCACTAGTTCAGTTTAGGGATACCGCAGTTAATGGAAGTATATCGCTAGTATCAAAAGGGATCAGGTTTAATGTAGCACTCTCGAAGTTTCACTTTAAACGGAGAGTGAATCAGGCAACAAACTCTTGCGCAGTACAGGCCTACGCGTGCATCGCACGCTTGCGCGTGCAAGTCACGATCCTCACAACTGAATGCTTGGAACCAGCGCGCTGTACAGACACGACCAGGCACATTGTGTGTTGAGTCATTGTTGAGTCTCAGGTTCACTGGCACGACCCTTGATGCACTGTTTGCAATTACGCCACTGGTTGTGCACAATGCATGTCACCATGTGATGGTGCAACAGGCGGAACAGAATACCAACACGCACAGCGCGACGCTTTCGGAGATCAGGGGATCAGTAGTGATAGCGCGGCCGAAGCGGTCAACCTGCGACCGCACCATTCCTTCCCGGTGATACGGCCTTGCACTACAGGTGCCAGCGAGTGTTTTGGGGCGTCACAAGGGCGTCCTTTACATGGCAACGTGCCCCAGGACTTCTTCTTTATTTTTTGAAGCTAGAAAACGGGGTGTACTGGTGTAATGAATACCGATTCCCAGTCCCTTCTCGCTCAACATCGCCATACTGCTTGCGAGTCGGTATCAACGCTGCCCATGGAGCCCGAGCAGCCTCATGGTATATTCATGGGCAATATAGGTGACAAGAAAATCCTGAACATGTTGTGTGAAGGTATGAATTCAATACTTGCTGGCCGGCATCGTACAGCGATTGGTACCATCTGAGATGTCAGTAGATACCATTCAGAACCTCGATCCATGATGTGCAGCCAACTGCCATAGATACCCGCGTGCTATGGGTGAAATGTAGGAGCCGCTGCTCACCTCATGGTTTGGTTTCGCCAGTCAATAAGTGCAGACACAGTGGACAGCACCGGCCCCTCACCGGGGGCATGCGCAGAATTAGGTCACAACTCAGTTTACAGAGCGAGCGAAACTCCAATGCTCTGATATACAGGTCCTCAAGGTACATGGCAAAAATCGGACTGGGACTTTGATCCGCAAGCCTTGTTGGCGAAGCCAGTGTCCAGCGCACCACAACGATTCGACGCCGTGGCGTGTACAGCACCAGCAGCACCGATTATACAACCAACGATGCATTACTCAATGTCTTCGACCGCGTTTTCAGGTGGCCAAGGGCAACAGTACGCTCCAGCAACGCTGCCATGCGGTGGCCAGTGTGTTCGCCGATCAGCAGTTCATGTGGGCATTTTGTTCCATTGGACCTGATGACGATAGGATTTTAATTATCCTGGTCGCATGCTATCGTGCAGAGCATCTTCGCAGCGAAGCAGGCTTGCCTGTGCGTGGATCGCTGCAGTCACACCGGGGCCGTCGCTGCAGGCCGATTCTCAACCATGAGGCACAGCTCGCTCCTCAGCCTGGCGACGTCATGTTGCTGATACATGAGTCACTCCTACCGAGCCATAAGCAGTCCATGTGGGGGAAGTGCCACGTGCCCGGCTGCTCCAAAAGCCTCACTGGACTCAGGGACTTCCATCAACGCTTCCAAGTGTGTGATGATCATATCAAGGCATGCCCCGTTTCTAAGGATCCCTTAACAGAACTTATGGACTCCTTGTGTGTTTCGCTTGGAGCACGTCCTCGACACTGCCAGATTATGATAAGTTGCATGCCATGCGAGCACATGCAGCCTGCATCCTGGGCAAGTCTATCCAATCGACATTTCGTCCAGGCTTGCTCCACATGTCATGTAATGGACCGTTTTAGCAAACCAAGGTCAGACCACATACACCAGCTCGCGCTCCTTGTATGCCGCATGGTGGCAGCAGCTCGCGGCCTGTGACAGCAACGCCAGCACGGGAAAATCACATGAGGGTGGGGGCCAGACGGGCTTGAACCAACATCAAATCCCGGCACAGTGTCTGACTCCACTGGGTGTTCGCATCGACTGATGGCCAGCATGCTGCGTTTCAGGATTGTGATTGCCCCGTCTGCTTTGTCCGCCCCTACCGGTAGGGGTGCTGTAGCCGGTGCCCGTTTGGGTCTGGCGTGATTCTTGATCCTTTTTTTTCCCAACCAGGTGCAGACGACCATGTTAAAATGGCGCCCATGCTGCGTGTCGAGACGACGGTAGGCCCCGAAGCAGCGTTGCAACGATACTCAGACTGTTGCACGAGCTGTCTGGGGCATGCTGCAATTGCAGTCGGGTCGCGTCATTGGTCTGGGCACCGGACAGACATCCCCCAGAGTGACCTGTTACTGCGTCTGTGCATGGCAAACAGCTGTTCCAACGTGCCCTGGAGAGGCTTGGACGGTAATGCCGTCCGCCACATTACGATCATTTGAACGCCCATGGCTGCCCTGTGCAGCTGAGGATGTTGTCTTGCTGCAAGCCACCTTGGACGATACATTCAATCGAGCGTCAGCACTACGTGCCAGCAACGACACTGCATGACGTTTACCGCCACGCTCGTGGCTGTTGAACAGGGGGTGGTGCACAGGATGTGTCACGCCACACTGCATGCCATGGCTGCACAGATTCTGAGTGCATTGAGCGTACTGCGATACTGCGGTATGTAACCAGGGCAGGTGCACACCCCTGTATACGGCATTCCTCCAATACATGCAGAGGTCGCTCGGCACATGGGTGTGGTGCTTGTCCTGTGGTGACTGCACATTGGCTCTGTGCTTTCATGTAAGGCTCCGTTCCAGCTCACTGGCATGCCGGGAGCATGCCACGGATGTGCGGTTGAAAGGAACGCGGTGGACCAAAGCCAACAGCTGACGGCCAACAGTGGCCCGGATGGGGGGGTGGAGGCCCGTCATTGCAGTGTCAATGCATTGTAGCCTCTCGGGTCCGCAGCCAGGGCAGGAAAACAGGTGCAGATGCCGCGGTTGCATGGTGACGCACCCGAGGATGTGGCAGCGGAAAGTGCTCCGGCGCTAGGGACCAGTGTTGGTTTACGCGGACCTTCCAAAGCCATCAAATTCCATCTGTAGGGGTGAATTTCATGTGTGTACCGAATTCAATCGTTGCACTCAGTGAACACTGCTCGAGTGTTAGTAGATTGAGCAGTGTAGGAACACGCAGGGGGAGAAGGGTGTGGTGTTGACTGCAGGCGCCGCGAGTCGTCCGGAACAACCGCGTCGAGCGCTTCTGCCAGCAGTGCAGCCGCTTTCATGCGGTGCACGAGTTTGAGGGCGACCGCCGCTCCTGCCGCACGCAGCTCGAGCGCCACAATGCGCGCCGCCGCAAGCAGCGCGCCGCCGCCGCGGCGCGCAG
>JAUMHO010000007.1:1267518-1292807 GCA_032360965.1 Ulva armoricana
CCATCCTGTGACCGTCCGCACCCATGCGCACCCAGACATGCGGTTCCTTCTCGTGTGTCGGTTGGCGCCGGTTCGTCGGCAAGACTCTGTACATCTGCGAGTCCGCCGATTTGGGCAGCTATGTAGAGGTCTTGCCCCGAAAAGTTTAGCCGGAACATCGAGATTTGTCCAGGAACTCAAGTTGCCGAATACTAGCACACCTCAGAACCGCTGCTTGCACAGACTCATTCCAGGACCCTGCGATGCTGATCCGCTGCAGATACCCGTGCTGCGTCGCAGCCATGCTCGGATTTCGGGTCTTTCACGCAGTGCTGGTGGACAGTGATGAGTAGATATATCAAGCTCAACAGATCTGATTGAGCCCAGCTCATGCTGACAAGTTTTCTCCGCTGTGCTGAGTCCACCAGGCTTGAAAGTTTCCGATTCACAACCGGCACTCCATCCTGTGACCGTCCGCACCCATGCGCACCCAGACATGCGGTTCCTTCTCGTGTGTCGGTTGGCGCCGGTTCGTCAGCAAGACTCTGTACATCTGCGAGTCCGCCGCTTTGGGCAGCTGTGTAGAGAAGCAAACACCGACCAAACATGCGTCGCCTCCACCGCGCTTACCTTCATGATGGTGCCATGATAACAGTGCATGGCAATCGGTGCAGGTTGCCACAGGGCAATTCCGCTGCACCTCCTGTGCTGCCGCGGCGGACGGCGCCAAGCCGGTGCCGGTGCCTGGGGAGGCGCCCGTCAATGCATGCTCGTGGTCCGCCAAAAAGTCCAAGCGCACCCTCTGGCAGCGGATCGCGGACCTCGACCCGGAGCTCCTCATCGTCTCGTGCTGCGGCTTCGATTACGCGCGCAACGTAACCGACGCGCGCATCACCCTCGCGCGAAACCCGGTCGCCCGCTCCCTGCGGGCCGTCCGCAATGGCTGCGTATTCGCAGTGGATGGCAACAGGTGCGCTGCCGCTTCACACCTGCACGCGGCTGTTTGTTGGCTGTGGTTGCGGTGATTTGTCAGGGCACACTCCTGCAAAACGTGCCTGATACCGCGGATCTGCTGCTGTTGCGACAACTGTCGATGAACCACAGCCTTGCCTGCTCGGCATTGGCAGGTGTGCGAGTTTCGAGATCGCATGTCATGCATAGCAAACGCATGCCGATTGCATGGTTGTTATTGACCATGCCGAGGATTGCCTCAGCAGTGCAACAGCTGCAGAAGCGAAGCGCCCGCTGCTGCAGGTATCTGGCACGCCCGGGACCGTCTCTCGCACAGGGTGCTGCGGCCGTCGCCGCGGGAATCTGGCATGACGACCCTGTGCGATCGCGCGCGCTTGAAGCCACGGGCCTTGTGCCGGAGCGGGGCGTCATGTGGGGCAAGGTCGATGTGAATCCGGAGTTGGATGTAACACTCGGGATGGTCGGGATGGTGAGTGGCGTGGGGGACGTCGAAGACGTGCCTGCCGCGGCGGCGAGGGATGAGTGTGGTGGCGGCGGCGGCGGGCAGAACTGGGCGCGCGTGCATGAGGATGCGGTGGCGCAGGGGGACAAGTTTTATGAAGACCCGGATTCGCGGCTGATGGTGATGACAGAGGTTGTGCACAAGGAACGGGGGTCGTGCTGCGGGCGGGCGTGTCGGCACTGTCCATACATGCATGAGCGCGTGGCGATGCATGTACGGCCAGAGATGATCTCCAGGGCGGCGTGGCTACAGACGCCTGCAGCAGGTTGTGAAGGCGGTGCAGGGGGGGTGAGTGTGCGTGTATGTGGATGCTCGGCGGAGGACGTTGAGGGGGCTGCAACGGCGCAGGATGGAGGGACGCGAGTGGTGTTGGTGGTGCCATTGGATGCTGAGAGTCGGGTGGCGCATGGGTCGCAGCTGCATGCGGTGGATGCAAGGGAGTCAGCACGGCTGGCTGGGGTGGCTGTGGTGGGATTGCCAGTGCATGCTGGAGGTCCCGACCTGGCACAGCTGCTGGTGGATGCAACAAGAGTGTTGAAATCCGTGTATGAGAGCACGGAGTTTTGCTGGGAGATTTTGGAGTCACTGGGTGACAAAGTTGAAGCCTGGGCAGGAGTTGTTGACTCGACCTAGTGAGGAGCTACAGGCGTGATTCAACGGTATGAGAATGTGAAGTATGTGTGTTTACAAGAGCTTGTGCGTAGAGTGATGTGACATATCAGCGTCGTGTCAGTCGCACAGGAGAATGCGTTCTCCCTCAGCCGGTGCTGTAGCAGTGCGCTGGTACACGTAATGCAATGGCGCCATGCGCATGAACGGGTGTACACATCACAAATGAACATGTTTGCCTGATTGCGGTACATGCGAGCGGAGTGTTACCGGCAGATAATGTCACAGCAGTCTACAAGTTCTCGGCCTTCAGAGGCGTGACAGCGTCGCGGTTGGGGATATGGCTGCGACGCCTAGTCACAGACCCTTGACCTGCTCAAGAGCGACGTCGGCCAGTGAGCACGCAAGACCTGAGCCGTCTGCTTCGACATTGAGAGCTGCGATCTTGCCATCCTTCAGGACCGCGGAGAAACGCTTGCAGCGCTTGTTTCCAAGTGCACCCTCCGCGTCAAGCACGATGTCCCAAGCATTTGTCAGCTCCATCTGTGTGTCCGCGAGCATGGTGACCTTGCCGTCGGCTCCCTGGGCCTTGCCCCACTCGGACATGACGAAGGGGTCGTTCACGGCTGTGCAGATCAGCTCATCTACGCCAGCGGCCTTGAACTCAGCAGCAGCCTCAATGTAGCCAGGAAGGTGGGTCTGTACGACGGATCGCGCTTTAGTGTGACGGTGTGAGTTTGACCAATCTTGAAGCCAACAGCGACGCTTGCGCGGGGCACGGGCCGAACCGGTGATTGTGAGTGACACGGGCCATATAGATGTACTGCAAATTGAGAGACGTGTGCCCTACCTTCGAGCATCCAGGTGTGAATGCGCCAGGAACGCCGAACATCACAACTGTCTTGGTGCCGACATGCTCAGCGAGGTTGATCTTGTCACCGGGCGATGCGCCGTACATGGTGACAGAGGGAACAGCATCTCCGACCTGCAAATCTTTCTTGTATCAGGTGACTTGGGAAACGTGCATCTTCACCGGCACCGCCAGCAATTCCTCAGACGGTCAACAGATTTTTCATTACGTCCAATTCTCAAATGCCAAGATCCTACACAGCTGCCGTAGCGGACACCGTGCAAAGTAGCAGCAGTCTTTGTATGGCTACTTCAGTTTCTCCAACGCAGAGTCAGCTAGGTGCAGCGAACAAACTAGCATATCTAGCGTGGCGGTGGAACCGCAACAACGATTCACCATACCGGGTTCCTTGCAAACTACGTTCATGGAACTTACCGCAGCTGCCATCTTTGTTGCAAATCGGCTGACTTGGGGAATGCGAGCAGCAGCGAGTTTGAGGGTGCTGGGCTTGGCGGTGTGGCGGATGGCGAGCATGATGTATGAAGTGTGATTGGCAGATGTGTCAATAATCAGCGTCAGAAGCAAAGGAAAACAATTGAAATGGTTCGCGCGTCTCAAGTTGTGGCTCTTGGTGGATGCAGCCTGTACGCACAGCCGTACATGTTCATGCGGTCCCGTAATTTGCCGCGCCTCGGCATAGTGCGCAGATTCTGACCACGAATGAACATCGGGCAGCTGTTCAAACCAAGGACCGCTCCCGTTCCATGGCGATCCTGGCAAGCCGTGCTTTATTGAACATGAAAACAGCCAGGATTGAAGTGGTGTGTCTGCAGTCTTCAGGACTGTAGGCACACCATCGCCAAGTTCCGCACTGCTTTTGGGCAGAAACCGCAGGGATGCTGAGTCAAAGTATGTAATATCCGGGATCTGGATATCTACAATGATGCACGAAACGCTCCCGACGCTGCTCCGCTGCGTCGAAGTCCCTGTGTCCACGGCCGTGCAACATGATCGGGTGGTCTTGTGGTCCAGGACCGCTCGGTCAACACCATGTCAATTTATCAGTGTTGCCAGACACTAGCCATGCCCTGGTTTCACAACGTCCATGCATAAGCCAGCCGGGGTGCTTGGAGATGCCGGAAGTTGCCCCAGCGCTGTCAGCCTGTGTGTGAGATGCAGCTACGTCCCAGTCACGACGTGTATGTAGCAGCCACTTGGAACGACAAATTTCACTCCGAGTGGATGATTTTGGTTTGACTGCGTGCGGTATGCTGGGTCTGTGCCGGTGCTGCTCCACCAAGTACTACTAGGCTTCCAGAATCTCCCACATGCCATCCAGCCATCATTGCCACCCCCAGCAAGTGATTGGACAGGCAGTCTCCAGTGTGGAAGAGGCTGAAACTAGGAGGCTTCAGCAGTTGCACAGATGCACAATCGCCATCTTTTCTGGCTGCTGCAGTGTGTCTTGTGAACAGTACTTTGCCACAACTAACGAAGCTAAGTGCACCTGTCACAATGAGGTGGCCTGTGCCCATGAGGTTTGTGAGTGACACCATGTCTCACCTCACCACTTGACTGTATGCATATAACACAGCATGGAATGATCTCCCCATGCCAAGAAGCCAAATCATGCATTGTGTCTGTAGACAGCCCCACCAGCATGCCTTGAACTGAGCATGTATCATGCAGCAACGCCTGCAGCAACTGCAAGCCTCAGGCGTTCGGACAAAAAGACAGAGCCATATATGATCCTGGCAGATGCCTGGTGATGTTGACAGGACTACTGTGGTAGTTCCGTGACGGTGGCCAGAAAGTATTGTTCAGCTGGTTTGACTTTGGTTCAGCAGCACAGCCATGGATATTGCATGCATGGGGGAAACCCAGACGTGAGAATAGCCTGAACACGGACTGAGAGACGCATCGCGATGCTGGACGCAGCTCGACTCGCCGTGCATGCATGCCCCAACACACGGCCTCGGCGACAATGGCAGAGCATTCACCGATGCGACGCAGTGCATCCTATCAGCCTGCCTTGATGTTTAAATCGCAGCTACGTATGCACTAATATGTCTAGCCTTGATCACAAACACAACCCTCTTAAGGCCACGAGAGCGCCTGTTTTGACGTACGGGTTGGAGACGCGAGACAGAGCAACCTAGTCCTGCGACATCCCGATCCTTTGCATCACGATTGAGACAGGGAAGGGATATGTACCATTGAGATAACCGTCGAAGATCACCTTGCTGCTCCTCTAGATCAGCATTTTGCTTGGCCAGAGTCCTTAGAGTACAGGGCAACGTTCCGTTGCACGCTGGCGCCAGGTAGCACCATTCGCGGTGTCGTCGTAGCGAGCCATCTCTCTTCTCGTGCTTGAAAATGCGAACTTTAAGTTTGGCAGCGGCACAGGGCCTGAGCTCGAACAGGTACAGCTCCATAGTCCTGCTAGCGTACACACACCTACCAAAGCGCTTCCGCTCATCCACTGCTGCGGAATTACCCGCGACAGTGATCAGGCTGTCCCGTGTTCGAAAAATTCCGGAATGAATTCTCTTGCGGGAGCCAATCGACATCAAGCGCGCGTGTATGACCATCGCGCGTGTAGGACCTCGTTGCGGTACCAGGCTTGCACAGAGCCACGTCCACTGCGCCCACCCTTACCCGCAAGTCTGAGTTGCATTCCCTGCAACGTGGAAAAGTAGGGGAAAAGTAAATGTAGCCAGCTGAGTCGGTGGCACCGCCAGGCCTCAGTCGGGCCAGTTGGACTTCGTGCCCAACATATGACCATTCTCTGCGAACCCCGCTGCATCGTCAACAGAGAAAGCACGAATCTGTCATTTCCTCTTGTATCAGCCAGTCTATCTCCTCCAAGTTACACAGGCTGCTTGTGATGCAGCGCCAACCTTCACCCACAATCATCCAAAGTGCCTACCCAACTGAGCTGGGCAAGGACAACAGGAGCAGCGAGACTGCATCGGGCACAGCCACGCGTGAGTACGGATAGAATGTCCACTGTTGGCCGCGCCTCTGCAAGCGAAGATGGCCGCAGTGCCTCAATCCGCAGGGAGGTGCTCACCCGACCCGAGCGCACCAAGTTCAACCCCGAGCAGGACACCATCTTCTACGCGCAGCCCCGCTTCGTCACACACGTGGATGACAACTTCCTTGCGCAGCTGACTCAGCTGTATCGGTGCGCTTCCCCCCAGTGTCGCTCCAGGCCCCCTCCGGGAGGACCAACAAGGAGCCCACACCGGCAGCAGCGCTGACTCCGTGCATCTGACATCCATGCCAGGACAACACATGTAAGCATGGATTCCGTCCAAGACTCTGCATGTCGATGTCCCGCTGCGCGCCCCTCAGAATTGTCTACTCTAGAGTCGATGGTGAGTGACGCGTGGCAGCAGTCGGTGAAACCGCGCAGCTCCAGTCCATGCCAGCCTGCATCACCACTCCGTACCATGCGTGGCGTGGTAGCTGGACACGCGTATGTAGTCGTGCATACAACGCACCGTCTCCATGCTGCACCCACGTACGCACTTACTGCACCTGCGTCCGTATGACCATCGCGCCGCCCCCTGCAAGCACAGGGTGCAGCATGGAGAATCGCAGCGTCTCACGTGCGCGCTGTCGCCATGCTGTACCCCTGGTCGCTCAACCCCCCCCGTCATCGCGCCTCCAGCCGCCCCTGTGCGACGGTGGCGGCGACCTGTGCACGTGCGTGCAGCGAGCGCATTCCGGAAGGTGCCGCCATCCTGGACCTGATGAGCAGCTGGGTGTCTCACCTCCCGCGGGATCGCCGGTACGGCACCGTGTACGGCCACGGCATGAACGAGAAGGAGCTGCTAGCCAACGACCAGCTCGACGAGGTCTTCATCGCGGACCTCAACCAGGCCCCCACTGGCTGGCCCGTCAAAGACGGCGAGCTCGACGCCGTCATCTGCTGCGTCAGGTGCCCCGCCCCCCCGTCCTCTTCTGCTGCTCCCTCTGCAGCTCAGCGCCGTTGCAGCTTAACTTTCAGGATCGTTGAAAGTCGAGCTGACCCCCACAGCGTTTGCCCTGGACATTGTTCGCTTTCCGTGGTCAGTACATAAAATGCCAGTACTGCTTCACCTGCTGCCCGTCTACCCAAAGCAGCGGACCGGATGTGGCCGTGGTCTAAAGTTGCCGTGGTGTGAGGGATGGCATGCTGTGCGGCTGTGCGGTGTGAGGCATTCATCACACACTCCCCGATAAATCGTACATCGTATACTCCCCAAAACCCGCATTCTACGATACATCTTACCCCTTGCAGCCAATCCCTACTGCATTTCACGGTAATGCGATAGCGGCATGAACTCGTGGTGTGGCACGAGGCCTGAGCATCTCGCCCCCTCCCCCAGGTTGGCCGCTCCGGTGTTACTCTTCGCATTCGTTTGTTTGGGACTGAGAGCTGGAAGTTTTCCCCCAAAAAGCATCGCATTTGTTGGCTTTGGGAGGTCTGCTAAATTGAACACTGGACCGTGCCCTCCTCAGCCCTCAGGCTACTCTGCGCCCGAAGAGCTGGCATTGTGTGTATCGGGTATGTTTTCCTCTCGAGACTGCAGGGAGTACGCTCATTCGATTGTTCTGTTTGCACGAGCGCAGCGCCCATGATCTGCGTGCTGTGCGTGCAGCGTGCAGTACATGCAGCGACCGGAGGAGGTGTTTGCGGAGGTCGCGCGCGTCCTCAAGCCCGGCGGCGTCTGCATCATGAGCTTCAGCAACCGCATGTTCCCGGACAAGGCGATCGCGGCGTGGCGTGATTCCTCCGACGTCGCGCACGTGTCCCTCGTCAAGAGCTACTTCCAGGCCGTGGAGGGCTTCGGGCCGCCTGAGAAGGTCACACAGGTGCGCCGCGCTTGCAGAACAGCACGCCTGTAGAACGGCATGCAGCCTTTCAAACGGTGCAGGGCGCGGTGGCTGCGCTGCACCGTCCGGTACAGCATGCGGTGCTGCCGTTTCTGACCCGACTCGCGCGGGGGGAACACTGGTCGAGCCGACTCGGCGGCCACACGGTCACCGCTGCCTCCCACAACGGCAGCTGCACCTTGTGAAGCTCCATCAGCCGCCCCTCGTCCCTCAGTCGTCCCTTGCGAAGCTCCCTGCAGAAAGCACCGCTGGTCGCTGCCCGCGGCTGTTCTGGTACAGCGAGCCATGCAGTGGGTCCCACCACCGCTACGTGGGGGATCATGCGGCCATGCACTGCACCCCCTGAACTTCTGCATCGCACGGCTGCAGCCTCCGGGGGCCCTGGCCCCTGCAGGCGGCCTCACGTACACCGCGGGGCCTGCACCCCCTCCGCTGCTTCCTTTGTTGTTGTTGTTCTGACTGGTTTTGGGGCGCCGCCTGTGAGCGCTACACCAGGTGGCTGTGACCTGTACTAGCCTCCTGCCACGGTGCATGGAATCCCGAGGTATTCTGAAGCACACATACCGGCTTGTGGTCCCGGTTATCCGGAGAGGTCAAGGTCCTTGTAGAATGTGGCGAGTGAGCGTCACATGCACATTTACGTAACACCGACGCGGCACCCCCGCCATACAAGTACATTGTTCATCGGTCTACATCCAGTCTATGAGGCAGTCCCGTCCCTCTGCGCCCGACTTGCCCCCCATGCGATATTTCGGTCGGGCTCGTGCAGCCCGACAGAGACACAATAACAACATCTTGCACGCTGTGCATGCATGCACACTAGCGGACTTGTCTCGTTACCGAGCATGGCAGAGCACGGCATCACATGCATGGTTGCATGCACACGCCGCCGCCACTTCCCTCCCACGCTCAACTCGGTTGATGGAAGTGGTTGCATGCAGGTGCCGCTGCCAGAGGAGACCTCAGGCGGCGGCCTCCTGCAGACCATCTCCAGCAGCTTCCAGAAGGTTCTGCAGGGTGGCTACCAGGACCCGTTCTACGCCGTCGTCGCCTACAAGCAGAGCTGACTCCGCTCCTGCACCAGCAAAGAGACGTTCGTAAGACTTGCCGTGTGCGAGACTGGCGCATCGCAGGTCTCCAAGAGAGAGAGACAGCAGCGTGGCTGTCCCAGATCCCTGTGGCTGGGCTCCAGTCACGACTGATCCGCAGTGCTCCTGTCGGCCATCGTTCCGTCCCAGTCCTAGTCATGCTCGTACGGCTACAGCCCCCCTGGCGCCACCGCAGGGCGCTGATGTAAACAAGACGCTGATGTAAACAAGACTATCATACTTGAGGCGCCAATGGCGTGCGTGTTTGCGCCACGCACACCCGTGTCACAGGCATGTGTGCTGCTTCAGCCGGCTCGGTCGCACCCGTGGCCACCTCTCCCATTGTCGCCAAGCGTCTCGAGCCATGAGACAATGCAGTGTGGGGGATGTGGGCTTGCTTCTGAGGCATACGTTTCGAGCCATGCATGTGGCAATTGGCAATGGTGTCACAAAGCGGGGCGGTGTGGCAGATGCAGCGCGCACCGGCGTTGCCATGTTGAGACTGGCAAAAGCAGCAGATGGCTGGAAATGTGATTGTCAGTGTGATCGCATGATTGCTCTTGTGAGCTGCCGTAGCGACGTTGTGATTGCGAATGCTCACGTTCGAAGCGAGGTCTTCTTGCAACTGTGACATGCTGCCTCTCTAAAACTGAAATGAACCGAGGAATCGGGGAACGGCATCGAACCCAAACGGGCATCGGCGACAGCGCCCCTACTGGCAGGGGCGGACAGTTTCAGGGCAGGGGCAGAGGAGGGCCCCACCACCAGGGCGGCAACCCCTGCCGAGCCCGTGCTGCTGCTGCCGTTATGCCGCACGCACTAGGCGGCAAGGGGGGGTGGGCACAATGGGGGGTCGACACAGTGCAGGCCGGCGCAAGGGGCGGCAGTGATACCCCCTACCGATCATTTCAGTTTGGATCGTGTGGATTCGTTGCTGGCTAGTTGTTGAATCGGCTCTGCAGCTGAGAGCATGGGCTCAGGCATCCCGGCAGGGACTGAGCTAAATCACAATGATGTGTTGAGGCCATTTCAAAGCATCCTTCCAGATTTTGACAGGGTGTGCACTCCCAGGCATGTGATGTCAATGGCTGCCATGGTGGTTGACTGGGTGAATGATGTAATCACAACTACCTGTACTCCTACATTTACATGGTCTTGTCCAGTCACATGGAGTAACTGCTTGTGTCGGTGGAACCAGCACATACGTATATATTCACATGGCTTGAAGTGGCTGAATACATGTGTAATTCCACACATTCCATGCGCTTGCACACATGCAGAGTACAGGCAGCAGTGACAGCAGCTGGTGGGCAGCATGCATACTGCAGCAAAACCTGTGGATACTGTGCATGCGTTTGGTGCTGTGCTTTGTGCAATCTGGTATGCCTGTGGTCTGTCAGCCAGGTGGTCTGTCAGCTACATATTGGCAAGCACCCACATGTACAGATCTGTATGAATTGAACCTGGAAGCTTGCAAAACACAAGCTGACATCTAGCAACACTCTAGATGGAGGGCGTTGCTTGCTTACCAGGAAGTTTGATCCATGCTCAAGGCGTGCCGTGAGCACTAATGTGAAACAATGCCAGCAACAAGTGTATCAGACCTGCAAGCCTGAGATGAGGAAAGAAATCGAACTGGTACAACCTTGCACCTTGTCAGCCATGTTCGAGCAGGTAGACAGACCTCAGCTTGATGCAAAGGGTGACAGAAGTCAGCCACGGTGCACACAATGAAAATTCTGCTGCACAGGCTTGCCGATGTGTGCCTTGCACAGGGATCGGGCTGTGTGGCACCACACTCCTGTGACTGCGAACACTAGGCTCATCCCGCAGGGTAAGGGAACCAAGCATCTAGTTCATGTATACTACTGTGCTTCGGATATCCGTGTAAGCAGTGCTCAACATACCGGTACGTTCCACTCCACTACTCCCGGTTCCACCGGCCTGAGCATGCAAGTGCTGTTTCCACATGACTTCTCGAGCAGATTTATGCTGAATGTCATACCTATAGACATAATCCTGTTGTATTGGCATCTGCGCCGATTATTGCGCAATATGCATAAGCCTAGTCGAGCCCGGGCGACCGGTAGAAACGGCTTGCCAGAATTCTTTCGAAACAGCTCGTCAGGTGGCTAATGCGCGACAGCCGCATCGATGGGTGTATCGGTACTTTACTGTGCTTTTTATTGGAGAGAAGCGCGGTTGCTTGGCCAAGTAGGCCCTGTTCAGAGCGCACAATCACACATGTCTGTGCACACAGAGGTACCTGTGCACTCCTGACCCTGCACAGCTGTGGGTTGCCGATAAATTTGCAAGCTGGTTTCAAGGATCCTGCGCTGCACATGATGATTGTCTTGCTGCTGCGGTCAGTTCCAACTAAGCAAGCAATAACCCTGGCTGCAGCAGTATGCAACATTGAGGCGTCCACAAAAGATCATTCATGAAACAGCTGACCATGTGCAACCTTGCAGACTTGGTGACGAGCACGATTATACACATTTGCCAACATGACTGAAACGAGCGAAGTTCAGCGTCAATGTACCAACGCTCTTTTGTGCATTTGCCGCATACAATTAAGACTGTTCACCCACGACGGGGTTCCCGATGGCGCCTTGGTGTGAACACCCTCAAGTCGATGTTCCTGAAGAGCTCACATACACCGTGCCCAGTGCTCAACTGCTATGTGTACAGTCTGGAATCTCAAAGCACAGCCATTCGCATGCACAGTGCACATGTTGATGCGCACTCCTCCGTCACCCGCTGTTCGAACACGGTCTACATCTAGCCTTGCTGAGTTCCAGCCAGCCTGTTTTTGGTATTCCAGGCACATGTGTCTCAATAGTCTACATGCACACGCCAGCACACCAGCCGCCTGTCACTTCCGTGAGCTTCGACCATGAGCATCGAGCAAGGGGAGCGATGTGGCGATGGGGTGTGTGAACATGGCAGATGAGTCAGTGCTGAGTCGCACATCATAATGTTGCATGCACGATGAGCATATTTCAAGCTTGAGGAGCGTCTCGACTCCGCCCGTAGCCAGGCGTCCAGCTGCATTTCCTGTCTCAGTCTACATATCGAAGGGCTTTCACACCCGCAGCACGGTACAGTGCGAGCTGTTGGCTCACAAAGCACCAATGACATGCAAGGATCCCAGGCCACAGTCAATTGATTGTCACGTTTACAGTTTAACTCTCGGGGCGCTGTTCCACAACGTCGGCACGCAGCAAGCTTCCAGAGCGACGGCGCAAAGCTAAGCCATGAGGTGCGACTGAACCCGGCTCCGAGCCGTTTGAACTTCATGATCACGGATGCCGGTCAATTGACACCAGTAGTAGCGTCCCGTTTGACAAAACTACTGCCGGGACAGCTGCCACACCGGCGCGTCAGGCTTCGTAATGCGTCAAAGCGCGCGTCCATGCAAGCACCACTGGCTGACGAATGCCGTCGTGTAGGCTACAGTGGGTGGACGCATGGAGTACTTTTTTGAGCAGACAAGGCAGATATGAAAAGAATACTGGGGTTCCCAGCGTGGACAGCCAGGCGAGAATGGGGCAGTCAAAAGTGTGTTCTGATAGCTCGCCGTGGTTTTGAGTTTCGCTGCCGTATCAGCTCCACAGCCCACACCTGGCAGCCCTTCAGCACTGTATCAACCTGCAGGACCGTTGCAATTGACTGAAAGTTCATTTGCATGTCAAACGGCGACTGCGTTCAGGCCCCAGCAATTGGAGCTCATGAAGCTGCGTCAGGTGATCTGCGAGACAAAGGTGGAGTGATGCGACAAGTCGCGGCTGGCGGGAGCGCACAGACCAGACCGCACCACAGCCAGCAGCACAAAATGCAAAATAGTGTATCACCATTCTGTGACGAACATGATTCTGGTTCATGGTCCTTGAACGGGAAGTGGCATGCACACAGGACCAGCTCCATGTGCGCTTCATAATGCTTTCGTCGCTTCCATCTGCATACCTATCCCTGTTCCAATACTATATGTAGAAGCTCTAAATTTGATTCATTGCCTGCTCTCTGATACTGCGGTGCCATGTGGCTCTTCCAGCGGAAGGGCAAGAATGACCTGTCCGGACCTGAACGAGCGAGCAGGTGCGGCAGCTCCCGATCTGTTCAAGCTACCACTTTGTTGATGTAGTCTTCTTTGAGAATTTTCGTGCACTGTTTGCATGCTGTGCTTGGACGGACAAGCTGAGCGAGCTTGATTGATTGATGGGAAGCTTGCCCATCTTGTCCCAGTGTAACGAGTGTTCGCTTCATCCCAATATGGTGTCGCTCGCCTGCTTAACGTTGTCATTCTGACCAAGGATATCTCAGTGTGGTGCAATGCCATGATGAAAATGAGAATCCGTAGTATCAACGCAACAACACGACACAAGAGACTTTCGCTCCAGCGCCGGCAGCGAGATGCATATTAAAGAGCAGCAGCTTTCTAGCTTAAATCGGCTGCATCTCTGGCCGTGCGTAGTGTCGATGTTCACACCCGGACTCAGTCACCATGTTGTGGCTGAACGATGAGGTTTGCCTTGATACTGGCAGATGTTCGACGTTGAACAGCAAAACTACATCAACATTGGATTCGAGGGCGCTCCACAATTCCATGCAGCGCGAAACAGGCGGCTGACTCACTATCTCGCCCTCGTCTCTCATCAGCTCCCGACCTCGCGCCGGACGAATGCACCTTGCTAAGAGTGTATCTCACATGTTCATTGAGAGTCAGCTGTCAAGGCAGTGATGCTTATGCATGAAACATTAGCAGTAATTACGGGGAATCCATTGCATCACACACATGGAGATGCCGCACATGGGACATCAGCGCCTGCGTTTCATGCAGTTCAAGGGACAACCCAGTATTCAACTCTGAACAGGCAGAATTGGACTCAGATGTCAACCAGAAGTATCGGCCATCCTTATCTGGACAGCCCAGCAGCATTGCTGGCTCACCAGCAGGATCATTCTTTGCGCTGGATGCCTGCAGTCATCCAGGGGCACCTCGTCCACCTACCCATGCAGCATCCTTGAGATGGATCAGCGAAGTAGACACCATCTTAACAGAGATCTCCAAGCTGGGCGCTGCTAATCCCGGTCCAGGACTGAACCAGCTTCAACCACGTGCGAGCCTGTGCTTTGATGCCTCGACCTTGCCCAGGGTCGATGGAACTCTGCTCTGTTCTCAAGTCGTCATGCTCAATCATGCACGACAGAAAATCGTCAAATGCCAGTGTGGCACAGTGCAGCTAGTTACCGAGGCACGTCGTGGACCTGTCAATCGGGTCGCAGAGGCCTTTCATGTCGCCTCAGCACAGTCGCATGTACAGCCCGACACGGTGAGACTCTGTTATCAGCCCTTCTCACACCACATCCTCCGGTTCAATTGCGATCTGGGCTGAGTGAGGGCCTGCATGCACTGGGGCAACCATCTGGTGCTTGCTGCAGTGCGCCTGTCACACATGTGCTCAAGTACATCACACATGTTGTGGCAAATGAAACTGTGGTAGGCTCAGCCATAGACGCAGCTGCACAAACATGTCATGTACCTGTGCTTGATGTGCATGTGGCAGGCCTGGTGGTCTTTGTCATCCACAAGTGATGTTGGATCCAGGCTACCTCGCTTGTCAGACTTGCCTGTTGTGAGCTTGCCTCCACAGCCCTCATATAATCACAGATGATCCTGTGCTCAGCTTCCATTGCCTTAGTGTAATTCACCAGCTGTTACCGGGACGGAGTGTCACCTAGTGTCACTGTGTGTCCCAGTATTTGATCATCCAAGCAGACACGTACGGCCACCGGAGCTGCCTGGTCATTGCCGCAGCCCACATGCAGGGGCCCTTCAGACTCCACGCCGCCCTCCCAATGCTGCATACTATGCGCAAGCCGCTGCCGAGTCTTGCCTGTTCGAGACCGCCGCGACGCTGGAGAAGGACGCACGCGGCGCCACGCTGTCCGACTCGGCGCTCGTGGCCACAACCATGGCACGCCTGGAAGAGCTCCGGGCTGCGCTGGCCGCCGCAGCGCTGCCGGAGACTCAGGCCTCCTCTGATAGCATCCTGGAGTCGCTCATGGGGACGCGGCTGTGGCTGCCGGCGGCACTCGCCGCAGCGGGCACCCCCGCTGAGCAGGCACCCCCGAACCCGAGCGGTGGCGGCGTCGCCGCTGAAGCCGCGCAGCAGCAGCGGGAGCGAGAGGCGTGGCTCTCGGCGGCGCCCGCCGCCGGGCCACGGTTCCGGTCGCCTGGGGAGCTGGACGTGGCGCGGCGCATCCGTGAGGCGACGCTGGCGGCCGGCCGCGCGCCGACCGGCACGGCCCTCGAGAAGATCCTCGGGCGGTACGCGATGGAGGAGCGGGAGGAGCGCTCGTCCCGCATCACCGCCAGCAGCGGCAGTAGCGGCACCTCACTAGAGCTGCCGGCGCTGGACTCGCGTGTCGCCGCGGACGCGGCGCTCGTCGCTCAGCGCGTGGGTGACGGCGACATGGACCGCGTGTTTGCCGCCATGCATGAGGCCAGGCCGGAGGGCGACTCAGAGGGTCACTCGACTCTGCCGTTCAGCATCAATGTGCGCCCCTTACTGTGCCCTCCCCCAGGCGTGGGACTGCGGGGCTGCCCGTCGGTGCATTGCTGTGTCATGAGCTGCTGCTGTGGCAGCATCGTTCCCCGGCAGCACGGCATGAATGCTTGCGTGTTCTCTGGGGGCCGGATGTATGAGAAGACCGTTCACATAGTGAGGAGTGCTTGCCTGCCTGCCGTGTGGGCCAGGGTGACTGTAGGGCTCATGTTTACTGTGCTCATTCCTGTGGGTCATGATTGATTACTAATTCTGCATGGCCATGTGTGGGTCCCAACCCAGGCATGCATGGTGCTGCCAGGTAATTCACCCCCTGGATGTGTGCAGTCATTCATTCCGTTTCAAGTGATCATTTGATCATTCCCCCTGGCATCACCTCCTTGCACACAGCTGTGTCTCGGGGCATAGTTGATGCATGTGTGCCAATTCTGGGCTGTGCTCCTTGTGTGTGAATACATGTTTGCAGCTCCCGTTGATGATGTGTTCAGAACAGCAACATTTCCACAGGGACTGGCCCTCAAGTAGGTGTTCTGGTAGGCTGTGTCAGTGTAGTAGTGTTTGATCGGGTCCAGCAGGGTGGCAGCATCACTAGGATCACTAGTAACTAGGTATTCTGGCCTTCTCATGGCTGCCATTTGTGGCCATCATTCACTCACATTGTCACAAAACAAACCCTGGCAATGCCAAAGCCAGAGCCCCAGGGACCTGGGGTTCCCGCAGCTGCCCTGCACCTCCACCTAGCAGCTGCAGCTCCATGCGTGCTGACTAGGAAGGGCTCATGCACTGACCAGCAGGCACATGCCTCTGCATTCAACCCGTGTGCACCAGTTGTTTGATTTAACAGACCTCCCACAGCCAACAAATCCGATTTTTAGGGAACTAGTGTTACAGTCGTGCCCCAACTAACGATCGCGAGGAGAGACTGCTGCTTACTGCTGTGGGCGATGCCCGTTTGGGTTTGGCGTGATGGCGTGTTTTTTTGTTTTTGGCTTACCACTGCAGACCGGCTTACCACTGCAGACTGGGTGACTGCGAAGGTTCCCATGCCTTGCGGGCAGATGCTGTGCAGCAGCATCCACCGATCTTGGCATTCCCATGGAGAAGCTCTCATGTTTGGTCTCTGGCTTCACAAGTTGTGCCCCAGAACCTGAGCTCAGAGTCGCAACGTTGCTGTGCAGGGAGCCTCGTCCATTGGTTCGGTTCTGCCATCCCTCACGGGCGAGATCCCGCAAGCCGCCCCCGAACTCACTCAGCACTCGGGTAGCGGCGAAGTCGCAAACACGGCCCCCGCCGGCGCCGCATCCGAGACACCCGTGCCCGGAGCTGGGGCAACCCCCGCTCCCAAAGGCAGTGTCGCGACGAGCACAGCCACCAGCATCAAATCCAAGGCCGTGGTGGCGGCGCTCAGCAAGCTCCCGACGTACCACGGCCAGGCAAACGGGAAAGTTGCTGTGCAGAAGCCTGTTCACGCGGCAAATGCGAAGGGCCAAGGGGTGAGCGGGGATGCGGGGAAGGAGAGCTCGGCAGCGGATGAGAAAGGGGAGAAACAGGAGGAGGGCGTCCAGGAGTATGTGAGGCAAGGCGACTCCCTCCAGCCGCAGAAACCCCTGGCGTCCATGTTCTCTTGTGCGGGCGGGAGCACGCTTGCAGACACTGCGGCGCTGCCGACGCTGGCGGAGCTGCAGGGGGGGGTGCGGGTGCTTGGGAGCAGGCCGTCGGGGGGGACGTCGTCGGGAGGGCGCACGGCAGACGGCATGCATGAGGCGGCGCAGCGAGCCGTGGAGGGCGTCCCGAGCACGCGGTCGCCACCGCCCGGCGGGAAGCCGCCGCTGTCGCCGGGCCGCATGGGGCAGCTACCGCAGGTGCGGGAGGCCGACATCCACACCGGCAACGCGTACATGGCGCTTCACGGGGTGATCCACGACACGATGTCGAGCAGCATGCTGTCTGGGATGCTGTCCGGGCCGGTGTCGTACAACGAGAGTGTGGGCCTGACACCGCGGGAGAGCGAAGGCGGTGCGGCGGTGCCGCTGCCTGCCGCACCGGCGCGGCCGGTGTCGCCGCCGGTGATGCGGCCAGCTTCGCCGCAACAGCAGCACACAGCGCCGCTGTGGCCGACAGCGGCGTACACCGGCGAGGAGAGTGTGCTGTCGATCGACGGCGGCGACGAGGACCCGGGTGGGGACGCGGACGCGGAATCGTTGGCCATGGGCCCCCGCAGCGTCGGCTCGCTCGCAGCCGGTGGTACCGGCATGCCCCCGAGCTCCCTAGGCTTCTCTGCCATGCCAGATCCGTCCGCAATGTCTGTGGACACCGGAACCCTCGATGCCGGTGCGAAACCTGACACAAGCGGTCAACATCGTGGCTGCAGCGGGTGGCATGTGCATGTGCACGCACGAACAAATTGTTCTGAAGTTTGGGTGGTGTGCAGAGGGGCTGCTGCTGGATCCATTGAACCCGCTGTCGCAGCGCTCCCGCACTTCTTCGGTGCAGGAGCGGCCGCCGCGGCCGCCACAAACGCTGCCGCGGTCGCTCACACCGACGTCGATGCGCACGAGCGTCGCAGATGTCACCGACGCGGACTCAATCGGGCTATCATCGGTGACCGGGTCGCCCAACGCGGTGCATCACCACCACCGCCGCTCGCTGTCGGCCTCCGATGGCGGCGGCTTCGACTCGGCAGTCCTCGCCAACGCGATCGACTCCGGTGCTCTGCCCGGCGAGGACGACAGCGCGACCCTCGGCAGCGTCTGCGGCAGTGGCAGCGCGGCGCTCGCGGCCCCGGGCGTGGAGAGCAGCATCGGCGGGGGTATCACCCAGTATGCCGGGATCTCGCAGTATGCGTCGGACCTCTCCATGATGCCGGGCGGCGGCGGAACGCTCAACGGCACAGGGCCCTTTCACGCGACGGCCGCTGGCGGCACGAGCAGCATGATGCCGGGTGGCGGCCTGTCACAGTACGCGTCCGACTCGGGGATGCTCGGGTCGAGCATGTTCCCGGGGGCTGGGATTATGGGGCTCGCAGACTCCGGCGCGCTGCCGGGGGAGTCCGTGATGATGCGAACCGGCGCCACAGACTCGGCGGCGCTGACGACGTTCGATGGGGCCGCAAACGGTGGGCTGTCGCAATACATGTCGGACTCGGCCGCGCTGTCGACGGGGATGGGTGCGTCATCGATGGCGTTTGACTCGGCGACTCTGCCAGTCGGTGACAGCACGCCGGCGGCGCACCCGTCGCCGCGTCCGCAGGTCCCGCGGCTGGCCGCGGCAGAGGGCAGCGACGGGGAGATTCCGGTGGCGACGGTGACAATGGAGGGCGGCGGGCTGCGGGTGTCGGACCAGGTGATGGCGCCGCTGGCCGCCGTGGAGGAGGGCGACGAGGACGTCGAGACGGAGTCGCAGTCCTTCGCAGCACAGTCGAGCACACTGGGCGCCTCGGCGATCACGCTCGCAGGGGCGGCGGCCCCGCCGTCGCAGCTCGGCGCGTCCGGGGAGATGCGGGTGGCCTCCTCTGGCTTGCTGGGGGTTTCTGCGGCGTCACCAGCAGCACACCGGCGTGACAGCGGCTTGGGTCCGATGTACGGGACCGACATGGATTCGTCGGTCATGTCGACGATGCAGGAGACAATGGACGAGTCGATGATGAGCGCCATTGTCAACGGCGGGCGGTCCGGGCCGCTGCAGCAGTCCAAGCTGTGCTCCCTCGCGGACGTCCCAAAGCCTACCCAGCGCATGCACCAGGGCACGGCTGGGTCCGCAGCTCTCGATGCGATTCTCGAGATGGCCGCGAACAACACCGCGTCGCATGAGGACGTGTCAGGGTTCCCAGTGGACACCGCATTTGATGGTGACGCATCGATGTTTGTGGACGGCTCTGCCGCTGGCGAGTCACTGATCTCAGAGGCGGGCGTCTCGGTGCCGGTGCGGTCGTCGACACACCACTCGTCGTCGACGCCGAGCCGGTCGGTGAGGATGCAGGCACACAGCTCCACG
The DNA here is from genome assembly GCA_032360965.1 of Ulva armoricana. Lineage (NCBI taxonomy): Eukaryota > Viridiplantae > Chlorophyta > Ulvophyceae > Ulvales > Ulvaceae > Ulva > Ulva armoricana. The sequence continues at coordinate 1,286,965 of JAUMHO010000007.1, forward strand.
CTCGACTCGGCGCTGCATGCCGCACAGCATGGCACAGTGGCGTCGGCGCTCGCCGGGGCGCTGTCCGGGTCGGACGGAGGCGGCGGCGACGGGCCGGTGTCGCCGGTGAGCAGCGCCGCGACAAGCCCGCAGCAGCGCACGCAGCACGTGGTGACGTCCCCCGGCGCGGAGGGCGCAAGCGGCGGCGTGTCGGCGCTGTCCCTGCCGTCGTCCTCCCGTCGGGCGTACGGCGGCTACGGCGCAGGCTACGGCGCAGAGACGTCCGCGAAGCTCTCGCTGTCAACCATCGGTGGCACGTCGGGCCTGCCGCGGTCCCCGCGCTCGAGCGCGACTGCGGCATTTGCGGCGGCCGCGGCGGCGGTGGCGGGGCACTCGGCCGCGGCATCAGCCACGGGGCACTCGGCCGCGATTTCGGCGTCGGCCATGGGGCACTCGGCCGCGATTTCGGCAGCGGCTGCTGGCAGCTCGACTGCGTCGTTCCACCCCCCGGCAGACGGGACGTCATTCGCCAGCAGCAAGGCCTACTCGTCGCGGCCTCCACCGTCAGGCGACCCGACTTCCGGCGACGTATACGCGACCCCTCGCACCTCGGCGGTGGTGTCGCCTCGGTCGCGGCGCATCACGGACCTGTATCTCCCGACGTCGCCGTCGTTTGCGACAGAGTCCGGGGCTGTTGACTCGCGCAGCCAGGTGATCAGCGGAGAGGCGTCTCCCGCATCATCCCTCGGCGAGTCTTGCGCGACCGCCGACAGCCGCCTGTCCGGCATGGACGCCGACATCTCAGGAGGCATCTTCGATTCGCAGGGCGAAACCGAAATGATCGGCGCGTTTGGGCCGTCCGTGTTCAAGCCGACCAAGCCGGCGCCACCGGTGACACAGAGCATGCCGCTGCCGCCAGAACAGGAGGACAGCGTCATCGCGCCAGAGGTCGCCGCCGCCGCGGACGTCGCGGCAGCGGCCGCGGCCGTCGCCGCAGCGACGCGCGCGACGGCCGCTGCCCTCGAGGAGGCGACGAAAGCTGCAGAGCGGCCTGCGGCTTCCCCCGCGCATGTCGTGCAGGCGGTGGCCGCGGCGTCGCCACACTACCACACGTCGATGTCCGGTGGCGTGGGGACGCACCTGTCGACTGGTGGCTTCCACACGCAGTCCGCGTCAACGCTTGCGTCCCTGCCGGACATCGGCCCGACCGAGCCGGTGGGGGAGATCATGGACACCTCCTCCTCCTTCTTCGAGCGCGCCGCCGCTGCAGCCCAGGCGATGGTGAGCCCGATCCGGAACGCGCTCTCCAGCGACACCAAGCCGATTGGCACCCGCTCAGCCGCCGCGGCTGCAAGGGGCAACGGCCATGACCGGCACGGTGCGGAGCACGGCCGTGACGCGGTGGAGGGTGCGCTGGACTCGCTGCCGCTGCCGTCGACGCCGTCACTGAAGCTCAACGGCAACTCGAGCGCCCTCCAGCCCGGTGTGACATCGCCCCCGACACCCCCGCCGGTCGTGACGACGTCTGCTCCGGCCAACATCTCCCGGTACAGCGGGCGCAAGGGACAGAACCCCCAGGGAGCGGCGGGGCACTCTGCTGCCGATGCGTCAGAATCGGGGAGTTTCGTGTCGGCAAACTCGGCGGATGGAGCGCCGCTGGTGCCGGGCATGCCCCGCGCGAGCACGTCTATGTCCGACATGGGCACCGATGCCGGGCCGGCTTCACTGCCCGGACTGCCAGTCGCTGCGCCCGCTGCCGTCACCGGCGCCGCGCCGGCGCTGCCCCCTGCTGGCCGCGTCAGCGGCGGAGCCGCCGCCGCGGCCGCGCTGCGGCGGAATGCGAGCGGTTCATCCAACAGCGTGCAAGACACGGCCGGGTCGAGCGCGGCTAGCCGCGGATCGGTGGCGGGCCCCCACGCGCACTCCCGCAGCACGTCGCTGACCGCGCGGCTGCGGGCCGGGGAGAGCGGCGCCGTGTCGTCGTCTTCCCTCGCGTCAGCGCTGCTGCCCGCTGCACACGGCCCCATGCATGTGCTCGGCCGCCGCGACGACGGCGTGAGTGCGTTCCTCAACGCCACGAGCGCCACCGTCATCGAGTCGCCCAACCGTGACAGCAGCCAGATCAGCGTCTCCCGCGGTTCGCTGCTGCCACTGCCGTCCCGCTCACATGCCCCGTGTCAGTTTCGCGGTCGCAGCCCTCCCTCTCCTCTTAGACCTAGGCCCTGCAGCGCAGCTGCACAGCGTCCGCGTCGGTGCATGCGCGTCTAGCTGCGCTGGCTTTAGATCGCTCGACGGCACCCGCATCCATGAATGACCCCTGATAGTTTTGCTGAATGCTGCAGTCGGCACGGTGCCAGAGGAGGACACCGAGCCGTCTGCCGTCATCGACAAGGCCGATGCGACGGCGGCGGCGTCGTCTCGGCTCATCGGCAGCATCGCCCGCTTCGCCGCCTCCTCCCGCGGCCTCCTCGGCTCCTCCACGTCCCGCGTATCGCGGGCCGCCCCGCAGCCGACTGTCCGCGACCGTGCCGCCGCGACCGCACCGGTGCGCAGCGACGGCGCCCACCCACACGCGGCCGCACCCCCGGCTGCGGCTGCAGCCTGCTCTGCGAACGAATCGCCGGAGGCGCCCCCACAGCTCACCGGGGAATTCGTGGCGAGTGGCATGTCGCAGGCGTCCGCAGCGTCACCACTCGTCGAGGCGGGGTCGCAGCAGCCGCTGATCACAAACGCCGATCACCTCTCACAGCTGCTGTCCGGCTCGGTGGCCGCCCGCACGTCGGAGGAGGGCCTGGCCAATGACTGCCGCACCCGCCGCCGTAAAGCGTCATCCCGCTCCAACGTGTACACCCCCGGTGCGGCTCCCCCTGCCGTCCTGAATCCCCCCCCCCACTTGCGTGTATTTTTTCTCTCTCCCCATGTACCCATTTGTCATTCTCTGACCTGTTTCTCTCAGAGGCCGATCTGTGCGTGGGTGCATCAGTGTGAGCAGCAGGCATGGAGCTGACTCGTCGTGCATGGCTGCAGACACAGCATCACTGCACGTCAGCGGCGGCCGCCGCAGAGGGGCCCAGGAGGCTGCCACCACGACGACCGACAGCTCGGAGTCGAGCTTCCAATCCGCGACGCGGCAGGGCACGAGCCGTCTCATCGGCGGGGGCGACACCGGCGAGGGCAACAGCAAAACCCGCCGTGGCCGCAGCAGCAGGATCCGCACCATCCGCGCTCGCAAGGCCGCTGATTCAGCTGCGCTGGCGGCGACGTCAGGGGACACCGCGGCGGAGGACGGCGGCGAATCGCCACGGTTCAAGTTCATGTGCTGCATGTCGCCGCTGCGCATGCCCCGGCGCATGAAGGGTTGGACGACGCCGTCGGAGGACGCGTCCGTCAGCAGCGCGCCGAGGTGATTGCATGGGCATCATGTATGCCGCAACGGCCCGGCGAGAGGGAGGGCCGGTGCGCTGCACGGCTTCACGCAGCCGCGGAGCCGCCGTGAGCCGCGGATCTTCCACGTGCGGGACGCCACGGCATTTTTGAGAAGACTTTGATTTACTGAAATGGGTGGGAGGGGGGGGAGAGGGTCAGAGGAGGCGGCGATGGAGGGTTGTGAACTGGGCGTGTTGTGCGCAGAGCTGCAGGTGCTCCGCCCCGTGCTCGTTTTTTACGTCCGCCGCAACGCCGTTACGGCGTGCGGCTGCATGAGCGTTTACCGGTGGCATGCGTGTCCGCGCCGTGGCAGGCGTGCTGTGCTGTGCTGTAGTACGCGCACGTGGCAGTCATGCGAGCACGGCTTGGCTGCGAGGGTGGTCCGGGCGCGTCGTATTGTGCCCGATTCTTCATGAGGTCCCACGGCGCAGGGAGGGTCGCCTTTTCACGGATTTCTTTTTGGTTTTGGTATGGTGTGGACGTCTTTTGGGCTTTGAGGACCCTGTCGGGCGGGGTGTCCCTGCACACGGGCCGTGCGCGTGCTGAGAGCGCCTCGCACTTGGATTCGGTTCAGGCAGGCAGCGGCCTGCAGGGGCCGAATCCCCTGCGGACCCGGGTTATGAAGGCGTGGCTTGGTGTCGGCCGCGGCCGGAGGCGCCACGGACATGCATGTGCTCGCGCACTTCCGCGGGCAGGCCATGACAGCGCGCCTGAGCCGACCGCTGCCGGGCGCCCCGCGACGAGGTGATTGTTTTGAGGAATGGAACCCGACCGGGCCACGTGATTTGCTTGTTTCTGTTTGCTGCCTGCATCTTCGTCTTGGGGAGAGTCCGAGGAGAGTCCTCGGCGCGCAGGCAGCCTGCTGCAGCTACGGCTGCTGGCTAGCTGATCATGGCACCTCTGAAGTTTGTGACTGTACCGCTGCTGGGCCTCCGTGCTGCGTGCATGGCCAGCATGTGCAAGGTCACTGTGGAAGCCTTGTAATAGCCACTCAATCCTGCTGCTCACAAGGTGGTTCCACACCCATACGTCTGGACGGACATTGTGCAAGTGCCGGTGGTGGAACAGCACATTCCTCGTGAATCACAGATGTGCTCTTGTACATTGTTGATTGCTAGCAGATGGCCTGAAAAGTGAGGTGCCCTGCAATCCATGGCAACATGGCCTCCAATCAGTTGAAGAGCACCAGGTAGTGCCCATGTCGCGCTCAGTGAACTCTGCACGCAGGTGAACCACACTCTGCCGCACGCACCACATGAAGGAGCCAGTCCTGCATTCGTCGCACACGCATGTGAATGAATGATACGTTGATCTGGTTCGAGACCTGCAGGTTGTTGCGTGATGCACCTGTCCCCGTGCCTCTCTTCGTTGTAATGACGTCCGCATGTGTTTGACCCGTAATGTCACGCAAGTGTCGCAAATGCGCCTCTGTGGTACACAGGCGGTGCGTCTGTGTGAGGCGCAGGCGCCGCAAAGCTTACTTCCCTGCTGCAGCGTCGAAATCCCTGCGAGTTGTCATTCGACGGTGAACATAATTAGACCCTGGGATGTCATGTGCTGTTCAGTTGGTGCATTATTAAGCAAGGGTGACGCTAGAAGATTTGCAGGCGCGCTGCGGGATTGCGTGCGCCCTCTCTACTCGCTTGCACATGTTGCAGCAGACGCGCGGCGTTCGTGCCAGGGTCCTCGACACTGCCGGTGTCCCGCGAGACAGGAGGCCACAGATCCGCCGAAAGTACTCTCCTGTCAGTCACCTGGGGGCTAGCGTATCCAGCGGTGTGCGATCTTGATCACAGCGGGCGCCACGTGGACACCCGCTCAGGACGAGGCCTCATCCGGAGTTTGTTCGTGTACACGACGGTCTGCGCTGAGCTGATCAGCATGTCACGCAGAATGTGCGATGTATGCGGGCATGAGTAGCCGACGTCGACAGACCCAGCATTCATGTGATAGCTCTGTCGATAACCCGTGCAAGGCCTGTGTAGGCGGACGGCCTTCACTCATGCATCGGTGGCCCTCGATGGACCAAACGTTTGCGACGATTCAGGTCGCGGCGGATGGCGGAGACACCAGAGAGACACGTCCTTGTGTTCTGCGTTCTGCGCGCTGGCGTCCTCCCGGTTCCGCTTTATCCATCACCTCGCTCGGCCTTGAAATTAGTTACCACCACGCACACACGGTACTCGTGGTGCCGATGTACATCTGTCCGGGACGGCAGGTGTGCACATGCATATGCAAGGCGCCGTGCTTCCACAACCCTAGCCTGGCCGTGCCAGCATCGCGAAGCCCCTGTAGACACAGGTTCCAGCCCACGCGGATAGCGCGTGCGTGCCTCCCCTAGGCCTGACCAGTAGCATCTTGGCAGTGGTTACCAGCCCGATTCGGTGCTCCAGTTTCGGGTAAACCGCGTGTGGCCATGTGCATGGATGACGACGCCC
>JAUMHO010000007.1:1292907-1332039 GCA_032360965.1 Ulva armoricana
ACACACACACACACACACACACACACACACACACACACACACACACACACACACACACACACACACACACACACAGACACACGATCGGGAACCACGGTCATGCTTTCACGCTCCTCTGCATCGGGCTGCCTGCGGCAGTTTCGAGCCACGATGCTGCACAACGGCCTCACCCCTGCAATCCCGGCCGCCGAGACGTTCTGCTCAGAGCACAGCAGGATGCGGCGGTAGCCATCCATTGCTGGTGCTTTGCTCAGGCGAGAGGCCCGAGCGCTTTGCTGCGCACACCAAGTCCCTCTATACGCACACAGAGACGCAGACACTGGCTGGCGGACGTCTGTGCTGCATCAGCCTGCTCTCGATGAATCTGAACAGGCTGACATTCATGCGCCAGTGCCAAGGGTGCTTCTATCATGTCATCTGACAGCGCATCTGACGGTGCTTTTATCATGTCATCTGACAGGAATGTGCGAGGCTGATGTCCAGCTGTGCCCCGGTTCACACCAGGAGGCTGCCGGCAGGACCTTGGCGCTGTGCACACCTGGTCATGCTCTGAATTGGGGAAGTGGAGAGGGAGCTTCGTGGTCTCGATGTCAAAGGCGCAGACGCGGGGCTCCCCTCGGAAGATGAGGTCCGGGCGCGCCGTCACGGCCACCACTCCCTCGTGGGCGCCTGCAGAGTACCAGTGGCCGGCCCGCAAGCCGGAGTCGATGGCATAGCGGACGTGGAACGGGACGTCGTACTCCCGGATGTCCTCCACGGCAGCCATGGCGTCCTGCAAGCATGCGGGCTCGATGCGCGCCGGTGCGACGTGAAGATGCAGAGTCAGAGGGACCCTGGCGTGCTATGTTACACGCCAATGCTGCTTATCAAGTACAGGGAGCAAAGGTGGGAGTCATGTATGGTGGGCACGATGCTTGCAGCGACCGGACGGCCTGTGGGTATCCACGCGGCAGTTGTGCTCAGCGGTGGGCAGGGCTGGATGCGGGACGATGCTGATGAGCAGGAGCTGCTGGGCAGGTTGATTGCGGAAACGATCGGTGAGGGTGTGGCCTGCAGAGCGGACACGAAGATCATGATTATTCCCGCGCTCGGTGGTTGTCTGGCCACGCAAGACCCATGGCAATCGCACTGGCTGCGGGCCAGGGATGGTTTGGTGGGACACGTAGGTTGATGAGTGGGCACAGTGGGAGCTCAGGAGCAAGCGCACTGCAACAGTGGATGCGCCAGAGGGGTGAATGCTCATGGAAGTCAGCAGGGAGTAGGCGTCCGATCGCTTTGCACTGGCTCGGTTCGTCTGGACTACTGGCATGAGCTCGCTGCGAACATCCATCAAGGCCTGGGTGTGGTCAAACGCCACCTTCAGCAGCTTTCGCTGGTGGCCAGCCAGGTGGTTTTTGAGGTCCAGGTCTTCTCGGTAGACTATGCTGATGGTTTTGATCAGGCCTGCGAACAGGACAGGGCTGACAGGCTGTGCTCACGCTCGAGGCACCTGGGCCACGCTGCATACAGTGTAATCAAGGTGTAGAAGCTGTTCGACTCACCCTCGAACTTTCGCCGAAGGTACGCCTCCACTTCCATTTCTCTGTCATCTTTGATTCGCAAGTAGAAGTATGGTGCATACTGCAGCTTGCACTTAAACATGTCCCCATTCTGGCACATAAAATAGCATGCGACGGCACTACAAAGCTGGCCGGTCTCCTTGTCCTCGATAGCACAGGTGTTGTAGTTGATGAGCCAGCCAAGCTTGGATGGGCCCTCGTTGTAAAGGGCGAATCCGCACTTGGCATCAAGCTCATCTTGCTGCTTCTCTCGCTGGAGGCTGGCACTGATGTCGACCGAGCTTCCTGACCCTCCTCCACCTTTGATATAGTTTGCATTTAGCTGCCGCTTCTTCTTGTATCCTGTACAACGAGCACCTGCGTTGAGTTCAAATTGCACCTCACGACAGTGTGTACGGCCGGGCGTACACTGCGGGAGCGCATGGTACACGAAAACCAGTTTATAAAGTATGGACCCCTCCCCTCAGTTTACACATGCACGATCGCGCGTGCCCTGTACGGAGCCGATTTGTTCACACCTTTGCCGCGGGGGTAGCCTTTGCCATGCGCATCTGATCCGCTCGCCTTCAAAGACTGAAACTTAGAGCGACCACTTCCAGAGCCTTGAAAGGCAGTGTTGGGTCTTGATGCCATCCTGCTACGTCAGCAATTCCTGTTCAAACCTGACACAAACCTCCAAGCGGTCCCGAGATCAATCATATTTGTACATTAACACCATGCCGAGGAATCACATTTGGTAGTCCAACATGCAGGCCACTGATGGCCCTGTCTCTGCCTCATGTGCGCTTTCGACCTTCGCGGGAGCTTGAACTGTTGCAAGCGCGTTTTGGAATCGGTAGTGGTGAAGGGGTGTCAAGCGATAGTCCTCGGTCGAGTTCTGTGAGGTCCAGCACAACCAGCAACACAGGTGCCGTACAGGTCTTGCCGGGGGCTGACGTTGATTCGGCATCGTTTTACACACGTGCCTAAACTCGACACCACGTCCGCGGAGCACCAGCGCTGGCAGGATCAGAGCACGGGAGCACGGAGCTCTGGCCCTTTCGCGCCATTTAACACGCACTGCTGGTACATTCAGGTATACAGCGGAGTTTCGCAACCCAGGCAATCTGCTCCACTGTCCATTGTCAGGCTTTCGCGACTCTGTGCAAGATGGTGGAACCAATGGACGTTGACACAGTGCAGCCTGCAAAGGCGAAGGACGTTGTGTCGAGCACAATGGCGCTGCCATGGGTGTGCACCTCCTCTCAACGCTGTTTTGAAAGGGACTACATTCCGTGCATTGTGCGTTGAAAGAAGACACGGAATCTGAAGTCGCTCGACCGCTGTGTACATGCAGTTGGAGAAATATCGCCCTTCGAAAGTTGATGACATCGTGGGCAACGTTGATGTGGTGGGGCGTCTGCGAGTGATCGCGGAGACAGGCAATATGCCAAACATCATCCTGGCAGGTCCACCAGGGACCGGCAAGACGACAAGCATCCTAGCAATGGCTAGGCAGCTACTTGGCCCACGCATGAAAGATGCTCTACTGGAGTTGAATGCTTCAGACGACAGAGGCATTGATGTAGTGCGAAATCGCATTAAAATGTTTGCCCAAAAGAAGGTGACACTGCCACCAGGCCGTCACAAGATCATCCTACTGGATGAGGCAGACAGGTGAGACAAACAAATCTGGACTCATACATTCTGCAATTCCCTGCAACTCACCGCCGATCCAGCCATCTTGGATTCACGATAACACGGCCGAGGCAATTCGAGACTGTTGCCAACGACCGCCCTTGAGATAAAACTGTGAACTCTCAGCCCCATGACGTGGGCATTTAATCTCTGACGCATAGTCGGAGTGTGATTTTTGTTTGAAACACCGATACAGAGTGGCCTCTCGGTCAGGCCCATCTCTTTGTTCGACGTGGTCAAACATGTGCAGTATGACCTCGGGGGCACAACAAGCACTCCGGCGAACGATGGAGCTGCACAGCTCGACCACCCGGTTTGCCCTTGCATGCAATCAGTCCTCAAAGATCATTGAGCCCATCCAGTCCCGCTGTGCCATCGTTCGTTTCATGAAGCTCGCCCATGACGACGTGTTGAAACAAGCAAAGTGGGTGGCTGAACAAGAGGGGGTTGCATACGATGCCTCAGGTCTGGAGGCTATCACCTTCACCGCTGATGGAGACATGCGGCAGGCTCTCAACAACCTGCAGGCCACAGCGGCTGGATTCGGGTTTGTGAGTCAGGTGCGCTCCTCATCCTTCCCAAAGGCCACGAATCCACACATCCTACCGGGACCTGACCCGGAGTGTGCTTGACCAAGTCACCTGTTGTGCAGCAGAACGTGTTCCGAGTGTGTGATGAGCCACACCCACTGGTCATCTCAGGAATGATCAACAAGTGCCTGGAGGGCAACCTCGAGGGGGCTCACTGGGACGTCATGGGCTTGTGCTCCCATGGCTATGCAGCATCGGACATCGTCTCAACGATCTTCCGGGTCGTCCGGAGCATGCAGCTGGAAGAGTTCATAAAGCTAGAGTACATGAGGCAAATTGGCTATGCCCAGATGCGAGTGGGGGAAGGCGTCGGCAGCCGGCTGCAGATGTCTGGATTGCTGGCAAAGCTCTGCCAGGTGGCGGCACGAGGTGGAAAGTGCAAGTAGCGTGCTTGCTCTGCAAAGCAATGCACGAAGGTGGTCTCGTGGGAGTCATTCAAAGAGGCAGCCTTCACGAAACGTTCGAGAGCAAAACGATAGATTGCTGGCACCTATCTAGCACACAACGTGTCATGTGCCATGCAGGTGTCGCATTGCTGTGATCGTGCAGTATGCACCCATGTGTGTCGCTGCAAGCACTGATGCACTTCTACGGCACATGCATAGTGTAGTTAGTGGCTAGGTGACTGGCATGTGCGTCACTGTGTCACTGGCAAGGAGCTGGTTACTCTCCTGGCCAAGAAGCTGTGCTGGTCGCATCAAGTCTGATATGCACGAAAATCCTGTGAACATCATCATGTAAGAGAAAGTACCGTATACACTAAAGTATCAAGATACCACCAGGTGTGGGCTCCTCAGCTGGCTCACACAAAGAAAACCTATGATGTTTCAGCGCCTCCCCGCAACTCTGCACCACGCCTGACCGCCCATACTAGCGTCATGCCCACAAAACTCTACGGATGCCCTGCCCACCGGCTGAAATGACCGGGCCCCGCGCGGCCACTGTACCTAACCGCAGGACAACACGTGCCACTGCACGTGTTACAAGCAGGGCAACACCTAAGCCACCATGCGTGACGGGCTCTGGCTGCTGGTGATGGAGCTGTACACAAGCAGGTCAGCATCCTGGCTGCCCTGGAGCTGCGCAGCCTCGGGGCCGCTGATGAAGCGCTTGCGGCCGATGCCGAGGCCCTGCGCGACGACGACATGCATGCCACTGTGGCAGCTGCCGTCTGCGCTGGGCTCCGCCGGCGCGTCCCCGCGGTGGCCGCGGCTGCGGTCCCGGCCCGTCCTGTGCCCGCTGTACGAGCGCTGCGTCTCAAACACGTCCCGGTCAAACGCCTGCCGGCCCGCGGGGGGACGCTCCGCTGCAAACTGCGGTGACACGCATGCACCGGACTCGATCTCAGACGCCACGGCCCTGCGGGCGCATGGCGAGCTCCAGCAGCCCTGCATCTGCACAGCACGGTCAGCCACCACTCTGCAGCCTTCATGCCCGCACCGCTCACACCGAGCCGCACCCGCGCCTGGCCCATATGGTATGGTCCAGTCCAGTAATGATACATGCAGTACTTTCACGTATCCTGAAGTGCGGTGGTGCCTGCGGGCGTGAGGCTCACAAAGCACCAGGCACTGATGGCCTGCTGGCAGAGCTCTCAGGTGTGGTGGGATCTGCTGAGGCGCTTGTCAAACGCCGCTCTCACCGTCCGCCCAGCGCCGGACGCAGCTGTGTGGTGCAAAGCCACTGCAGCAGCATGTGCCACGCATGCATGCTACTTGGGGGATGTGGCGCATGCAGGGCTGCAGCAAGAATCGCTGCTGCTCGTGACGGGTGTAACAGCCCTATCCGCGCTGCCGTGCACGCCGCAGTCATGCACAACTTCGGCGGGGCAGTGCCTGCTGGAACCGGTGGCAACAAGACCACGCATGTGACTGGTCTGCATGCAAGCGTTGTCCGGCGAAACCGCCTCGAGGCACTCATCGTGGTGACAGTGCATGCCGCTGAGCGGGCCACACACCTGTCCAACGTCATCAGAGGCCGGGGGATCACTGACGGCGGCCTCTTGGACGTCCGCCATGCCGACGCGGCCTTCCCCAGCACCCGTAGCACTGCCAATCTCAGGCGGAACCGCCGATTCCGCTGTCACCCATTCCGCACCGTCATGCGAATGACCACTCGCCCACGCCCGCATCGACGGTGGCTGCGTTGCACGTTCAGCCATGACCCCCGCAGCACGCGGCACAGCGTGATCCCGCAGCCACGCCGCAACCGGCGCCGACCCTGCTGCAGGCTCACCGGCAGGTTGCCCGGCGAATGCGCCGCCCTGCGTGCCTGCCGCCGCGGCCCGGTCGTCCTGCGTGCTTCCGACGGCACCTCTCCGATTGGCCCCGGACTCGAGGTTGCGCGCATGGGCGACCGCCGTCACGCCGCCCTTGTTCGTCACATGCATCCGCGGCCGCTCAAACTGCAGCACGGCAGCCGACGGCTGCACTGGGCGCCTGCCGCCTCCAGCGTGTGCACGGTCATGCACCACCCGTGGGTCCGCTGGCCGGCCCTGCGGTGCGTCCCACGCGGCGTGAAACCCCGCCGGAGCGTGGGCCACTGCGTCCCGCGGCCGAGCGCCACCCTGCTCCGCGTGCGCGGCCCCGAGCCGAAAGGAGCGCGTGGGCGCTGCGCCACCGTGGTGCGCCGGTGCAAGATCACCGTGGCCCCCGGCATCCGCCGCCCTCCTGTGCGTCCGCTGGACCTCCCGTGACGGCTGCACCCGGCCCCGGCGCTCCCCGGAGCCCCCAAACCCACTAGCCACATGCATGTGCGTGCCGTACGGCGGCATCACATCCAGCTCCTCCGGCAGCATGTCCGCCGCATACGTGCCGTCCGCCCGGAGGCACTCGTCCTGTACGTCGGCGCCCTCGCTATTGTGACTGTCCGGCGAGCCCCGGAACGCCTTGCCGGCCGCGACCGCAACCGGCCCGATCACTGTCTCCGTCATGCGTGTCGCCGACGCCACCGTCGTCGGCGAGTGGCCCTTCCCAAACACCCCGCTCCCCCCGCCGCCGCGCCGCGCCGACCCCGCCGCCGTGACGGTGCTCCCGCACACCGTGAACGACTGGTGGCTCGTGAGCGACATCAGCGTCGCCTGCGAGTCCAGTGCGCCCGGCCCCGTGCTCGCCTGCACCGACCGCTGCGGCCCGCCCTCGATGACCTGCGCGGCTGCAAGCGCGCGCTCCCGGAACAGGTACACATGCCGCCAGTAGTCCCGCAGCCCGCGCTGACTCGGCACACCGAACATGTGTGCGAGCGACACATACGCGCCGTAGCACACACGGGCCTCCGACTGGTAGCCGTACGGGTACGCCATCACCACGTTCGAGGCGACCGGCACGTTCATCGTTGCTGGCGCCTCTGCGCCGCCGGCGCACGTGACGTGTGCCCCCGTGCTCGTGCCCATGTGAATGCCGTCCGCCATTCCCGGGCACACCGCGTCCGCGATGCCCGGAAGCGTTGTGTCCGTGGCAGCAGGCTCCGAGCGGCGGCGGACCTCGCCGTTACTGTGTGTGCTCCCCCGGCCTGACGCGCCGTCGCCCCGCCGCCGCTCCTGCATCACCCACTGTTTCGGCCCCTGCATGCGCCTGACTGGGAAGCACTTCTGGCCCTGCACACACACGCCCCGGTCACCGCACATCTTCCTGCAACCACACGGTGCCATGCTGCCCGCCGCCCTGTCAACTGCGCAAACGGCATTGTTGATTACAGAAGACATCACGCACGCGGAACGGTGCACAAGGTACAGCGGCTTCGCCGCGATACGTCGCCGACTCAGTGCTGCGCATTGTGTGGATGCTGCGTGATCCGCACCCGCTTGAGGTGAGAGAGATAGTCCTGCAGGAAGGCGTGCACGTCGCGGAGGTGCGGCAGCGAAGGGAACTGCTCGGGAAGAACGGCGCCGACGCCGAGCCGGCTGACGGCCTCCGCATAGCGCTGCTCCGGGACGGGCGCCGTGAAGCGGCCGGCATACGGCAGCAGCCATGCGCCGCGGGTGCTCGGCTCGGTGACAAAGTCAAACGTGATGAGCTCGAAGTTGTCCATGATGCACTTGTACGGCTTACCTGGGATCTCTCGCAGCGACGCCCACCCCCGCGAGCTCACCCCGAGCTTGCAGCCACGCTCGTACAGGTGCCGGATCAGGCGGCCGCTCGGCGTGTCCAGCACCTCGATGAAGCCCCACAGCGAGTTGCCCTTCCACCGCACGCTCAACACCTGCGCAGCAGCTGCCCTGTTCCAGACGGAAAGGCAGGGGGCACCGTGCAGGGCCGTGGTCTGGTGCCCATGTCAACCGGTGCCACAACGAGAAATGGTGCTAGAACGACCGGTGACCTGGGAAGTGGACGGGCGCCGATCGGTGCTCAAGCAACCGGACTGACAGGGAATGGCACTGCAGGAGTGCGAGGTCTGGGATGGCGCCTGATAGTGTTTTGCAGCGGCGTGCAAAAGAGGTGGTGGACCCAACCTGCTGTACGGAAACTGACGGCATCACTGTACAAGCAGATGCGGTCTACCAAGAAAGTCGGTGCTGTATTTGGCATGTAGTGTGTGGTTCTAGGGGGGAAATTTCTCCAGACGGCATAGTGCTGAACAACTACAAAAAATGGAAGCATGCGTGAGGACTGGCTGAGGACTGGCTGAGGACTGGAGTATCCCCTGCCATGTACTGTTGTGACAGCACAGATGAAGTACAAGTGGAAGAGTGGAATCTTCTAGAGTGGGAATTTTCACATTTTCACATGTGCAGACACAGACCGAGAATCATCACTTATGCATCAGCTATGCCTCATCACTTATGCATCAGCTATGCCCGGTGGCAATCCCAGGCCGAAAGGGCCATACACACACGCACGCAAGTGTAATTACATCGAAGAGGGGCACGGTCACAGGTGCATCACGCAACAGCGTACAGGTCTCGAATCAGACCACCCTATCACACAGCCTCTGCATACGTCTCTCCTGGACACTCCGCCGGTTCGAAACTAGTCCCTGTAATCTGTGCAACGTGCGACATGGTATTTCTGATCAGCAGGCTATTCCCTTTGCAGCCTGCCGCACTGAACTCTCTCAGCGCCTGTGCCATCCACATTGACACGCACGCAAGTGTATGTATGTATGATTACATCGCCGTATCCATAAGGACATTGACACCTCCGGCAAAAAAGTGTGCTGATGGCTGCATGGTGAGGCAGTGATCGGCGACCACATCGAGCGACCACATCGAGCGACCACACCGACGAGAGGTTGGTTTGTATGAAGGCAACATGCTGGTGATCAGGCCATGGTTACAAATCATGGCTCGCGTGTCATGCAGGCGGCCATCATGGCCAGAGGTCATGAAGGTGCTGAGATTCGAGTCTGATGTTACCGGTTTGCCTGGCAGGTGTTTTGCTATGCAACACACGCTTTGGGGCTGGTGCACACAGAGTTAAATCATGACGTGGAGATCCTACAGGGTGGACGAGGACGCGTGGAGCATTGTAATCATACCTGATGTGACAAGTTGACGAGGTTGAGGTGCTTGAAGGTGGGGGCACAGTAGGACGGATGATCCAGCTCACCAAGGGCACACTTTGGCGAAATTTGATCACGAACATACTTCCTAACCTCCCTTACGAGAACCTTTTTGGGATACAGTCGCATGTTGTTATTGACTGAGTTGGCCCTTGCAAATAATCCTGCAAAACAACCGAGTCCGAACGCCAGCAGTGGTGCACATGCTGGACGGAACCATGAACAATGTCGAAAGTCCACGTTGCCAAATCCGGCGGTGAACCACAGCGAATGATCACTGTGATTGGCAATCGGGATGAATGTAAGAAAAGACGCCTACCGTGGACAATCAGCCTGCCATCGTTGGCTTTCAACGACTGCTTGTACAGCTGCCGCACCAGGGCGGGATCCCATTCGTCCGATGCATTTGTATTGTCCATAGACAGGCACGAAAAGCACGACACCATCTCGTGGTTTCCAGCGTGCGTGTCCCGGCCTGCATCCACGCCGTGCCATCAGCTTTGCAAACCGGTGCAGCGATATAACCCGGGCACTAATCAGCCACAGCATAGCACTTGAGGTGCTGCCTTGCCCTCCTTGTGTATTCGCCAAGCAGCCACCCAGAACAGAATTGCTACAATACATGCAACGCTCTTGCGTACAGCACAACAGACGCGCGAAGGTATTAAATATGCCACACGCATGCCAGATACAGCAGTCCATCTTCTGAAGCCACCTTTGGCGCGGCTGTACCACCCGCAACAAGCGGAGCTGCGAGCGCACTTCTGTCAGCCAGCCCTCAGAAGGAAGGAGATGATTCGTGCATTCAACGAGTACCGAACATTCAGATTAGAATCCATAAGAATACTGAAGGCATTCTCGGACCACAGTACACCAAGAACGGTTCGAAGAGTAGTTGAAACCAGGGAGTGAAGCTCGCAAAGGGAAGGAACGCACGTAGTCTGACGGAACTTCACATGCTTAAGCTGCATTAGCTCAGGCCATTGTGATCCATGGTATCATGACCAATGCACGCAGTCCTTGTGCTGCCGAGCGTAAGTTGGCACGATGCTTGGCTTTTGCCGCCAGCCGGCGACGGTTTCAGGGACCACTTGACCTAGAGACGAAAAGCTTTACGCTCTGTGATCAACAGTGGCCCCAGATGTTTCCTGTGGTGCGCGCTGGGCGAATCAACGGCTAGCACAGCCTTTACCTGTGCTTAGTACGGCCTGGGACCTGGCATGAGCTCTGCCTCATAGAGATGATAGTCGATGATCGGGTTGACTTGCAATCGTCGTTCAACAGACGTGAGCAAGGTGTGTAACAGGCCTTGGTGAAGCAGATGCTCGTCAGGACGCACGATTCTTGGACATACAGGACGTGCCCCATTCCGTGTATGCCTGCCAAATCTTAGTATTTGCATACAGACCTGGCTCCTTGACGTGCACTTTAAATTTCGAGCTGTTTCGTGTGCCGCAGTGATCATGCATGACTACCATTATGCACACACCCGCTCGCGGATCCCCAATTTTAGAAGCGTCGCAGGACCTGCGTGCTTGCCCACAATGTGATGCAGCTGTGGCACTCAGTAAATTGTAGAGGATAGCGGTTTCAATGCCAATGGCGTAATAAATAACCCGGTGTGCACGCAAAGGTCAGCCTGGAGCCAGGCCGGATTGGGGGACCTTCACAAAGCTTGCGTTTGCACCAATTGCCATGCCTAGCCATCGAACATTTATACATTGCGCTCATCAACCGCTATTGTACGCCGGCACATGGATGCACTACGTAATCGGCCTGCCCGGGCTATATCAAACGCACACCGGGAGGCTTGACAGCTCCCCCCACAGCAATTTGTTACGACCTTCGTGAGACCGCCAGTGCTCACGGTACAACGCCAAGCAATTCTGCGCAAATCGTGTGCACGCGTGCAACACGACTCTTGGACGGTAAACACAGTTGCCGTGATCATGAGCGCAGTCTGCGATGCACGTTGGATTCCGTACGATACGCCGCATCGTGGCCACCATTTCTTGCTCTCACGACCTGGTGCGAGGCATTCAAGTCCACATTCTGGCATGCCGGTACGGGCTAACCATGCGTGCACTTGACACCGCAGCCGATGTGATGATCGCAAACCGAGTGACGTCGACGCGAGGCCAGGAGCTTTACAGCTTCATAACAAACGTCGCGCAAGACTTTAACCACACATACAGAGCGACACGGGAACTTGAGCTGTCATGCGGGCACTGGTGGCTCCGAATAAGCGCATGATGTACCTTGGCAAGCGCCGGATATTCAGCATACTTGAAAGCTGGACATACCGCGGGGGAATTTAGAGTTGTTCTTGTCGCGCTTCAGCAGACAGTTCGCACAGTCACGTTTACTGCGCAGGCGCCAGCGTGTGCTGGTATATGCATGTGACTTTGGCGCTGTGCGCGATGATGCCTG
The DNA here is from genome assembly GCA_032360965.1 of Ulva armoricana. Classification (NCBI taxonomy): domain Eukaryota; kingdom Viridiplantae; phylum Chlorophyta; class Ulvophyceae; order Ulvales; family Ulvaceae; genus Ulva; species Ulva armoricana. The sequence goes on from JAUMHO010000007.1 coordinate 1,304,663, forward strand.
TCGTACTCTCGCATCATTCACGTCATCGAATGATCAATGTTTGGAAACCTTGCGACCCAGATTGTGCAGTACGACGTGGCGACAGAGTGCCCCTCTTCAGTCCAGGTGGTCAGGGTCACGCGACGCAGCATTCATTTGTATGCATGAACTGATCTCCATGTGTCATCACCTGTAACAGCTTTTCGGAGATGGGCCCCACTTGCGCGCACCATTTCGGTACAGCCAGTCCCAGCCGGCGACAGGCAACACATTACCGACCTCGAGAGTCCCCGCGACCGTGTGATTGCCCGAGCAGCGTCATGTCGTGTGATCTATAAGAGATTTACGTAACGCGCGGTGACGGCGGTCTTGCCCTGTCCCATAGCTGTGGACGTTACACACGAATACGGATTACACACGAATACGTGTAACACAGAAACGGGTGCTGTCGAAATGAGAGCACGTGTCGCTCGCAACGGAGGACAGTAATGAGGCCTACGCGTGAGCAGGCACATTGGAAACTCACTCCGCCACTGTGCTGTTGTGAAACAGAAAGCACCCCACTCCGCAAACAATGTTAACATACCTCTGCCCTCTCAGCATTCTTTCCATTGCCCACCCACGGCTTCAGAACAGCTGCCGCGCAGACTGGTTTGTGTTGTGCCACATTATGCAGCGGACTTCACAGCCCGATCTTGACCAAATCACACCGAGCTACTGGCTATCTGAACGCAAACCCGTTGCTCTTAGGTTGGGTTTGGATGCTTTGACCCCGGTGCGCGTTCGCCGGCTGCCCGGGGCCGCTTTGTACATGCGCCGGACCAGGTTGCCCCCCCAACGCCGCATGCCCACCTGATGCAACAAACAAACGCGGCTGCGGCGCCTGTAGGTCAGACGACGGGGGCACGATCTGGCCCCCCAGCTGCGGAGCCAGCGACATACCGCCAATCGACGACGCCATCACGCCATTCCCCCCTTGCTGCAGCCGCGCCCGCTTTGGGGGTGGCGCCGCACTCAGGCCGCCGCCAGCCACATCGGCTGCACCCCTGTCCCCAGCCACAGCGCCACCCCCCCGCGTCGCGATCGGCTCATCGTCATCGGATGATGACAGAATCTCGATCGCGCCGCCGCCACTGACGGCGCCACCGGCGGGCCGTGGCACAGCCTGCGGAGATGGCTTTGGTGGCGCTGCCGCATCGACCACCGACATCGGAGCAGGTTGTGCTGGCGCTTCGCTGGTCGGTGGGAGAGGCAGGCGCAGCGCAGCCGGCGGTGCCTCCCGGATGTTATGCCACGGGTCAGACTCGGTCACCTGCCACCGTCCATCACGGCCGAGGATGACGTCTGTGACGTCGGGACGGTCTCGAAGCGTAAATAGGATAGCGTTCACGAAAACGTCAGGCATCACCTCTGTGATCAAAACGCTCTGCAACCTGCAACACATGCGCTGACTACTCACCCTTCCCCAGTGGCCATACATGCTGTGTTCGCAAAGCATGTGACACACTGCAGCACGGCAATGATCTCCATCTCGGCTTTCTTTTGAATACAGGCTCGACCGCTGTGCCCACTTGCAGCCTGCATCAAGCGCTTGAAAGTAGCAGCATTGTGCAGACGTATTTTTGGGGGTCAAACCGGAAAAATACGGTCCGTTGGCTCTCACAAGAACAGTAACTGTGGCATTGCTCAGTCAGCATGCACTGCAGCGTAGCAATCTGGCTTGGGTCAGCAGATGCGCACGTAATAGGGCACTGCCACTTGCGGGAGCGCTTTGCAGACTCGAGAAAATAGTCGAGGTCGAATGCACGAGGGCTCTTGGCGCCGACAATGCGAGCAGCACGCCGAATCCGGGTGTTCGACATTGGATCCCGCAGAGACAAGGGGAGAGTCTCAGCATGCAGGATGTCGTCGTCATCGTCGCCGCCGCTGCCGCCCCCCCCAACGGCAGACAGCACGCGCCGCACGGCCACTTCAGCCGTCTCCTGTGGCGCCATCATCGCAACCACCTCCTACATCGCAATGGCTGCTCATTCCTACCTGGGAATCCCGAGCGGCTGACGCTGGCCCGCCTCCGTGAATCCAGATCATGTGTAGGATGAATTGGGAACTGGTCGTCAAACATACTACAACCCCATATCACCAACGCTCCATGATTCCCTGTCACGCGCCATCAGCGCTTGCCATAACCGAGGTGCACTTAACATGAAGCCACGATTAAAGCAAAGCACAGCACACAGTTTTGCAGGGTCCCTGTAAATGTGACGCGACTTGACCTCGCCAAGCATGCAAACACTCCAGAGGGTTCAGATTGCAGCTGCATGAAACTTTTGACTCCTGAATGTACTTGTAGCAGCTATGGCGATTCACACATTCCCAAGCATACATGATTCTTATTCGCTTACTCTAGCTGCAACGCTGCACGCGCCATTTCAGCATGCCCTTGGGAATGAAACTGCATCACACTTCACAAGCTGTCTCAACGCTGAGCGTGTTGCTGGAGTTTTATGGGCAACAGCACGGATTTATAGCATGCAGTCAGACACGCACACGGCAACCACAACGAGACACTTAACAAGGGCACACGGGTCTCCTATTAGACTCAAGGATGTTGCTGTGATCTTAGCGCAGCTGCATGCATCACATCTCTTGGCAGGGCCATGACACAGCACAGACTGTGAATCATGGCTGATGCCAACAAGGCTGGCAATGGCGCTGCACACGCTTCAATACGACCGTCAGACGAGGTGCCCGTGATGAGACGAGCAGCTGCTTTGCACATGTACACGTCTGCGCATGCCTGAAGGGGGCACTTGCAACAGCGGGATCTTGCAACTGATGGCAGCACAGACGCGACCCTCGAGGTGGGTGTGCCGGCTGGAGACTCACCTCCATCGGGCGGGGCTCTGCGATGCGCAGGGCAAACAAAAACTCGCCTGCATCCCCATTGCCAATCAGCATCACCTTGAGCATGCCTGTAGACGTGACATGCGGCATCACGTTGACCGGCGCGTCCCGGCCGTTGATCCCTATCTTGGAAGACCGTGTAGTGAGGCGGGTGGGTGAGCCTAACCCCAGCTGAAGCTCACTCCTTGCTGGCCAGTGCAGCCTATGCTGCGGTGCCGCTCGCCGGGGTGGCGGTGGGAGTGCTCCATTGGGCGGTGGAATCTTGGGAGGGGGGCCGTCAGTGGTAGAAATGCACAGCGCCTGGAGGGAAAGGGATGGCGAAGACCGCATTGAGAGCAGATTCCTGGGAAACTGGACTGTGCGGTCCAGGCTGACTCGCGGATCACGAGTGGGTATGCTGGACTGCAGAACAGTGGAACATTTGTGGGGGATATGTGCATGGTTCAGCACAGAGTACAAGAGGAGCCTCATGACAGAATCGCAGCAACGACCCAGGAAGCCATCAAGGCGGCTGTTGTAAGGAAGCTGTGGATGATAGTCCATCTCATCAACGTCAAATATAGAGCACAAGGTGAAGTGCAGACGCACCCGATGGCCGGGAACAAATGTGAACGGCAGCAACCAGGCATCCTTCAGACCGGCTGCTGTGCTGTCTCGCCAGAAAGGGTCAGCATACATGACCCTGCACTTGTCACACATGTATTTTTCACGGTCGGCTGCGTTTACCACGCCAACTGTGTAACCCATGTGTGACGCATGCTGCAGCTTGTGTTTGCCCGCCTTCTTGCATGTCTGGCACACCATGAGCTCCCTGGGATCACTGAAAGCTTGACTTCCACAAGGACAGACAACATTTGTGCCGATATTTGTCGTGACACCTGCCCGGCTCCCAACAACAGGCCGGTGCAGTCGCTGCGCTGTGTTCCGATTCGGACTTGGAGCAGATGGGCCCGCTGATCCACCATTGCCACCACTTCTGGCAGGAACAAATGGGGCCGGTCCTTGAGGATAGTATTCGTTGTTGGTGGCTGTCGTCGCGGCTACGTTGTGTTGCCTTCGCATAGGTCCGCTATTAGGTTGTGCTGGTGGGGAATCTGGAAACTTCTGCCCAGTATAATCTTCATATATGCCTTGAATGATTTTTTCTGCACAGAAAGCTACATCTATCACGGCATGGACCTGCGTTTCCAACGGCACGGGTGGGCGTGACACCGCGATACCTTGGGAGAGACAACTCAAACAAGGCAAGAACAGAGTGTGGATAAAACTGGTTGTGAAGGTTTCCAGTGTTGCAGAGATGACATCAGATGTATGCGGTGCCGGTACGGATCGAATTGATTATGACAGCGTGTGATGGAGATTGGCCTTGACCGATAGCCCACAACGAATGCCAGAAACCTCGTGTACACATTGCTGCACCGAGTCGAAAGTTTCGGGGCGTACTGGCTTCCCGGCGATTCTTCACCGACCTCACGCTACCGTCTGAATTGTCTTGCAGATACTTTTCGATCTTCGAAACTAGCTGATGTTTTAGTCCTTGGGTAGACAGTCCAAGGCTTCGTAGTATGGCATGTAGCTCTTTCACTCTCAGCTTTTGAAGGTACACCTGCAGCTGCGTCTCCATATGGCCTAGGTTTACGCTGGACACATGGAAAATGTGACAGCGGTTGATTTTCTTAGAGCTATAGATGGCGAATTCTGGGGCTTGCCTGTCCGTGGCTGCCCATGCAATCAACGCACCAATTGTTGATCAAGGGGATGTACGCGTACTGGTCGACGTCGTCACCAGCAAAGCTAAGCGCGTATTAGGACACGCAACAAGCAGCATAGACGATTGATACGCATCCGCAGCGCTATCACGGCACAACAATTTGTGAGGAAAGGGTCGCGCCTTTGTACTGTGGTCCATAGCACAGCCGTGGCATGCACGCCGGCCGGTAGCGATGGCGATGTGCTCAAATAAACTGACACATGTCACATTATTCCATGCACATACCGATCCATGGGCTTTTCACAAATATGACGGTGGTCATGGGCATAGTCGTGGTACGGTTGCATTTGATGGAATGGCCCGACTGGCAGAACGCAACCATGCTCTGAAAGAAACCTTTCTGTACCAATGCACCATTGCTCTGTTCAGATGGGATCGACAAGAACGCTGACGTGGTAGTTACCTATTTCTCCTCCAAATGGGCACCCCGTTGTCAGAAGCCTCGTGAAGGTTAGTGCCCGTCGACTTGGAAAGGGAGTTTTGGCTGCAACCACTGAAGTCCCAGCCCGCAGCAAGTGGGCTGCAGCATGACGTCCACAGTGAACAACAAACCGCTATATTCATAATATTTAAACCCGCTTAGCATGGCTTGCAGTTTGGCCACATCGACATCGTAGACCAGCATTCTGCTCTTTACAGTAGCCGGTTGATCGTAGAGAGACGTGACATAATGATGTAATATGGCGCCATGAGCTCTTCTTAGAGTGCAGGTCTAGACGTTGGGCTGCCAGGCGGCCTCTCTGGCGTCGATGTCGCCAAGCATGACTGGATCTGCGCCGCTGGTCTCAAGAGCGTATTCAGGAACACCACAGTGCGACTTTGACTGTTATTCTTTTGAAAATTTTAATCTAGGTTTGCAAGCATCTGTGAATCTACACCAGTTACATCGATGCAGATCGCGACGGCACCGTCACACCGCTGATGTAGATTGTCGTGAATGCTTTCATGCGTACTGCCATTTCCCAAGATAGCTAGGTGAGTTTTGAATTGCTGTCAGTCAGTACCTCACCCTTTGGTTGTCCCGACGACATGCTTTCCAGGTCAAGGTAGAGTTTGCCACAGTTTTATGCGCCAAGGTATCCAATGTTCCGCTTGCGCCACAGTCGCTGCGTTCTCACAACATGTGTGAACTAAGGCTGTATCAAGACTGCTTCCCTGCTCGTTAGCGTGCTGTTGCGCTGACAAAGTCGTATTTGATGCACGTGCTGTCAACGGCGCTCTCAACGGCGCGCCCCCTTTTACCAGGTTACGCTTACCAATGACGTATGCAAGATTATTGTACATGCTTGCAAAGCACCCTTTTCATCATATCTCCTGGCCCTGATAATCCACGCTTACTTGGCCGTCGGCTTCAACGGCAGCACATGCCTGATCCATTTCATGCTCCTACGACATCAAATTGCACGCAGAGATAGAGTCTGCGAATTCATCCGCACTTGCTTGAATGGTGCTGCAGGAGATCAAAGCACAGCCAACGCCCGCGCACAGTCGCTCGTCACGCCCGGGCTCAAGCCAGGGATTCAAGCAATCCGCCGCCCACATCGTCTTCAGACGAGCCCACGCTTCTGCACGTTCGGCGGCACACAGACGGTACAATCGAGTACACGTTTGACCCTCCGTCTGAGCATCAGCCATCTAACCGATCCGTACACAGTGGGCAAACACTCGCAGACGTGAAACATGCGCAGCAGATCAACCAGAATGACCAGAGTGCAGAAGGGGGTGCAACCATTGCCGATGCACCTGTACATGCAAATGGGTCACAGCATCATGAGGTTCTAGTCACCGATGCCTCGCAGCCACCTGCGTCTGCCCGGTCCAGACCAGCTGATGTCAACCAGGAGAACACAGGCAAGAGCAAGGACAGATCAAGGATCAACAGGGCGTACAGCAGCGATGAAAATCCCAGTGGCGCCAGCTCTCTTGCAGGGATACCGCCGCCCCGTCTGACGTATGGTGTGCTGCCCCGTGAGGATGTGGAGGCTGCACTTCCTCCCAAGGCCGAGACCACCTCGAACCGAGCTGCCAATATTGCCCGGACGCCGTCTGCCGGCGGCAAAGCGACCCGAGCCACACCCAAGCGCGGCAAGAAACCTGCATCAGAGCTTCGCAAAGCTTTTAACAAGGCGTGTGCATCAGGCAACCTGCAGCGAGCGATCGAGCTGGTCGCCACCTCCGGGCACAATGCGTAAGCTCCCCATCATGCTCTCGTGGAAGGTGCCTGCCTGTAGCACAGCATGGGATTCCGCAGCGACCTTCCGCCAGCCAACCCCGCCTGGCACTTGGGATGTCATCGGCCATGGGATGCTTCGGCCATGGGGTGGCCGCATGCTTCCCGTGGACTCTCAGTCCTCCCTACAGAGGAACATGCTCTATGGTACTCGAACATTACGCAGCCCATTCATACATTGATGCAGCGCACAACCTTGCCTGACCGTGTGCCTGTTATCTTACCTGCCTGTTGCACAAGCCACCCGGCCCACATCCCACGGTGGTGTAGGTGTCACTATCTGGTTCGGATGCCGCACAAGGTGGACTTGACACCGATTGCTTGATCAACCACTGTGCATGCATGTCGGCTGTGAAGGGTTGCGTGCGCGAAGGCCATCCCCCCTGCACCGTGCCGGAATGGAAGCACACGCAGTGCTCGTATGGCGCATACCCAACACCACACAGCACAGCACCGCATTTGACGCAGTGCTCCGCATGCAGGGCGGAGGCTGACCTGTACGTGATGCGGGGTGGCACCTTCTTCGACGCTGCGGCCGCGGCGCGGCAGCCTGCTGCGATCTTGGACTACCTCCGCGCGCTGCCCCCCGGTGTGGCGGGGGTGCAGACATACCAGCGGGCGATCTCTGCGGCGCGCGCTCTGCGGGACCAGCACGCCGTGTTTGCGGTGCTGGACACGATGGAGGAGCAGGGCGTGGTGCCGGACGCGCACCACTGGAGCAACGCGCTGGCGGTGTGCAAGGCAACCGGCGACGTGGACGTCGCGTTTCAGCGGTTTGGCCAGATGACGGCGGAGGGCACGCCGGTGGACACGCACGTGCTCACGGCGCTGGTCGCGGCGTGCGCGGCGCACATCCGCAAGCTCCGGGATGAGCGGCGGCGGGCGCGCGCGGACAGCCTCGCCGGGCGGCTAGAGGTGCGTTGTGAACCGGTAGCCATGCACCATGCACGACGCACCTGGCCCGCCTCGCCATGGATATGTGCCGAGGTGCCACGTGTGTGAGTTAGAGGGGTGTAATGTGTGCGTTTTTGGATTCTGATCGTTCGCGCCGCAACCACTGCTGGTGCGGGCAAGCACGTGGGTGCATGTCAGCGCACTGGGGTTGAAGCTGGCTCGGCAGCATGGTGCGCATGCTACCAAGCGCTACCTCTGCAAGCTGCAGCGCTAGAGAGCGCAGAGGACCTGTGCTTGCGTACCTGGGCTTCGGCCGTCATGTGTGCGTGGTGTGGGGGCCGTGCCACTACAACTGCATCTGCCATACTTTTTCGCAGTGCCCATGTAGGCACGTGCACCATGTTCTTGGCACCCCTAGCAAAAAGCAAAGGTTGAGAAGCTTCGGCAATGCCATAACCTTCCGTCACGCTCAGGGACATCGACCGCAACAGCCACGGGTGAGCGGGGGGATTCCGTGAACCCACGTTCAATCAGGCGTGCGACATGCAGCTGCCACATAGGCGCACAGTGTTTGTTGTGAGTGACTGTCTTTTGTTTAACCACACTGATCGGTAGTCGATGCGCTCACTCGTGATTGTCACGCGCGCCATGAGTCAGTGCTCACGGGGCTAGAGGATGTCACGTTGAATCACACGCTTGGTGGGTACAGGGGGCGCGCCGGCAGCAGCTCGTGATGGCCGACCGGGCGTTCGGGCTCGTGAACCTGCTGGAGGGCCAGGGGCAGCGGCCGGACTCGGCGATGTGGAATGCTCTGATGGAGTGCGCCGGCTTCTCAGGGCAGCTGACCCGCGCCTTTGGTGTGCTGCAGGACATGACGTCCGCTGGCTGTCGCCCCTCCGCCAGAACATTCGTCGCCCTCATCTCTGCCTGCAACGGGGTGCGCTTGCCCATGCGACCTCCCGCTCTCACTCGTCCGGCTGCTTGTTTCAGCACATAGCCGGTACCCATGGAGCAGGTGCGCTGGTCAGTCTGGCGTACTGAATAGCCGGCATCCGTCCGTGCTGCCGGCCGCACACAAACTCCATGTAGACGTGATGTATCAGATCGACCAGATCTATCAGCAGCTGTAGACCGGAGCGTGCCGGTGCGGTGTGTGTGTCAGTCCTGCGCAGCATGCCGGCGCGGAGCACAGTCACAGCGGCAGTGGCGTGGGTGCAGGAGTCTGAGCGGGACCTCGCGCTGCGCGTGTACGCGATGGCGATGCGCGCCAAGGTCGCGACTTTGCGAGTTCACACAGTCGCCCTGGGCACGTGCCTGCTCCGCGGGGGCGCCGTGGACACACACGCCTCTGACCTGGCCACGGCGGTGAAGGTGCACCGGAATGTGCAGGTGCGCCCCACGTGCGAGTATGTGGGTTCGGCGGAAGAAGGGCATGAAAGCCGTGCTGTTGCCGCACTGTGGCCACACCCCATGCTTCACGCAGACACCTGGATTCCGCAGGCACTGCGGCGCTTGTGTTGCATTCGGGTATTTCGTGCATGCACCCCTAGCAAAAAGCAAAGGTTGAGAAGCTTCGGCAATGCCACAACCTTTCGTCACGCTCAGGGACATCGACCGCAACAGCCACGGGTGAGCGGGGGGATTCCGTGAACCCACGTTCAATCAGGCGTGCGACAGCCTCCGTGCAGGGCACCTGGCCACCCTCCATTCTTGCACTCACCAGCCTCCATCGCGTGTCTTATCCTCTTCCATCACTCCATTCCAATGGCGATCAGGACGGCCTTGGTGTCCTGCTGTCGGTGCACGTCGTCCTGCACACTGTTTCTGCGCTCGTATCGCTGGCATGTACACACCGTGCACCTGGACAGCAAATGCAACCATCAGCGGAACTGTTCCAGTGTTGACGGGGCTTGCCAATCAAGTGCCTGACCTCCCTGGCAGTGTCATGATCTCCGCTTGCGTCCTGCCCACGCCCAGCAACGAGAGCTCACTGCACGGTGCATACCGCTGCAGCGGTCATGCTGGCTGCGCGGCACGCAGTCCCTGAGACTGTGAGTGCTGTTGGGACTGTGCAGGATGCTGGGCTGGAGCCGGACATCAAGTACATGAACACGCTGATCGAGGCGATGGGATGCAATGGGGACCTGCAGTCGGCGATGGCCGCCCTCGCAGACATGCGTTCATCCGGGCTCGCCCCGAACGCGGGCACGGTCGAGGCATGCGTGCATGCGTGCCTTGCATGCGGAGACATCGAGCGTGCCCGCTCGATGCACCTGGAATTTGCCGATGTGCGACACCCCCCCATGCCGCCCCCTCCCCTCCCTGGGCAACCCTATGGCGTCTCCCAGAATTACCATGCTTGAATTGCACGCTAATCCACACAGTTCCGTCGCTCTTGTGTTCCCGTCCACCCGTGTGCAGCCGCTGCGGTGGTTCTGTCCTGCCGTTTGTTGATGCCTCGTGGACATGTGGAGGCGCTTGGAACACGCTGCCGGGCGTCTGAATTTTCCATACCCGTCTGCAGTGCCCGTCTAGGCACGTGCACCATGTTCTTGGCACCCCTAGCAAAAGCAAAGGTTGAGAAGCTTCGGCAATGCCATAACCTTCCGTCACGCTCAGGGACATCGACCGCAACAGCCACGGGTGAGCGGGGGGATTCCGTGAACCCACGTTCAATCAGGCGTGCGACATGCAGCTGCCACACAGGCGCACAGTGTTTGTTGTGAATGACTGTCTTCTTTTGTTTCACCACACTGATTGGTGGATGATGCTTTCACTCACCATTGTCATGGTTGTGACGTGTGAGCCACTCATGCGGCTGTTGAGTTCGAGTCAGATGCTTGGTCTGGCGGTGTCAACCTCGCTGCCTAGAATCATCAACTCAAGTACGCAAGGGTCCTGCCTAGACAAGCACAGGCGCCCTATCGTTGTTGCCTCATCCAGCATTCCACCGCCAGCGCAGGCACAGTGGTCGACCGCCGTGATCCGTTGCTGGGGGGCGCCCTACCAGCTGTTCCTGTACATGTTTCGTTCTTCTGGCGTGCTGCGACACGCACGGCCAATGCAGCACGCCCAATGCAGTCCATGTGGCAATCCACGTGGCCATGCTCCTGGCAGCTCGTGTGCCGGGGTGAGCGTCCTCCGGTACAGGTGGAGGGTACGCATGCGGGCATCACGTGCGCCAACCGCCTCATCAACGCCTGCGCCGAAGCCGGTGACATGGCCGCGGCGGCAGACGTGCTGCAGGCGACCGTGGCCTCGGGGGCCGTGCCGCAGTCCGGCACCGTCGCAGCGCTGCTGGGCGGCTGCCAGCGCGCCGGCGCACATGAGCTGGCCTTCCAGGTCCGCCCCGATCCGCACGCCATGCACCAGCACTGCCCAGGCGAGGCGCGGGCGATGCCTCGTCTGTGTGACCTCGGCAGCGCGTACCCCAGCTGCGCTTCTGGCAGCGTCGGTGCCTGCAGCCCTCCGGCACTGTGCGATTGTGATCGTTCGATACAGGAAACTGTGTACCTTTTTGGCCCGCTTGGGGGGCTGACCCCCGGGAAGGCACCCCTGCCTCCCCGCGCCGCTATGGAGGCCTGCTGCATGTGTTGCGTCTCGCACCGATGCCTGGCACCCGAGGCTGCCTGTGCCGCTAGTACTGGAGCCAGGGTGCCCCTCCCAATGGCAGCGTGCACAGGAACGCCGGTGGTCCTGGCGCTGTGCCGGCATGCCGGCAGGTGACAGCTGCTGCATGCATGGGCTGAGCGTCTTTCAGCAGCGGTCGTAGACGCCGTTGCCGGTGCCCGTGGCCTGTACAGTGGAAGCACCCACGTGGCGAGCACGGCCTGTGCCTGTCTCTGGGGCGTGCGTCCTGCGGCAGTGATTGGCATGGTACGCAGTGTTTAGTGGCGCGATCGATTGTTCAGCAGAGCCCAATCCACACCCAACCCCAATGCCCAGTTCAGCAAAGCCCGCACCCGCACCCAGCGATTCGTTCGACGCCCCAAACCAGTCGAGTCTGCGTTTGTGCGGGCTGCAGATGCCACCCTGGGTGGCACGAGCCGAGCGTCGATGCGGTCATGGAGTGCAGCTGTGCCCACTGCCGTGTGCTGCAGGTTGCCAAGGCGGCTGTGGGTAGAGGCATCGCCGTGGATGGCGCGATCGGGTTCATCCTGCTCCGGGTCTGCTACAACAAGATCCGGCAGCTGTGGAAAGATGGCGGCTACCCTCTGCCGATCCCGGCTGAGTTTGAGAACGGCGGCGGGGCGGCGGCTCCCCGCCACAGTCACAACGGCACCGGCGCAGCAGTGCAGGAGGAATGGGCCGGCCGCATGATGCATGCGCTGACGGGGCGGCTCGAGGCGGCCGTGCTCACGGACGGCCCGGAAGACCCCCGGGAGTGGCGGAACCGCGCGCACACGATCTACAGGTGCCGCTGCCCCAACGGCGTGATTGTGTGGCTGCTGTGCTGCATGGGTGCCAGAACGACGGCGGAACAGCGCCGGGGCGACGCCTGCGAGAGCTGCTTCATCGGCATGCATGCGCACGGGGGAATGCGGGGCGGGCTGGTTGCAGGGACTTGGTGTCGGATGGAGTGCCAATCACGCCGCGGATCTTGGAGCGCGCTCTTGCGTGCATGATGCTGGATATCAGCCACCACGAACGGGTGAAGCCACCCCTGCGATCTCAGGCGGCAGTCGGGCCCGGCGGCGTCGACCCGGCACTCGCCGTCATCGCTGGCCTGGACGGCCGGTACGACCCGCGGGCGTACCGGTACATCGAGGACACCGCGGCGGCCGGGCGGCTGCCGGTGATGACGATGGCGACGGGGGGCCGCACGATCGACCTGCGGGGCACCCCGCCCGCGACGGCAGAGGCGTTTGTGCTGCAGTTCTTCCACGCCGCGTTCCGTACGCTGCGCGGCGGTGCCGCTGGCGCAAACGCGACGGCCGGCGGCAGCAAAGCCGCACGCGCCCCTGGATCTGTCGCGCTGCTCGTGCCGCCGTTCCGCGTTGCGCTCGTGAACAAGCCGTCGGGGTGCAGTGAGCGCGGCTCCGCGGCGGCCGCCGCACGCGCGCTCACAGCCGCGCCGCGGCCAAAGGGTGGCGTGAGTCTCGACGACGACCTCTCTGACCTGTCAATGGGGTTCACCGGCATGAAGGGCAAAGCGGTACGCCGCCGCCCCTCCTCCCTTTCATCGCAGCCTGACATGTGTACACCAAAGGTCTCACCAGGCCAACCCCCATCAATGCTTCCCACACACCTCGCCAGCTGCCTTCGCGATATGACAACAGTACTGATGACTACTTCGTTGGTGCTACGTTTGCTGTTGTTTCCGTGGTACCTGGGGTTTGCTGTGTGCGCGGGGAGGCTGCCAATGTGCCTCGACTACGCCTTGTCCCTGCATGACAATGTTGCGTGCCGTGGATAAGCATGTTCACTGCTTCGTATGGACGAGTGCATGTCTATACCTGCAAATCATTCTGTGCATGTGGTCTCGCCCACGGCCATTCCGCAGACAAGGTCCGGATCCGCAGCGTGCATGTTACCGAAACGAGTGCCTCAACCTTCACACGACGGGACGTGTGAGTGGTGTTTTACTTACTTGAAATTCACGTGTCGTACTACACCAGCTGAGACTGCTGCGATGGCTAGCGTCGTGGCGTTGAGAGTGAACGGTTCAGGTGAAGACGCCGTTACCACAAGCCGGCCGCAAGGGGTGCAGAGCTGCCAGGCCTGCCTTCGGTTCGACACCCGGACGATACGGCACTGGGCGGCGCTGATCGGAGTCACGATGTGGAGTTGGGTGCACGATTCTGCGGCTCCCACAGCGTTGCTTAGCCACGGAACCCCCAAGTCCGGTCCGAGCACGTTTGGTATGCAGGTCATGCGTGCGGAGGCAGCGCAGCTGCGCCGGCTGGAGCGCACGCATGGTGTGGACCTTACAGCGAACGCCCAGCAGGGCCCCGCTGCCGGCCGCACCGCCGCGCCGGACCCGCGGAAGGAGTACATCGGCCTCGCCGCGGCGTCTGCGATGCGCAGCCTGCGCCTGCCGTTCCATGCCGAGCCTGGCGTCGGCGTCATCGTGTGCGACGCAGACGATATCACCAACTGGGCACAGAAGCGGTGAGCCTCCCGTCCCCCCTTCTGTCCATTCCCCCCGCAGTTGCGTGTGCTCTGCCTGCCTTATTCCCTGACCAGCCGTGCTACGCAACCCGGTGTGGCTTGGGTGCGGAGATGGTGGTGGTGCTGTTGCAGTGTCAGCGTCGGACGAGCCGTTGGGGTTCACCTCAATGTGTTTGGTTGAAGCTGTTGGGCGTGTTTCTAGCAGCAAGGGGGTGCGGTTGGTGGGTGCGGCGGTCGGTGATGGCGTGGTGGACATGGGTGCAGGCACATGGAGCTGATTTCACGGCTGCAGCACCGGAGCCGCCGTAGGAAGGGGGGCACCGGCCGGGGTTCCGCTGGGGAAGGTGACGACGGCGGAAGCCGCCGGTCGGCCTTGTTGAAGGCTCTCGCCGATAACGACGTCGACGAGCTGACGCCGGCGCTCGGCGCCGCGGCGCGCCGAGGTGCTGTGCCTGCTGTGCAGCACGGCGCGCATGTGCACCCGACAGGCCTCGGCGCACAGACCTCAGAGCTGCGGTCTTCGTCTTTTGAGGATGGGCTGCTCAACGGCGCCGCGGTGCCGACGGCGCGCAACGGCGCCGGAGGTGAGAAGGAGCGAACAGCGAAGGAGCGGAGCCGGCGCGGCGGTGCGCTGCGGCGAGGGCCGCCTCCGGCACCCCGGCCACAGGCGCCAGCAGGCCGGATCGCGCATGACTCAGCGAATAAAGTACCGCTGGTCGGGCATCAGCACACGCACTGCAATGACATGCCGAAGCATGTCGGCGCGTCGTCATCCTCAGAAGATGAGGGCCCCCGGCGGCACGTCGCTGGCAACCGGTTGGGGCCGTCAGCTGCACACACCTGCGGCATGCATGCGGGTCCATTGGGCGGGGTCAGTGGGCTACAGGCCCGACGGAAACAGCAGTGCACGCGGGGGCGGTGTTTCACACTGTGTGTGGTTTATGGCGCCAACGCCCGGGTACCCGGGAGGTTGAGGTGACGCTGGTATTCATCTTGAATAGCAGGTCTACCTCACGTCATCACGTGAACGTCCCAGCCTGGCGGGAAACAGTTTCGGCGGTGAGGGATGCTTTGAGGGTTCCTTGGCTTCGCACAGCTTCGGGGACGAGTAGCGGCTGCAGGCCCGGCTGGGGCTTTGCAGTGATGGGCGATCCGGCGGTGTTGTGTATAATAATTCCTGTGCTACTTGCAAGGTGGAGGCCCCTATAGCCCTGAGCAAGGCCGGTAGGGCTGGCTGATCGTGCGAGGGTGTGGCGGCGATGTCGCTTCAAGGGGCTTGATCCCTTTGGTATTAATGCCTTCAACACACGCCGGGGCTTGCTAGCGTGCATGTGACACACCGTTGTGTGACACCCAGGCGTGCTTGATGCAACCAAAATATCAGAAACGAGATTACGGTGAGAATTACAAACCAGGGGTGTCTATTGAGATAACTGCTAGGGACTAGGTGGACGTTGTGTAAAAGCACAGTGTCGCCTGGTGATTTGGGATGTAGCTTGGCGGTGTCAGTGTTTGCGTCATGAGGAGGTCCACATGTGCGGGTCACACATCTGAACCACCACTGGCTTTGCTCGTGCTGCGCTGGTTAATTATGTGTTATAGCTGGTACAGAGCATCTACTCGTTGGTGACCCTCAAGATGGACGGATCTTACCCAGCAGATATCCGCTAGCACCGCGCGTCGCGTTCTGGTGTGAGTGCTGCTTGGTCGGGTGCTCGGTGAGGGCGTTCTCAAAATCCCACAATTCCCCTGCAATCTGCCTTGTTCAAGAATGAATGCAAGTGTCACGCGAGAACATTGCTGTACGAAGGCGTAATTCCGGAAGCCGTTTTAGAAAAGTTCGCGCCTAGGAAATGATCCCTGCGACATTCGTTCCGTACTGAGCGCTGGACCTCGCTCAACACAATATCCACGCTGCTCCCCAATATTTGTGTGATGCTCTGGAATGACCTCTACGACGCAGCTTGATTCCTTAGTCCCGTTTCCGAAGCACAATCTGTGCACACAGTTTTGGATTCTCGCAGGAGCCGTGAACAGGTTCCAGACCAGTGCTCACTGCGTGTAGTCGTTGTTGTCATGCTGTCGGCTGTGCTTACTCATGGCAAACTTCTGCATTCCCAATTCATCTGCAACATCACGTCTACACGCAGTAGGAGTAGCTGAAATGTGTGAGCAGCGTCACAATGATAGCTCTCGATCATCAGCCCGACGCACATGCCTCGAGGCAGACCTGCTCCTCCAGACGTCAGTCGAGAAGCTGAAGGTATGTTTTTTGACGGACCACGTTTCTTACCACGTCAGGGTGGCTTGAAAGGTCTGCAGATTTGAAGCAGGAGTGAAAGCATGTGCATGCATGTGCTCTCAGCTGCGGTTCTTCGAGCATGTTAATCACCAGACAGACAAACACTCCAAGGTAATATAACACGTCATGTCCCTACATGAGTGTGTTCGTCATGCTAAACGGAGATGAAACTTGGTGTCGTGCCTTGTGTCGGTGCATCAGGTCGCAAGTCGCATCGTCACAGAGCCATCGCGCAACGATCGGATATCGCAAAACTCGTGAATCTGTATATCTTCAGGCTGTCTTAGTACACGGTAATGTTGTTGCGCATATAGGATGGCAGCAGCGCCGACGTACTCGTCGGAGGTGGCTCCAGAGCGTGCGGCGAGGAGGAGTTTCTTGGTTCTGCTAGCAGGAGCTGCTGCTGGTGTGGCATCGAGGACTGTAACTGCTCCTATTGACAGGACACGGATCCTATGTGCCGCAAACGGTGTCAACGTCCGCACAGCCGTGCAGATGATACATCGGCAAGGTGTGTTATGACACGCAAGTCTCATCATGCGCTACACATACTTGCAGCAAATGTTTTGACTTGATGATGATACAAGTGGTAGCAGGGAGCCGCGACCTGGCTCCGACGTATGTCATCGATGCTGCGCTGCGTGCAGGAATTTCTTCATCGTTTCGTGGAAACGGCATCAACTGCGTCAAAGTTTGCCCGGAGCTTGGACTAAAATTTGGTATCGCTTCATTGATCTCCCAATACGTCAAGTCGGGTAGCCAGCGGGAAACTACAGCTGGGCAGAAGTTTATGTCGGGATGCGTTGGCGGAGCCATTGGACAGGTACGATGGCTCTCTCGTTTGTATTAGTGTAATGCGTTTTTATATTCTGGTACTCACCCGTAATTTTCGCCGGGTG
This sequence comes from Ulva armoricana, assembly GCA_032360965.1. NCBI lineage: Eukaryota > Viridiplantae > Chlorophyta > Ulvophyceae > Ulvales > Ulvaceae > Ulva > Ulva armoricana. The sequence goes on from JAUMHO010000007.1 coordinate 1,321,753, forward strand.
TGTTGACATACGTTGTTCAATATCCGGTTTGCAGTACTGTCTACCGCCGTGTTTGGTGCCTCGATTGACATCGCTTACCCCTTCATGGCCATGGAAACTAGCACCATCTGCATGTCGTTTCCATCCAACGTGTGCGATGTGTTGACACTGTGTCGGGGCTGGACCGGTTGGTTCTGACTGTTTGTCATCCAGTAGACTGTGCTGAACTCACCTCGCGACACGACGCCTGTGCGCATTGTCCTCAGCATCTTCTGAACCGCTACGTCATATGTTTGTATGTATGCATGGACAATAGTGACGTCCGGTGTTGGTCATGGCTATGAGTGACGCCCTGTGTTAATGTCGCGAAAATTGTGCTGCGCAGCTTTGCTGTTGCGTCGGGATGGCGCTTCGCTCAGCTAAGGACGGCCTCTCTCTGCAGGCAGTTATCTACCCATTGGAGGTGATTCGGACGCAGATTGCAACTTCAACAACGATGATTTCTGCCTCTACCGCGCTTAGAAATATATGGTATCAGCGAGGCATGATGGGGCTGTACCGAGGACTCGGGATCAGTCTGGTGCGATCTCTGCCAATTTCCCTCACCCCACAGGGGTAGGACCCAGGTTGTAAGGTAGTGGTGAGGGGTAGCTGTGGCGTCTACAGCACCCCCTGGCGTACTGGCAAAGTACTGTGGTCAAACGAACACGAGCCACGCCGAGTTCTGCAGTAGTACCGCTCCATCTTGCCGCCTACACAGTTACAAAGGCACCCACATCCTCAACATCGTATGGACACATCATCAAGGCTGCCTGCTGCGCAGGTCGGGATTATGCCCTATGGAGGCCTGGAGATCATGTTTGCTGAGACAGCTCAGTCAGCGATAGAAAAGTGCAATCATGAGCTTGTCAAAGACCGGCGGCAAGCAGCGAGAGCGGCAGTGGGCTGCATCTCGACGGCGACCGCGGCCTCGCTGGTGTATCCTATCGCGCTCATTCGGACAAGGATGCAGGCACAGGCCGCCTCCAGTGATGTGCCCGCCTCAGCCCTAGACGTCGCCTCCAGAGCTTGGAGGCAAGGCGGGGTCGCAGCCCTGTACAGGGTGCGCTCATCCTGCCGTCAGTCCCACAGCAGCGGGCACAGTGTCCCCCGCACCGTGACCGCCATGCCGGCCTCTTTGTGTCGCCGCAGCAGTGCACCCCGGCCACACCTCACCCTCCACTCGCCTGCACCATGACACTGCGTGGATGCGTGGTGGAATGCATGCGGTCACTGCCACAGCGCCTCCTCCACATTGCACTGCTGCTGCAGCCAGATCCCGTCGCATCTGCATGTGTGCCAATCTCCACGTGTGCCTCCGCCGCCTGCCTGATGAGGTGATTGGTACCGCTATTTGGTGATGAGGTGATTGGTACCACCGTTACCTTCCTTTCATGTGCCTGCCGAAGTAGCTTGCATGCCGACGTTGCTTGCTGGCCGTACCGCACCGCCATGCCCACGTGCCTGGCATGCCTCCATGCATCCTTCAAAGTGATCGTGCGGTCGCAAGGCGGGCTGGCATGCAGGGCCTCGTGCCGAACTTGTTCAAGATGATCCCGGCCGCGGCGATACAATGGATCGTGTTTGAAGACCTGAAATCCAAGTTTGGCGTCCAATAGCTCCCCCCGGGTCCAACCGAAGGCCTACTTCGCATCGGGCCGGCACAGGGCTTGGCATCCCGGCATGCGCTGCCACAGCCCGCACGCCTCCTCCGGCTCTGGCGTTTGATTAGATGGCCGCATCTGCGCCGGGAGAGCTTCCCGGCAACGGTGCCGAGGCCGCCTCACGCATGCATTACGTGCGTGGCTCCAATAACCGCGGCGTGACGACTCTCATGACTCTCGACCGTGAACTCTGCAACTACCGAATTCCCGGGGGCTCCTCTCAGGGTCGGGTTGCACATGACCCTCCGGGGTGACAGCCGGTGCGGGGCCTGCACCGCAAACGACCTCAACCGACTTTTAGGGCTTGGATGGGGATGTACAGGCTGAATGGGGAGTCACCGCTGCTGCACCCCGGTGCAGCCGGATGCCCCAATAGTAACCCAGGGGAATGTTGTCCCGCCTGCTCAGCTACTGCTGCTGATGCCATGCTGCGTGCTGCCACGCTCCCGCCGTCGCCCTCCCTCACTTACAAACAGCTGCCGCCCACCAGCGGACGCCGCTGCGCAGCTCGATGGCAGCCGACTCCGCAGAGGCTGGTCTGCGACGCGCGGGCACCTGGGCGCTGCCGCTACCCTGCCCCAGCTGTGTGGTGTGAGACTGCAGGGGTACAGTGTGGGTGGGGTGGGGTGTGAGACGTTCGGCCGTGCCATCGTGTGTCCGAGGGGTGGCGGCTGGCATCAGCCGTTCTGTCTGTAGATCCTTGGCACAGCTGCCTTGCTGCCTTGCGCAGCAGCAGTGGCGTGAGACGGTGATGCAGGGTTCTGGGCGTCCACCCCAGTTGGGGGCGTTGGTGGTGGTGGTGGTGGTGTTCGGGCGGCGCCTGATGCATTGCAGGTGACAGTTACAGTGGGAGGGCATGACCGCATAAAGTTGAGTGTTGTGGATGATGAGTTCAGCATGGTTGATGTAACCTTCCGTACACTTTGCGTTTCGTTGTGTTTGGAGCAGCAGGCAGTGGTGTTGGGTGGTAGGTGCGAACAACGACTGATGTTGCAGGCTGGACATGATGTGATGCAGTTCCTGCTGCCTGTAGTGGTCGTCATGATATCTCGCATGCATCGAGTGCTGCGGGATCAGAGAGCGGGTTGTAAGGGCCAGCAAAGCATAGATTAATAACCTCAAGGACACGCTTCACGATTGGTATTCGTAGTGTAAGACTGTAAGACTGCTACGTGGTCCCTGCCGCAACATGATACAAGTGCTGACTCAATTGCGACATCATGAATGATGCAGATGATTGATGCTTCACGGCCGCCCACTTCAACACCAGCTGCACTGATCACGTTTTCTGTCTCACATAGCCATTACATCTTCATGGTATGCACTACATGCCGATGAGCACTGCGCCCAGTTCGATAAACGCTACCAGCCCACTACTCCAGGTCATGGCGGTGGGAGAATGTGGCCAGGTGCTGATTGAGAAACACACACACCACTTGACGATAGCCAGGAACCGATCGCCTCATGGGCACTCTGACGACGGCTCATGGTGGCTACTCTGCCAGGCGACGAGGCGTGTGCGAGCCTGGCGCAGTTAGCAATACGATGTGCGCACTTTGGCAAGACTCACGGGTGACGGATGAGTTACACGAAGGGGGGTGACCGATGACTGGACCATCGCAGGGGACCGATGTCCCCTGTCTGGGGCGACCCACCAAATGCATCACCAGGGCATAACAGACGTCCCCGTCCATGCGCACTGCGTGTGACACACGCGCTGTGCTGTGCTGTGCTGCGGCCCCTCACCTCCCCCGAGCACCTGATGATTCCAGATGACAGAATACAGAGGCGGCAGCATGCGAGCCTAAGCCGCGTCCATAAACTTTATGCATACCCTCCCACAGCACAGTCCCGCAGGAGCAACTGCTGGGGAGGTCCGTGCGGAGCGGGAGGACGACCACCCGACGGTGCATACACGTGTACGCATGCATGGCGGCTGTGCATGTGCACACTTCCATCATGAGGCCTCATCGGCGGCTGACGTGGGCGATTGCAGAACAACGCTGCAGCATGGTTGACCTGCAGGGTGCGAGCCACGGCGTGGCATCTGACTGAATGCACTGCAGCGTGATGTGTCACCTCGGGGCCACCTGAAGCTACGCTGGCTGCTGCACCATGCTGCCCATGCACCGTCGCCGGTCGGCTCTCCTTACGAAGTGCCGCCATGCATGAGGGCCGCCATGCATGAGGGCCGCCATGCATGAGGGCGCCGTGCATGAGGGCGCCGTGCGCCCGCAGCACTTATTTTCATCGCTGGAAGGATGCAGCCGAGTTGAATCACGGGCGGGTCGGCTGTGGGGCCGGGGTGAGCGCTTCCGAGGCGGCGTCACCGGTTATTGGAGAGTGCGGGTATGGCGGCGCCGACAGGTGCGGGTGTCGGTGTGCCTATGGCCCCGGCGGGGGCCGCGCAAAAAGGCCGGTCGGCGGCGCCGCAAGCATCGGATCTCCGAACGAGGACCTCGAGGCCGCGCCCTCGGACACGCTCGACTCGAACGCCGCTTCCATGCCGTCGGACGACTGCATCAAGGCAGCGGACGCGGTGGAATGCGAACGGTCCCCGGCGGCTGCCCGGCGCACCTGCAGCCCGCTGCTCGCGTCCCGGCTGGTGTCGTCGGAGTCGTCGAGCTCGAGGAGCAGCGGCAGGGCAACCGGAATCGGCCGGGGCGGAGGCAGCGGCATGTTGCCGGGCAGCAGGCGGAGGTGCCGGAGGGGTGGGGGGGGGGGGAGGTGGCTAGAGGTGTCAGCAGCAGCTGGGGCAGGGTTTGACGCCGCGCTGAGGAAGCTGCTAGAGGCGACAGAGTCGCGGGTCTCCAGCGCGGCGCTCCCGTTTCCCGGCAGTGAGGATGGCGGGGGGTGGGGCCCGAGGGACACTGACCCGGAATGCGCAGCCGTGCTCGCAGCCGTGAAGAACGAGAGTGTGGTTTCGGACGTGGCGTTCGACATGTCGCCCGGGCTGTGCTCCACAGCAGGCGCCGCGCCGGCCGCGTCGTGCGAATCGGCACTCTGGAACGACACTGCCACGCTGCAGGTGGAGGCGGCGTCTGTGTGCTCGGCGTGCTGCCCCCGTGCGGAAGACGGAGGGTCATCAGGCGGCTCGGCGGCGGCAGAGGATGACGTGGCAGGAAGCGAGGCCGCTGAGAAGACCGTGGCCGCCCGGAGTTCGCCGGAGGCGGAGTCGAGGAGGAACCCGCCGTCGCGGCTGGCGGGGGACACGAAGAGGGCGTTTGTGGTTACGCTGGACATCGTTGACGCAAACGTGGGGTCGAGGAGGCAGTGCGCGTCGCTGCTCAGGAATTCAGCGGCGTCCCACATCTCTGCGCTGGACCCTCGGCGCGCGGACAGCTGTGGGTGCAGGTCGGGCGAGGTGGAAGACCTAGAGGTGCTAGGGTTGGACATGGCGGCGCCTGCGGCAGCAACGACAGCGGCTGGCGAGAGCGCGGCGACGGCCGCAGAGGAGACAGAGAAGCTCGGGGCGGTCTCGGCATCGGCGGCAGCCGCGGCGTCGGCTCGGATTGGGTCTTCCAGCAGGAAGTCAACAAAGCTCGGCGCGGCTGCGGTGCTGGCGGAGGCCTGTCCCTCGCTGCCCGGCATCGGCGTGGTGCGGTACACCGAGCTCATGGACTGTTCCGCCACGGAGTCTAGGGCGGCTGCGGACCCCGCGCCACCGTGGCTGCCGGATGCCATCGCCCAGTCCGCGCCGGAGACGCCCATCCCCGCCTCCTGCTCCCTATACACGTACCCCCACGATGCATGGGAATCCCAGAAGACGTCCAGCGCGGCGCCCGCAGAGGCGGCGGCGGAGGCCGCAGCCGCTGCCGCGCACTCCGGGTCGAGCGGCGGCGGCAGCCGTCGCGCTGCCGCCTCGACACCGGACCCCGTGCTGCCGAACGACGCCATGAAACGGTCGTGGCTCTCCGGATTCCCGATGCTGTTGCTGTCGCGGCCGCTGCTCTGCTCCCCGCTGCTGTCCCCTCGGCTTCCGGGGAGAGCGGCGCACTCGCTCCCGGCGACGTCGCTGTGCACGCGTGGCCACGGGTGACCGCCTTGCGCTCCGGCGGAAGAAGCGGTGGACGGTGGCGCCGACATCGGCGCAAACACGGCACGGTCCAGCCCGTCCCTGGACTGGCGCTCCCACAACAGCGAGTCTATCGTGCCGCCCTCATGCGTGGTGCTCGTATCCGACGCCAGCGGCTGCTGTGGCCCCAGGTGTGGCGTGTCGCAGCTCGCCCGCCCCGGCGGCCGCGCAGCCAGCGGCAGCGAGGCGGAGGAATAGTGTGACGTCGCCGATGACATGCCGAGGGAGTGCGGTGCGTCTGCCGAGTTTGGCGGCCGCACCTGCCGGGGAGAGATCGTGGCTGTGGTGCCGCCGCTGTGCAGGGTCATGCCAGGAAGCATGAAGATGTGGCGGGGGGGGTGCGCAGCTGGGCGGTGCTCGATGTGGGAGGCCGCAGCATGGGGGAAGGCCGGCAGCAGGGCGGTGTCGGTGGCGGACGTGGTGCTGAGCGTCGCTGAACGGAAGCTAGGGTGGTGCGCTGACTTGGAGGTGGTGGTGGTGGCGGGGGTGGTCGCAGTGGTCGTGTCGTCGGACGTCATCGACAGCGCGAGGGAGGCGGCGTTGTGTCTAGGGGAGCGGTGGCCGTGGCCGAGCCGCGAGGAGGCAGAGAGCCACACGGTTGCCGCGGGGACCCCTGTGGACACCGATCCGCTGCCGTTTTGCAGCGCGTGGGGCGCGAGGAGCTTCGGGGAACGCCGGCGCGGGGAGGCTGAGGCGGAGGATGCGTTTGAGAAGAAGCTCTGGCTGTGCGTGATGCGGGGGCTGATTGGGGGATCCGCGTGCAGCATGCGGCCGTCGGCGGCGGCGGCGGCGGCCGCTGCCGCTGCCGCAATGCCCCCTCGGATGCTCCCGCTCAAGTTTCCGGAGGCGCCTGGACTGGCGCGCTGCGTCGCGCGGACCTCCTCATCAGGGTTTTCGAGGATGGTTCGCGGCAGCGAGGCCGAGGGGCGGGCGGAGAAGAGGCCGGAGAGTGTGGAGGTGCCGGGGGGGGCGGGCTGGGAGGTGGGGGCCCGTTGGCTGAGGTCGCGCGTTCCGTCGAGAGTGTCCACCGGCAGCTGCTGCACTGCATCACTGTTCTGCACCACGACCCGTTCCCATTGGAGTCCTGTCGAGACCGCCATGCCGCACCCTTGCCGCGAGCCCCACAGCAGCACAGTGTGTCCGCCCTGTCCACCGTAGCCCCACGAAAAAATTGCACCATTATGCGGGGGTACGGTAAGTCGACCTCTGCAACACACGCATGGACACACGTGGCCCATGTGTCATGGGAGCGCTGTGGACGCTGCGGCACCGGAGTGCGCGCGACGAGGGGGAGCCCACACGGCCAGCACATGCGTGTGCATGCGGGGTGCGAAAGAACAGGTGCGGGACCAAGGTGGGGGGGTAGGGTGGGGTACCTGGACGCGGCCAGCAGCGTTGACGTACTCCCCCAGCGCGACCTCGGCCTGGACGTCGGCAAGGAGCGTCAGGACCTGCGCGAAGGAGGGCCGCTCCTCCGGCGTGGGGGACAAGCACGCCTCCATCGTGAGCGCGAACGTCAGCGGCACGCTCGCCGGCAGTGCCGGGAAGGCCGGGTCCACCGCGTACTCCTGCCGATGCTGACCGTCACGCGAGCCGGAGCCGGAGCCGGAGGCGGCAGCCGGAGGGCCACGTGGTTCGTCGGGGGCCCTGCAGCCACGTGGCTCCCGTGAATGTTCGCTTCGGCACCGGCGCGCCGCAGCCACAGGTCGCCGTTGCAGGTGCAACCGGTCGTTGAGATCCCACAGTTGAGATCCCACATGGTCGCCGTTGCAGGTGCAGCAGGTGCAACCGGTCGCCGACTGCCGCGTTGCTGCCAGGCGGCACTGTTCGTGCAGAGGCGCTGGCCACGCCCACGAGCACACGCACGCATTTGCAGCGACCCGAGCGCTACAGCCCGTCATGTCGTGGCGGCGGTCCCCGCAGTAGCCGCAAGTCAGAGGGCCCTCCACCCAGTGACGGGGGCGTTGGCGTGCGGTGTGGCCCCTCGATCACGCCCCAGCAGGACGCTGCTGTTCTCGGTCGTGAAACGCATGTAGGGGAGGGGGGGGGCAGTGGAGGATTTCAAAGCGGCAGAGTGGCGCACTGGTTGGCGATGTAGACGGGCTTGCCCATGATGAGCTCCCACATCATGACGCCGTAGGCGTACACGTCGCTCGCCTGGTGCAGGCGGTGGCGCTGGCTCACCTCCGGGGCCGTGTAGAAGGGCGTGCCCTGCTTGATGCCGCTCGCGTGGCTCGTGTCGTCCTTCATGCGCATCGCGAGGCCAAAGTCGGTGATCTTCGATGTCACGGCCGCCTCCCTCACCGCCGTCGCCACATCGGGGCACGTGACCGGGTCAAACTGCATGCGCCGCGTGTTGGCCCTGGCGGCACCGATCTACGGCGGCCCGTGTGAAGGGTGCCATGTGCCTGTGGGTGGCTAGGAGTGACACACACGCTCGGCGAGAATCGGCGTGGCAGTGTCAGTGGAGGCATCCTGCAACACCCAGCGGGGACAGGGCACCGTCTCATCAGTTTGGAACTCTTCCGTTACATCCCGGTTCCTGCGCCCTGTGTCGGGCATCGTCCTCAGCATCGGCGCGAGGCTGGGCGGACGGGGGGGGTCGGAGGAGAGTATACACGAGTGTCATCAGACACGATGCTGACAGCGAGGACGCATTAAACCCGCAGGAGGAGGGCGAGGGGGATCATGAGAACCATGATACTCATGATTCCTCACAAGGGGGCTGGCAATACCTTGAGGAGGACGTTGTTAGGGTTGAGGTCGCCGTGGCAGATGCGCTTGGCATGCATGTAGTCCATTCCGGACGCGATGTCCTCGAGGACGGAGACGATGGGCTGCCAGCGGCGGGGCAGCGCGGCACCAAAGAGGCCGCGCGCGACCGCCTGCCGGACGCTGCCGCCATTGCAGAACTCCTGCACCGCATGCATGGGTTGAAGGCATGGCGCAGGCGGATGGCCTGTCCTTCGGTGCGGCGTGGGCTGCGATATCACATCATATCAGATCATATCATGTATGTGGAGTGGGCTGTGGGAATGCAGGGCGGGCGGCCAGGGGTGTCATGCAGCGTGTCCGGGTGTCTCCAGGTTAGGGTGAAGTATGTATGATTACATCGCCGTATCAATAAGGACATTGACACCTCCGGCAACCGAAAGATGAGGTGCACGTGCTGATGCATGGAGGCCGGCCGGGCTGAATTTTCGGGGACCGTTCCCTGGAACCAGAGGCAACAGTTCGGAGTTTCCCTATTGAAGCCCGCGCTCGCCCACACTGTTGCCATCCCCGGTGATGCGTTGCCCGCAGGTGGGTGGCCTCTGGTGTCAGCACCGGCCTGATACTCTGAAGTTTGGTGATGAACTCTCAGGGGTGTAATCCACTACATGGTTCCGTCTCGTCGCCTGACACGCGCTCCCGTGTAACACCGTTTACCATCAGCACTGGGTGACTGCACTGAGGGGGAACATGGACAAAGACTGTGGTGCCGTACAATACCACCTAACACCCTACAACACGGCACGTGTGAGGCACATGTGAGGCACATGCAACCGGCACCGTGAGGCGGCAAGCAACGCCTGGGCACCTGGCTCTGGTTGCTCAGCACCGCAGGAGTGTGCGGCTGCGGTTGCTTCAGTGCAGCAAGCCGGGATCTCAACTGTGGACTGTGGCAAGTGCCGTGGTGTTGTGGTGGTGGGCGGGGTTGAAATGTCCCCAGAACGTGGTTGCGGGGGATATCATATGTGCTCCCCAATGGATAGCAGCTTGGGATAGGGTTTGCAGGATCTAGATCTAGATCTAGTGCTGAGTGACACCTCCACGTCTCAGGCATAACCTGTCTCAGGCATAACATGTTTCAGGCATAACCTGTCAAAGGTCGTTCGTGAGCCCTGGGTGCTGTGATGGGTGTCCGGCATCATCCTGTGCACAGGCGCAGAGCCAGGCCAGTACCGAGGGGTCTAGACAGGCTTGTTGCGCCTGTGCTGTGCTGTGCTGTGCTGGGGGTAGGGGTATTTTGACTTATAAGGGTGAGTTTTTGGCAAAGTGGAAGTTGCACCTAGGTGGAGGGCACCCCCATGTGGCACCGCCCTAATCACCTCACTGTCCCGTCAGGAGCATTCAGGAGCATTCATCCGTCACATGACCAGCTCCTCCGGCCTACACGCGTTGTGGCCCACAGCCTGGATGCTTTTGGCCAGCCTCTGCCACGTAGTCAGCACTTGAGCATACTGTTAGTCAACGTTGCTCTACCTCGTAAGCGTGAACGGGCTCATACGATATCCACAATGCGGAGCTCGCGGATGCGCTGACCACGAACCGTCGACCCCGTCTCTGCACGAGCGACTGCTGGCCGATGACGCATGTGGCATCGGTCTCTCCTGCCGCATGTGGCATTGGCAGGGCCGTCAAACCGTCGACTGACGCTTCGGCACCAGTCCGCGTGTTGGTGACTACCGGTCTCGTGATCTCTCGGGAGCAGGGTAGGCACTACGACGCCGGACTGGATGTGCCTGTGTTGCCGACGTGAGGTGGTGT
>JAUMHO010000007.1:1332979-1359663 GCA_032360965.1 Ulva armoricana
TGGTCATCGCACTTTCATGCATACATGCACCATATACCTGTGTACGCTGCACACTGCCTCTGCACTCAATCTAATGCGTTATTCTTAATCTATGTGTTGTGTTTTGATGAATCATGACGTTAGCGATTCTCAAACCCCAGGTGCAAGCACCAGAACTATGAAAAATTTCTGAGACCCTGCTGAAGAGTTTCTCCTTCCAGCAGTCGCGACGGCTGGATGCTCCACTGATGAGCATACACACCTCCGGAGCCTGGACAGCCGATGGCGTGCCTTCAGGTCGATACCGCCGGAGAGGGTACACGAGTGGCTAGTAGGACCGGCAATTTGGTTTCGTACTTCCGTACCGCGAATGGTACCCAATTCGTGGCAGCGGGAACAAATCTTGCGGCATGGCCACGCGCGCGCGGCGGTGCAGTGAGCGTCGTGATGCATGAACACCACATGTGACGCGCTGGCGTGTGTAAGTTCGGAGCAATATGCATGGAGACTCTTACGTTGGCGGACACGTACACCAGAGCGTCGCTCTCGATCTCAGCTAGATGAACACCGAACGCGCAAGTTTGACAAACTGGGCGCCACAGCTGAGAACCTGCTTGTACGACAACACCCCGGCGTGCTTCTGTGACTGAGGAAAATACCTGCTGATAAACATGAATCAGCGGCAATAGGTCCGAGGTGCCGTTCTGATGACGTTTTTGAAATTTTTTGTAGTGTCGGCATCGCACTCTCATCGTCTACGCGGCACATGGCTGCCCAGGCGTGGTGGTGACTAACGTTGCAGCCCGTGCTCCGGGAAACAAGGGCATTGATAATGTGTATATGCAACGAACGCTACACGAATGTTACAGAGAAATTGCTGTGGACAGACTTGAGCGGTTTTCAGAGTCGCAGGCTTCCGTTGGGATGCGTAAAACACCTTCGCTTCCGTGCATGATATCACAGGCAAGCCGGCCGGGTAACGCACTTTGGTGCACGTTCAGAGATGCAGAGTTCCAGTATGTCACCATCCTGAGCTCCAGCAAGCAGCGTCCTGATCTCAGTGGCTGAACTGGTCTCAACGCAGTCCCTCGAGCTCGCTTCAAGGCCCGACTGCTGCCCGGGGCTGACTGCGTTGCGCCCCCCTGCCACACCCAATAGAGTAGCAGCTATAAATACATGTAATTGCATCCTACCTCGCTGCATCTAGTCTTGGGAACATTATCAAGGCTAAGCAGGCGCCATCAAATCAACGAAACCACGTCCAAGAGCACTACCGGCTCAAACCACACCAAATTCAAGCTCCTAGCACCGTGGAGAATAATAGAGTATGTATTAGTTGTGGAATTACTTGAGCCTGGTTGCAGTGTCGCTTGACATGGAGTTCATTGGTCCTTCAAGCGGACTCGCCACCGAAATGCCGCGGCTGCAGTTTGCAGTATGCATGGTCTGTCGGCTCGCTCGATGCAGCCGCGCTTGAGCCCGTCAGAACGAACTCATGGCCGAATCTGTAACCTGCGTATTTGCTGACGATCAGTTGGTGATTGCCAATCCCTTCAGCGTCTTGCGTCGTTCCGCACCCGAGGCTAGCTCAGTACATGTGTTAACCTGAAAGCGGCTGCGATGAAAGCGCACATTCATAAGCGTGATCCATCAACACACACAAAATGCGGTGTGGCCTTGGTTGGACCCTCGATGACCTTGGTTTCACAAACTCATATTCGTGCTGGACGGCAGGCTCCAGGCCGTTTGTGTAGATGCGATCGCAGGATGTGGTATTCGAAAGCAAATATCCCGTTTGTGAAAGGGCCAAATGTAGAGGCAAGTAATGGAGGAGATGGCATGTACGGCTGCTGGACTCGGCTCAATCGCATGGCGCGAGCTCGAGTTGTGCATGTCTTGAACTGCAGTACTCTTATTTTCCCAGTGACTGAAATTCCGCGTCGCGTCCCCAACAATATACCTCAAGGATCTTGGGTATCCTTGAACATTGATGGAGCACCGTCCGTGGTCCTGCGCCAAGCGGTCCGCCCCCCACCAGAACTGCCGCGCTTCACGACACTTCCCAGTGTACGTATACGTGGGCGTCCTGCACGCATACAGCAGGCTCCGTCAGTCAGTGTTGCGAGATGTCATCGCAATGGAAGTGTCACATGGCTATAGCGAGTATCGTTCTTGGGCTGCACGGATCGGAGTACATGGTCGTTCCTCGCCCCAGGAATACATATGAGCTGTCGACACACCCTCTCACACGTCAACGAACATGAATATTACAAGAGGAATAAAGTCGGAAATCGTGCCAGACCCAAGCGGGCATCAGCCACACCGCGTGCAGTACAGTATGGTGTTCAATTCAGCACCACTCCCAAAGCCAACAAATGTGTTTGTTTTTTCTGCCAACTTTTTTCTGTCTGAGACCCGAACAAATGACTGCTAAGATTAACATTGGTGCAATGGGACCGCACGCTCAGGATCAGGGCCGAGGGCATCCTTGGGAGCCCGAGGTGCGGAGCCTTGGAGCCGAGGATGGTGGCATCGCGTTTGCTGTCGCACTGAGCGTCGTGCAAACAGCCCCGCCAATCCACGCACACAAGTGTTGGCCGGCGGGAGTCCCATGCACGCTCATGCATGCGCGGAGGCGTGTCCGTCGCTCCATCGTTTGCGGCTAGTCTGCGCAGAAGGACCCACCAGTGTCACGGCATCCTGCATGCCACAGCCGCGAGCGACGCAGCCACTGCACCGGTGCAAGTCCCGTTCCCAGGTGGATCCCAGGGCGAGGATGTCGCGCTTGCGCGTTCCATCCCGTTCCTACTGGACCCTGTGCATGTCTCGGGCCAGGGTACGCCAGTCAGCGAGTCTCGTCACGCGAATGTGCACCCATGTTGTCGCTGCCTTTTTTATCGGCACGGCCTGCGCCGGGCATGCGTGTGGGAGGCACCCAGTGTGTGGCTCCTGTTACGAGCGCCCGGCGGTTGCCAGACTGGCCCCACGTCCATCCATTGCAGACATGCACACACTGCTCCCCCCGTGCGGTTCCGGGTGGGAGGACTCCTTGGGGGACTTCACTGTGTCTGGCGCGCCTGTTTCATCCGCCCCTGCGCGCAGGAGGGCCAGCGCCGATGCCCTCTGCGGGGGTCCATTGCGTTTCGGTTCTCGCCCACACAGTCGATCCGGTGATCACAGGGAGTGTTGGGAAACCATGGTAGTCAGAGAGATGGTAAGTGTCAGGTGCAGTGCTTGGGGCAAGATTGTGGAACATCACCTCCGCCGCCCGGCGGTGACAGCAGGCATTAGGAACAGCAGGCATCACCGTGACCTGTGTGCGCAGTGACCTCGCCGTGGCCGCCTGTGGCCGCTGTTCAAAGTGCGCAAGCGTTCGCTGGCGCTCACTCGGAGCTGACGGTGCCCAGGGCTCGGAGAATGGCTTTCTGGTGTGGCGACGGCCACCACTGGCTGCGTGCGGCTGCAGTGGGCATCATTGTCCATACCACTAACACGCATTCTCTTCGCCATCACTCACCATCACTCGCACAGGGCCGGTCGTGGCGCACCACCACAGCTGCGGCCGTTCAGTGTCGCCAGTCAGCAGCTGCCAGTCAGCTGCTGTCAGTCAGTGTCGCTGTCTCTTGTGGCGGGTCCGACGCCCAACAGCAAGCCCCATGCACTCCAACCGCTTGAACCCTGAGGACCGCCCCCCTCCCCATCGGGTGCTGCAGATTGGTCATCGCCAGGCCTGCCTCGCCCTGATCCATGGATTCCATGGATTCAGAGCAGCGACCGTGGGATGGCGTCAGGTCTGCTGGACGATCGACTCCCTCCGCTCCTGTGTACCGACTGCCACGTGCAGCAATGCAGGAGATCAGGAAAGGCGGATCTCGGAGGGGGGCGGGGACCATGAACGGGCAAACGCTTTAGTAAGTGCGAACATTTGGAGGCATCAGCTGGTTGAATGGTTTATTGTGTTGCTGTCATGAGGGCAGTAGGCGCAACGCTGCTGGTGTGATCAGACATCGCCTGCCGTCGTTACTCCGCCGGTGCGTTACTCGGCTCATGCGTTACTCCGCCGGTGTGTTACTCCGCCGGTGCGTCACACCGTTGATGTGGTACTTGACTGGTGTGTTTCCCGACCAGTGCGTAACTCGACTCTGGTGCCTGTCTGCAATGCGTGATGAGTGCAAGTAGCAGCTCCCCATGGGAACGACCAGCCCGTGCTTCCTGGCACTCCGGTGAACAGTCAGCCCTGTGGCCGCTTCAACATGCCATCGAGTTGCGCCCGCAACCTGCCACCCAGGGCAGCCCCTTCGTTCGTCTGTCGCCACGTTCTCCTCAGGCGTTCCGCCTGGGAGCTCTCCTGGGAGCTCTCGCCCGCGTGTCTCACAGGATGCTGCCACACAGCGCTGACCCCAGGACAGGATTACTGTAGCAGACCTTCCAGCCAGTCCCGTCTATAGGGAGTGTTTCCAGGTGTGCACCCCGACACCAGACGATAGACAGACGACACTACGCCAGGCCACGAAATATGAGGCCACGGCCAGGCATGCACATCCTCTGTGATGACATGTCACATTTACATTTTACATGTCATGTTTACAAAACATCCAAAACAGCTGTCACAGACGCACCAGCACTAGCACTATGCGCAGCAACCAGATGTGCGACAGCTGCTGTCACAGGCACCTGTGTGCACCGCAGTTGAGGTGATTTTCCAGGGTCTTACCCCCTAAATTCAACCTGCCAAATCAAAATTTCTCTGTCAAAATGCCATGATCGCCCAACACTGGTGTGCACAGGTGGATGCTTCATGGCCCACAATCATGATGGTCCCCTCTGGAGGGCAGCTGCAAACACAGGCATCTGTGATGCCTGTGGTCTGCAAACAACCACTGATGAGGTGCCAGCCGGCAGTGATACCAGTTCCTCCTGCCGTGGTTCCCACCCACAGCATTCCCACGGGCCCGTGGGTGCATTTTGCATACCCACAGTTTCAGCTGTCATGAAGCAGCTACTCCCCATGCAGCACCCACTTCTAGCACCACTGCAGGTACTCCACTGCAGGTGCACAAATATACGCATGGACGTCCTGTGGCCTGATGCTTGGCTCAGTGCATGTCTGCACAGAGATCTGGGCACCTGTGTGTAGATCTGATGCCCTCCCTGTGATTGTGTGGAGGCTCTGAGATTGTGGCAAGGTGGGCTGAGGGGCCTCATGATCACCCCCCTGCAAGTGGTATGATTATCATCTCTGCAGGTTCCCCTATCCAGTCTGGCATGCAGGTAGTTGGAATCCCTGTACCAAGCAGATCACATGCCATGGTAGCATGGCAGTCCACAGGCCTACCACACACGCATCTGATGGCCTGCATCTGATGGCCTGGTGGCTCTTAGACCAGTGATAGGCCCTGATGATTTGCTCACACCTTGGTGCCGTGGCGTCACTATCATTATCACTACTCAATCAAGCAGTGGCATTATCATTATCACTGCCAATTGACAAATTGATTTTCAAGAAGGTACAAATTGCTTTTCAAGAAGGGACAGATACGTTTTCAAGAAGGTGATGCCAGCTTGACCAGCTGAGGTTGGGCATCTTGGATCAGCATCTTGGAGAATGAACACAGGCTGAGCATGAGGAGGCTGCTTGCTCAGCACTGTGGTATGGGCATGTGAGTTTGCACCACAAGCTGCCAGCTGCATATGCATGGCCCAGGACAAGCAGTTCAGAGGTGGGCAGCACGTGACCCTGGCACCAGGCCAGGGCACCATCCACACACTTGTGCATCGTGTGCACTGTCCATTGGGCCGTTCTTTGGAGGCACTGGCCATTGGAGGCACTGGCCATTGGGCCACGTTGGCTTGCCTTCTCTGGTACTCTAGCAACATGACTGAACAGTTTGCATGGCCCACACAGTGCCCGACCACCACCATGTACCTTGTCTCAGCCTCAGCCCATGTCCCACACACACAGCATGGTGCCAGGGCTGCGATTTTGAAGGGCATGGGGAGTGTCAGCTTGCTGCAACACGTTTCCACGGAAGAGTCTGTCTGTGAAGTGCATATGGTGAACTTCATTTGGTGCTCCAGGGGGCAGCAGGTTAGGTTATCATGTCACCGTGCCTCAGTCCGCTGCTTCTGTTGGCTTCTGTCTGCGTCACTCTAGATGTGAATCCCAGCTGTACATCAGGTGAAAGAGTTGTGGGGTGAAAGAAGTGGCAGGTGATACCGTGGATTGCCCTCCCCGTGGATTGCTCACACTCTGACTTGGGACCTTGATTGCCTGGTCATTGCTTCGATCTCCGTTCTCCTGGTAAGACCATGGACTGTCTGTTGGTTTGAGCATAACAGAATGTGACATCAGGCATGCATGGGTCTGGCAAAGTGCATGCCTGCTGGACTATCAGACCCATTTCACACAGTCCGGACTCAACCTTATGTCCTGCTCACCTTATGGTACCTTACCTTGTGTTATCTTCATTATAACTTGTCTGTTGGCAGGTGCTCCCTTCGCAGCCCCTGTCTGCATGCACACAGTGCTGCCTCAGCTGCTCCCAGATAGGCTGTGCATGCATACCAAGGCCCTGAATGAATGCACACACAGCTTCACAGTTATCCAATCCTTTGCTCCTGTGGCTGCAATCATTACCAACATTTGCAGTTCTCGGACAATTCAATGTGTGCATATTGCATGCTTGCCCTTACCAGTCGGAACTCGCTGCAGGGATACCTGAAACAGAGAAGCATCAATAATATGCTGAAGATTTATCCGCATGTTCAGCAACGCGGTCTGTATTCACCTGTGCCAGCCAGGCACGGCGCTTTGACGTAGTCGGGCTCCTCGCCACCCGCTCATGTCAGCAGCCAACTCATTCCGAGAAACTTAACAACGGCTGAGTCTGAGCAGCTCGTGTGGCCACAATAATGCCGTGCGTCCACGTCCCCTTGGAACCCAGTACGTGTGGCAGTGGACCGCTGTCGACTCGTACATACGGAGCTTGACACGTCGGTGCATGCGCGCACCCGTAGCTGGAAGGCTCTACACTACAGTTGTACGAAATTACCGATGCTGTCACACGTGCAGGTGGTTGGGTACATCCCTGCATCAACACATCCAGCTGCGATTCAAGCCTAGGCAACGGAACGCTGCGAGTTCACGGGCCGCGTGACCGAGCGAAAATAGACCCACACAAGCCGGGGACCACAGCAACAATCTTGAGTGGGCGTGACTGTGAGTATTCGCATGGTTACTGATGCGATGGATAACCAGTTGCTCTGCTCGCATACATTTCCTGTCATCGGACCTCGAAACGCTGGCCGAGTCATGCGCAGGACGGTCAGCCACAACAGGAAGCCCACTTCGGCATAAAATCGACGGATTGTCCTGTGTTTATATGCTGTCGATTGCATGTGATAATGGGACCAGATTTGTGATCGCGTTAATCAACCCTTCATCGGATATACAAGTCGGCTGGCGAGTAGCGCGCATGAACGTTTGCGTAAGCAGCTAGCCAAACAGGATATCAATCTGGAGCTCAGCTGCTCCGGCCCGGACGACTCGGGTGCAGCGCCTGCTGCAATGTGTTTCCCTCGTAGCTACGCAACTGCCTGCACTTGCACCGGCCTAGAAGGTCCGTGACATGTTCCGGGCTCGTGTGCACGACACGCCAGCAGCAGTTACAAAATAGGCCTCTGACGCGAAATCTCGTAGCAATGACCAGCTCATGACATCCGCAGGACTCGCCTTGAAACAGCCCCCCTCCCCTGCAGTTGCCCCTGGCCCCCTCCAGACACCCCCCCAGCCGTGACCCGCCTGACACCGGTTGCGGAACTCCTCGCGGGGGGTTGCCGCATCTCCGGCACGGAGCCCAGCTGGGGGGTGTTGCTGACCGAGTCGCATGTCGCCAGTCACCGTGGTGCCGAGTTTACACATGCAGGCAGCATGCATCGACGCTCTGCTTTGTCCAGAGTCAGCGCTACAGGCAGCTGCCCAGTGGTGGCTGCTTACCCGCTCGTGTGTGTTGTAGAAACTCCAGCGGTTCAATGACCGCTCGCGCGGGGTGACTCGTGGCGTGGGGGGCGCGCAGGGGCGCACTTGCAGCAGCCGGCCCTCGGTGCCGCCGCGAAACACCCAGCGTTGACCACCACGTGGCATCTATCACGCACATCACCTCGGTCCGACCAACAACATCGATCCGATCCGAGGATCCACGATCTGAGCAGCCTCGATCCGGCCATAACAGGCGGACGTCACACAGCCACGGTCAATCGCCGAGCCCCCAGCTCGGCGATGACAGGCGCTATAGTATAGCCACTACGCGATGGTCACATCGGCATTCCGGGGTTGTGAAAGGCCCCCCCACTGCTCCTGCTTTCGGTCCGGGCGACGCAGCCCGCGCACCTGCTCATGGGGCCACGAATCACACAGCACATCGCAGCACAGCATGTCACACGCTACTGCTGGACAACCCACACGGCTGCCCCTACTTCGACCACACAGCGAATCAAAATCTCATAACGCAGTCTTCACATATCTGCAACATCTGGATCTGGAGCGGCAGCGGCCGCGTAATCGCATGCATCAATACTTCCATCATCACCATCACCTTCACCAGCCACTGTCCCATCCTCGTCAAGTCCTCTGCCATCGCAACCCGCAGCAGACCACGCCGTGGCTGCCCCTTGGCATTCCATGCCACAGCGTACACCATTCCTTCCGGGCTCCTTCATGTTAACATTACCAAGCATCCATCGCAGTCTGGCACGAAGCACCTCCCCCGCGCGGCGGCGTCCGCAGACATACGCAGCACACATCGGTGCCGTTTTCACGCCGTTGTATCAGCACAGCGCGGTAGCCCACGACGCGGCCACATCCCACACGGCCTCTCTAGCCACAGAGGGCATGGGGCTCCCAACACCACCTCGGCTGCAGGGGGGCCCGAAACGCGCACGAATGCATACAACAAAACGCGACACCCGCCGGAGCCGATCGGGCGTGTGGCCTGAAACATGGGACGCGCATGCGCGCGCAAAACCCCTGCCAAGCCCAAAAACTGTGATTCAAAGGCGAGCCCGTGTGAAGTGCATGAAACCCTGCCGAGTGTGGAACCCTGCACGGTGCACAGCTGCGCTGTTGGCCCCCCCGCATGCGTGAGCGGCGATCGAAGTGCGTCGCATTGAGCAGCATGAATATAACGAGGCTGACCACAGCGTAGGCAGCGTGCGTCTACAGAGCTGCAGCTCCCCCTGCTACCGGAGGTGCATCCACTCGAACCCACTATCACCTCACCACCGGTTCCCACAACCTCACGTACCAGACCGGCCGGCCCAACGCGCTCCCGTCGCCTCGCGAGCCTGCCGCCTGCCGTGGGCGAGGCACTGCGCCGGGAGCACAGCCGCCTGGGCACTCCGTGCTGTGGCATGCCGTGCTCCGCGCTGGTCGAATACGCAGAGCCACTGCAATCCCTTGCATCTGAGCGGCAACCTGTGCCTACCAGTCGCTCGTGCCGCCGACGGGAGCGCTCGCGCTGCCGCACGCTGTGCGTGCTGCGTCGATTCGCTCCAGCATCCGCGCAACTGCCACCCTCACCTCGTCATCTTCTCCGTCGTCTTCTCTGAGCGGCCCGGCTCGCGAGTGACCGCGCTCTGCTCCACTGTTGTGTGCGGCTCGGCCATCTGTGTCGAGCCTCCCCACCGCATGCGTCGTTTCTCCAACGTCCGTGTCCGCACTCGGCCGCCATGACCGCGGCGGAAGCTTCCAGACGCTTGAGCAGTCCGCGGTTCCGGAGTCGTCCGAAACGGCCTCAACTCCGGCAGCGTGCCAGATGTCGCAGCTAGCACGCTGCGCGCTGCGCGTGCTGCACGACACGTTGTCCGGCGAGGACGGCAGGAAACTCGGTGGCACATCGAACATCGGCGACGAAATGCCGGCGTTGTCGGCTGTAGAGACGCTGTCGCCGGGGCTGAAGTGGATCTCAGCGTGCGAGGGGTCGGTCTCCCGAGTGCTGGGCGTGCTGTGCCCGTCCCGCTGCCGCATCGGACTGGAAGCGGTGTGTGGGGTGTGCATGCATGACAGCCCCTCGGATTCCGTTGACGATAACGGGTGGTACGGCTGGCCGGGGTTCACCGGCAGCGCCGCCCAGGGTCGGCCGCCGTGGCCGGCCGCCGTGTAGTGCGGGACGCGGTCCGCGGCGGAGCTGTCCTGCATGCATGCATACCATGCGTGCAAGCAGCCGCTTGTACCGCCCAAACCCTGTGAGTCGCACGAGGCCCGCTCGAGGTGCATGCAACCTGACCACCACCCGAGGCACACCCTCGGACATACGAAAAGCATCATAACGGCGTCGGCGAGCGCACAGAGGCCGCAGCCGGCAAAGGTTGAGGCCCTGGCCTCAGCTCGCCGAACGGCGGGCAGCGGCCGAGTGGAAGGATTGCGGCACAGGACCCAGGTAGTGGTTTGGGGAGCGTCCGGCCGGGGCGGTGCCGATGTGGCGGTCGAGTGGAGCACCGATGCATGCTGCGGCGCCGCACCTGAACAGTCCCGGTGGTGTCCGTGTAAGACCCTGAGGCCACCTCCGTGTCGACGCGCTCCAGCTCCGCCATCAGGTGCGCGAAAGTCGGGCGGTCGTCAGGGTCCTCCGCAAGGCACGCGCGCATGGTTGCGACGTATGCATGCGGCAGTGCAGGCGCCACTCGCGGGAAGCAGGGGTGTGTGTCGAGGGCGAGCGCCGTCCGGGAGGGCCCCCCGCCGGCTGCCGAGCGGGAGGGGGCAGCTGAAGCGGCCCTCACCTGCGCGGGGCTGCCCTCCGTCACCGGCACATCCACACCGCCCTTCTCTGGGACCCTGCATGCATGGAAGTTTTGCATGCATGTAAATTTGCAGCAGGCCAGGGTCATCAGGAGCACCCGGGGGCAGGGGGGGGGGGGTTGGAGGGATTTCGAACATCCGTGTGAGCGCCGCGGATGTTGAGAATGCATCGGGTGAAGTAGTCAAGACATGCACGTGTACAGAAGAGTGCTGGGAGCGATGGCTTGATGCTGCCTTCCGCCGCTCGGCCGTGGTGGAGCATCACGTTTAGGGGCACCCGAACTGAACATGCCACTGACACCTGTAACATGAGAATGGGTATGCTGCGTTGTGGACATCGCCAGAGCCGCGATGCCATTTCTGCGTGTTGACTTGAGAACAGGGAAAGTCCATGCAAGGGCGGCGGGGGAGCTACCGGGAGATATAGACCGTGGTTCCTGTGATGAGCTCCCACATCATGATGCCGAAGGAGTAGACGTCGCTCGTCTGGTGCAGCCGTTTGCCCTGGACGACCTCCGGGGCAGCGTAGAACGGCGTGCCCTGGCCGACGCCGCTGATGTGGCTCGCGTCGGCATGCATGCGCAGCGCCATGCCAAAGTCGCCGATCTTCGGCGCCGCTCTACCCGCGGCCACCGCGTCCTCCAGGCCTCCCATCCACGGGTCGAACTGCATGCGTGTGGAGCGGTGTGCATGCGTGTGGAGCGGTGTGCATGCGTGTGGAGCGGTGTGCATGCGTGTGGAGCGGCGTGCATGCGTGTGGAGCGGTGTGCATGCGTGTGGAGCGGTGTGCATGCGTGCGTGGCGCGGCGGCTGGGTGCACTGCAGGGAGGGAAGCGACAGGTCAGAGGCATAGAATGCCGGGTCGGGATCGACAGCACCAAGCAGCATCCAGGTGGCTTTGCTCCTCCGGTTGTATATACATGTTGTTTTTTTCCCGGTTGCGCTTGGTGCTGCAATGATGGCGCGGCCAGCAGGGTGGCGAAAGTTCAGGCCATCTTCGGGACGAGGCTGGCTCAGGCAGTGCGATTGCAGCGCACCTTGAAAAAGATGTTGTTAGGGTTGAGGTCGCCGTGGCAGATACTGCTGGCATGCATGTACGCCATGCCGGACGCGACGCCGTGCAGGATGGACAGGATCGGGAGCCACCGCGGCCAGAGGCGGCGGCCAAAGACGCCGTCGGAGAGCGCCTCCTGCAGGCTGCCCCCGTTGCAGTACTCCTGCATGCACCCCATGCATTGCGGGTCTCGTCGGCCGTCTCCTGCCGGCCAGCCCGCCACGTCGTACGCACACGCATGCACAGTCCCACGCTCCGCTCTCCTGTGGAGTGTGAGGGGCCGGTCGTGTTCCGGCGCGTTCTGCCATGTTCTGTCTGGTCGGTGCGTGTTCCCGATGACCGCGATGGCCCTGTAACCAGGCTCGCGCCCGCAGCCGATGCCGTGGCACACCTGGATCAAGCGCAGCTCAAAGACGCCGGTGTCGGTGCCCTGCGCATCCCGCACGGCCTGCACGTCGTGTGTGTACGTCTCGACGACGTTCGCATGCATGAGGTTGGACGCGATGGCCGCCTCGGAGGCGACGACGGCCGTATGGCTCGCGCCGTCGCTGCCGTCGCCGTGAAACATGACCGCCTTGACCGCGACCTGAAGGCCCCGCCACTGCCCTGCACTCGCACGGGCACCCCTCGCCAACATCCCACACCGGTTTGACCGCGCCGCGAGGCGGTTTGTACCCCCAAGGCACGGTGTTTGTGCTGCACATGCTGCATTCACGTTGCAGGTGCCATGCGGCGCGTGCAGACCCTATGGCTGTGCCGGAGTGGTTGGCCCCCGCCTCGGGGCCGGCGGAGGGGCAACTCGGCCAAAAGGGAGGCCCAAGGCGTATGCAGTACGCCGAGCTGTAGCCAGTATCAGTCACCTGCCAGTAGGGGCAGAGCGGCACCCCGATCCGCCCGCATATGGAGCATGCGTGCGGCGCACCGTGGTAGACTGTGCCAAAGCCCCCGGCCCCCAGGACTTCAAACAGTCGCAGCGCGGCGCCGCGGGCCACGTCGCCCTCCGCATGCAGAGCCCCCTCCAGGTCCATCACCGCGCGGCGCACCTGCCTCCGGACCCGCGCCACCCCCTCCGCCGCTGCCATGCCGCCGCTGCACTCCGGCCCCTGTGCACACGGTGTCTCCTCGTCTTCCCCCGGGCCGGCGCCGCTGAAGGCGGCGGAGGCGGAGGACGCGGGCGTGTCGGTGGCGCAGGGCAGCTCGGCGGTCGTGTCGGCCTCACCTGCGCTGATTCCGCCGCTGCTGCCGAGAACCCTGGCAAGGGCTTCTTGGTAACTGGGTGTAATTCGGGGCCCTCCGAGGCCGCCGAGGTCCCCGGTTTGTAGCGCCCCAGCCCCCTCCGCATGCACCTCTGTCCGCAGCTTGCTACCTAGTGTCGGCACAATGGAAGACGCACAAGTGCGGTGCGCAGCATGCCCAGCACGCAGCATGCCCGTCGGACGATCGTCTGCACGCCCGTCCAGCGACAGCGCCGGCGCCAGGCGGAAGTGGGTGAGGGCGGAGAGTGCGCCGAGCAGACTGCCGGGGGCCGTCAGAGCATGGGGAAGATGAAGGGACGCCGGGGAGTAGCCGCTGCTGGGCATCCCCTGCGGCAGCTCGACTGCCGGGACGACCGGGCTGTGCATGCTGGAGCACCTATGGCCACTGTGGCTACAGGGGGTCCAAGCACCACGATCGGAGCACCCCGGGGATGAGCTGCTGCCGCGGCTGAAGGGGCTCTCCGTGAGGCGGGCGGGGCGGGCGCGGCAGACGGGGGCAACGGCGGTGTTTTCTGACAGGAGGAATGCCTCCTCCTGAGAGGAGTATGCAGGCTGGACCGAGATACGGGCGGTCACGGTCGGCGAGGTCGGCATGCGCGCGAGTGTGGCGTCAGGGGTGGGGGGGCCGGGGGGGCGGGGGGGGATCCCGGCGGTGGGGGTGGCTTGGGTGGCGCCAGTCAGTAGTGCTTCGGAACGCGCTGCGCACGTTGCGCGCGAGTCGGTGGCGGCTGAGCGCAGCAGCGCGGACGGGGCGTCACGGCGGTCTTGCTGGAAAGGCAGAATGTAGGGCCCCGTGAGGGGCGGCCGCAGCCCCGCTTGCATGCTGCCGCCATCGCAGTGGCTGTGGGGGCCGGCGCGCAGGCGCGACAGGAGCGGGCGCGGGGTGCGGCGGCGGATGACGAAGAGGATGGCTACCAGGGCCACCGCTGACATCAGCACTGCATGGTGCGCGGGGGTGGCCGGGCGGCTTCCTCCCCATGGGATGGTGAAAGGCCGTTACCGTGGATGCTGGCGCTGTGGAGGCCGAATCGCAATGCATCAAATAATGGAGTGGCGCCGTAATTTCTACAACCCCCCCCCTGACCAGATCAGGGTGCGGACAGGCAGGAAATGAGAGGGTTCATACCAAGCGCAACCCCCATCGTTGCAGCGACCACCGGCCATGCCGACACACTGCCGGAGTCACCGCCGCCCGCCGCCGTCCGCCCTCGGCTGTACGACAACTGCGCGGCCGCCCCCGCCTCGGGCAGCAGCCCCTCGCTGGCGCCGCCTACGCCACTGTGGCTTCCATCATCACCGGCAGGCCAGAAGTCGTGTATCGGCTGCTCGTGCACCGCGGCGCGCCTCGCGTCGGCGATCAGCGGCTGGGCCGCGTCCAGGCTGCTGCCGCACCACAGGGTTGTGTCTACGAGTGTCATGCGCGCCGGCCTGGCCGCCGACGCGGCCGACCCCGCCGCCACGCGCCTGCTGGACGTGGCGCTCTCGCTCGGCGCAAATGCCGCGGCGAGCACATGCACGGCCCACGCGCCGCTGATGCCGCGCACAGGCTCAGTCGCCCACACCGGCGCGGCTGGCTGCAGCGCCGGCATGAGCGCTGCAAGCGCGAGCGCGCCCGGGGATGCAACGGCCTGCATGCATGCACGTCCACTGACACGCCGTCTTTCTTTTCTGCTCCGCCTTTGCTGCCCATTCTGTAGCCAAAATGCTGATGCATTCCTCGCCACTGTTTTGCACACTGGCGCCACTGTTTCACTCACCGCCCGCCATTCGCGCCTGCCCGCCCAGCAACGCAGTCTGCCGGGGGCAGGCGGCAAAGGCCAATCACATGCAAGGGGGCCCGGGGTTTCCAGCACCAGACCCTGAACCGACGTGCATGCATGGCCGAGTCGATTGTCGCAGGTCAAGTGGGGAGAGGCGCACGCCGCAGTCCACGCGCCAGGTTCCGCCGTGCAGCGCCACCTCTCCGTCTGCCGCCGAGTCTGACGGAACGAGCATCCGCCACCCACGTGCCCCCCCCACACCCGCCTCTGCCGCAGGGCCCTCGGATTCCGCCCCCGGCTGATCGGCCGGCGCAGGCGCTCCGGCGTCCGTGGCGGCCGCCGCGCTGTGTGTTGTGCGGTCGACGTCGCAGCCGCGGAGGTCGAGGTACGCTCGTGCACGCATGCGCGGCGGCGCCCCGGCCGGGCCGCGCAGCCGCAGCGCAGTGCCCGTGGCCGCGCAGTGGATGGCCGTGGAGGCCCCCTCGGCAACGCGTAGCGGCGCCGCGCTGCTCAACACTAAAACCCTGCGCATGCATGCTGCTCGTCATTGGCGGGTGCACCACCGCACCCATGTGGCCACTGTGCGGACCGCGATGCCTGCATGGCCGCTGCCGTGCCTCCCCTGCATGTGGAGGTGCATGCATATTCAGTTGCACATATTCAGTTGCAGGGCAACCAAAAATGTGTGCACAAGGCGTGCGCATGGACCCTGGATCCAAGGTTAATGGTTTGTACTGGTCTGATTACATGGTCTGATTACGTGGTGCTCCACAGCATCTCCTGTTGACAGTACAACGGAAGTTGCTGATGTAAAGAAGCATGTTGAAAGAAGCACCATCACTGTCAATTGGACAATCGGACGGGCTGCCTGGCTGGCCAGATTCGGGCTGGATGCAGCAGCGAATGACAGTGCATGGCGGTTTCTCGCACCAGTCTGACCGCAACGATCGGCTGGAATTGCAATGGCACCTGCGTTCAGAGCTGTGTGCTGCACCTGACATGCCCTCTCGCAACGGCTCTGTGGAGAACTCCAGCCTGCTGGAGGTGGTGTGCTACAGACCCTTGTACTACAAACCCCCCAGCTACTGGAGCTACCTCTCGATTCAAGACGAGAGTGCGAAAGGGTAGGGGAAAACCATAAATTTTTGTGTACACAGGCTTAAATTGTTGAGTGCCTAGGCTGCTGGTGTGGTTAAGGTGTGGTTAAGGAGTGGTTACGGTTTGTCTGTGCACGTGTGGATTTGTGACAAATTCACTTCGAGCAAGCCTGTGCAGAGGACCATCGATGTCCTCGTGAATGCAGTTGGAACATGGCGAGCGGCCGTGTCCGAGGCAGACGTCCAAGGGGTCACCGGCTGGTGGCTAGCACTGTCGGAAGCTTAAGGCTGTGCTCGGCAGGTGGCCCCGCGCGCTCTGAAGGGTTTCAAGCCTGCGACTTTTACAGATCAGCGTCATGGGAGTGAAAGCGCCAAGCCTTCGACGCTGACGGTCGAGCCGTGTGGAACGGCATTGCTGCCGAGCTGACGTGATTGGCCAACTTGAGCATGGGCAATCGAAAAATTCGAACACATTCTGCCTCGGCGGCACGAGCAACGGGACACAGACATGGATGCGGTGGATAGGGACATGTCTTCTTGTGAGATATGCACAACAAATTCGCTCACCTGGCGATGGCGTGCGGCTAGTTGGTAATGCGCCTTCCCGCAACGACGCAGGCACAGGCGCCGGCAGACTGGTCTCGCAGCCAAGGCAGGACTATTCACGACGCCAATGGACCACCACGGATGGCCACATGCACGACGAGGTCATGAACAATTATATATCTTACGAGCTGTCGACGATGAGATGGTGATGCCTGCAGTGCGAGTCATTTTGAGTGTGCCACGAGCAGCAGGGCGCTGCTGGCCATCATGTTGACGTCGACCAAAGCCCGCGTGGTGGGGACAAGGGCTTGGTTGCTGCCTGGCGGTCCGCATCAGACGATTGCGCAGGAAGTTAAGCGCGTGTCGTACTCTGCCCGTTTGAAACACTCCAACTAGTGCGGCAACGCGACGCGTGCGTGGCAGGCCTGCCTGAGCCGGCCAGCGCTCTGACACAGTGCACACACGGCTGCGTCTAGTTCACGAGAGGCAGCTTGGCGTGCACGTCAATAGATCAGGACGTCGATATAGAGCAAATTTACCTTGGAGCATCATCTGTAATGCAAATCGAAAAGCTGGAGGACGCTGGCTGACCGGCGACAAGTCGGTGCAAGTCCTCGACGCTCGAGGCGAGAGCGCATCCATTATCTTGCGTTTGCTGCATCTCAAAGCTCCTAATGGCGTAGTCTACAGTGTATGGCAATGAGGCTCTGTGGGCATCCCATACATGCGGGGAAACAGCCGTGGCCGGGAATTAAACGATGGAATTGCATTCACACCCTCTGCCCCCTCGGTACCTTGGCCCCGTTCGGACGAGAACCATATTCGATTGAGCCGAGGGAACTCCCTCAGTAGCGCGTGTATCATATATACGCCTCCTCCCTTAGAGCTGCCGCAATGTCAAGCTGCCTTGCCATTGCATGCCCAATGCCTGTGCTCATGATCCAAGGCTGCATGCAACAGTCTGCATGAGCCAACGTAATCAAGCACATGGAGCTCCTAGAACAAGTCGCATCTCATTAAGCTGCTGCTGGGCTCTGATGCCTAGCTTCAGGTGGCCATGCCATCACTGCATTGCAGCCAGAATCCTGGCAAACTTCTCGAGCCAGACATGAGCCGCTGACACCAGCTCCCGGTATCAGATACATGGTAAGAGTGGTCAGGACAATCATGTTATGGTCAAAGCTACCATCTCCAGCACGTTGCGGAGGTGTTCAACCCCAAGACGATGTGGAGGTGTTCAAGCCCAGACGAACGGGACGGGACAAGCTTACAATACCAAATTTAGATCGACTCCATGAGGTAAAATGCCATATGGTTCATCAAGTTCACCCTAACATCGAAAACGCAGGCACGTTGCACTTGCACTGCACTCAGACCTGTCTGGCTCTGTGTGCATCGCATCGCTCGTCCCGGTTGTCTACAGGACCCGGTTTTGACAGTGCTGCATGCGCATGGGTGCTGACTGGTAATCAGGCCTGGACTGTAAATTTGCGTATGGCAGGCAGGCCAGACAAGGAGCCTCTACAGGAAGAATTACACGGGTTTAGAGATCGATTCCATGTTGGAAGCGAGTGCAAACTTATGCTTGCCAGACCAGTACAGCTGTGCGCATGCATGGAGAAACCTAGCCCTGTGGATCAAACGACAGTGCACTGCAATGGCATTGTGTCAAGTATGACCACAGATAGGTATTATTGACAATGCCGAGCGCTGGCGAGTAGCACGCGTGTGGCGCTGCCTGTGTACTGGCGCAGCGATCTGGGCATTCGGAAAGCGGCAGCCAGAATTCAGAACACGTATGCAGCACCAGCGACTAGCCATCGCAAGAGATCTCATATCAGGAATTGCCTGAGCTGCTTTCGCGAGCGAAGTCGGCAATGCGGCAACAGCGAGTCCGGACGTGGCACAGGGCGAAGCAGCGTGAGAGCACGGGCTCTTGGGGCGCAAAGAAGATCAAAATCTTGCATGCCAAGGTCATTCCTGCATGCTTGCCTTCGTTAGCGCAGACGGTACGCGACCCATGCGCAAGTCTAGGTCTTTGCAATCTGCCTCTTGTGATGGCACCGAGAAAGCACTCCCTGCGGGTGGATGCCGTAGCGGCACAACTTCACAGCCACACATCCCCAAAGTTCCTGTCAATCAAACCATATCGTCGCCCGTGGTACCTTTATGCCAGGGTTTCCATGCACGCGGGAAAATTGATGTAAGAATACTATAATTTCCACGCTGTCCTGTCTGTATGCAGTCAAACCCACATGTACAGTTACTGCATTAAGACGCCCTTTAGGGCTCATGAGTCAGTTGTCAGAATATTCCTGCTCTGGCAGGAGTGCATGTGTCATGCCCGCATGCCGAAGGGTCCTCAAGCAACTGTCAGTGTTACGTGGTAGGTAGGCAGCAGGTTGCGAAGGAAACCACGAGACAGCTGCATCGTGGCACACGCCCAGCTGGGTAAGTCACAGCATTGTCTAACCTTCCGTTCGGAAAGGCAGCGTCCCTCTTGTGCGGTATATGCTCTCAAACCAGTACGCATGATGCGGCTTCGCTCTGCGTGCATGTGGTTTGGAGCCCAGAGGCAGGGACACAGGCAGTGCCGTGGCCGTGCATCCATTGAACTGCTACCAGGTACTTAGCGCTACCACGCTCACAGCGTCCGGTCAGGTGGAATGCGACACTTACAAAACAGCTTCACCACCGGTGTACTCACACCTGTATCAAATCCAAAACACTAACAGCAGCGTCGGTCGGGAAACGCCCCGGACTGCGGCAGAGACCGACAAACAAGCAGAGCTGACAACAAAAGCGGTCGTTCAGCAGTGCCCTCGCTGCCACCAACGTGTGGACACACAGTGCTCGGCGCCATCAGACCCCATCGCCACCACCAGAAGCCTGCGGTGCTACAGGCCGACATGGCTCCATTTCATTCAAGCGACCGACCAACCAGCCGACCGGTCGTCGGGACAGGGGCTGATCGCAAGGTTCTGATCCGCCTGACGAGGGTCTTTCAGTGGCACCTACAGCCCAGGCGTGGCACCTGCTTCTCTGGGACATGTATGCCCAGCCACCAAGCCCAACCACCCCTGATTCCCGTGCGGGGTCGCACACAGAATGTACTCGGGAGCTGCTCGGGGCGCACATGCGCCATCCATGTACCAATGCATGCTTGCCAGACCCCCCCACTTGCCCCGACCGCATCGCCTGCCGCAGCATTGAGATGCACTAGCAGGGGTGGCGCGAGCCGCGAGTTCACGGCGTGAGTTCTCGCCACTCGACGTTGCCATAGTCCGGCACCGACAGCGGCGCCGTGTCGCAGTCCGCGTTGTCGACCGCGTACATCTCCCACATCTGGATGCCGCAGGCGGTGAGCGCCGCGTCGATGCGCTCCCTCGCCGCGGCGTCCTCCGGCACTCGGCCAGAGGGGCTGCAGATGAGCGCCCCCCGGTACGTGATGCCCGCCGTCGATGCGGCGCCGCTGTAGTAAAACACCGCCCACGCAAACTCCTCGTCGCAGTCCATGATCTTCCAGTACTCCCTGCACATGCATGGCACGCATGCATGGCGACCCCCGCTCGTTCGATACATGGATTATTGGTGGCAGGCGACCGTGAGGACGCAGGCATGGCCTACCGGGTGAATGAGTCGCACTGGCGCGTGAGGCACGTACAGCGCCAATAGCGCCCGGCGAATGAGCGGCGCTCGCCGGCGAGCAGGCAGGCTGTGGCTGAGGCGCACTTGGAGGTGACGCCGTTGTCGAGGACGCTGAAATAGAAGGCGCCCGGGGTGTCGGCGCGTCGGACGCGGTAGTGCCTCCGGCGCCACACGACGCGGTCGTCGAGCGTCTGCACCTTGAAGATCGGGTCGTACCACATCACCTTCCCCTTTGCACGGTACCACAGCTGGAACTGGCAGGGGAAGAAGTCGTACGCTGCATGCATGGGTGCCGTCGGGAGTGCCATGCATGCGCCGCGGCCTGTCTACCCCCCGGCCTCATCCGAGCCGAAAGAAAAACAGCGCACTCGCATGTGCCATCTGCACATCCTGGGGAGCCGGGCGGCTACAGCAGTCAGCCCTGGGGGGCTCGTCTCGAGACGGCGGCCTCACCGCTGGACATGCCGGTGCGGACGCACGAGTGATGTGCACGCAAGTTCACGGTGGGCGGCCCCCCCAGGGGTCCCTCCTGTGGCACTGCGAGGGCCGCACGGCGGCAGCTTGCGGCCGGAGGCCGCAGCACGCAGCGCTGAGGGCCCCCCGCCGATGGCAGGTCGTCGCCCAGGGTGTGGTGCCGCACGCGCCCCTGCGGTGCTCTCGTGGTACCAGGACAGCAGAACAAAACTAACCCTGACAGAGGCATGCTCCGGCCAGGACTGTGCCCCAAAGTTACGGGCCCGATCCCGCCTCGGATCGGGAGCCCAGATGTGTGCTCCCCACAACCCTACAACTCGACAGACGCCTGTTGCAACCACTAGGCCCGGAGTGTGTTTCAACGGGAAGTTTACCAAACAGAGCGCGCAGCTGGGGGCTGCTGCTTTGTGGGTCTGCCTGCGGCACCCACGGGCCTCCCCCGGACGCCGCAGACTGAGAAATGCAGCACATCCGAACGCATGGGTACGCTGAAACGCGAGGCGCACAGTCAACACCCCCCCCCCCCCTACCCGACAGGGACGCACCGGCACTTTGATTTCAGGACTGCCTTCGTGTAGACTCTCCACCAATTATCCATCGACCACTATCCAAGGCTGGGGCACATACACATGTTATAGGAGCTGGGAACCACACGTATCGGATCTGCCGCCCGGTGAGAGGTGCCCGTGGGGGTGTGGGAAGCGCAGCTGGCGATTCATGGTGGTGAGAGGTTGCATGCATGCGTGCGGAGGGTGGCGGGCGTACCAGGGTTCTTGCCGCAGGCGACGCGCCAGCTGAAGGCCTGCCGATCGGCCGCCTGTGCGGCGAGATGGCCGATGAAGATGTCCCCGGCCGTCTCGTGCGTGAGAGGCGCGCCCCGGAACGTGGCGAGGGGGGCCGGGTCGGGCGTCATCGGGATGTCGGCAGAGTTGCGGAGGCAGTTGTGGCGTTGCAGGATGCACTTGCTGAAGTCCTCGAGCAGCGGGCTCTCGTACGAGGCGAGCACCCGGTAGCTGCACACCTGCATCCCCCCGACAGCACGCTCACATCGCACGCCGCTACTGCGCAAAACGCTATCGGGAATCACGCCACACCCAACCGCTTATTGTCCACAGCGCCCCTGCGAGCAGGAGCGGTGGGGCGCAACCCCCGGGATCCAGCATCGACTGTTGACACCAGCAAATCAGAAGGTGAGGTGAGAAGTGGGTCGGTGCTCACCTGGTCGTTGAGGCCGCAAGCGCTGAGCCCGTCTAGGGCAGCCTTGCACTGCGGGTCATTGACACAGGCGATGACCTGCTCCCTGCAGTTGGTCAACATGCAGCCGAGGCTCTGCAGGTCGCCCATGTTGACTTGTGTGCATGGCACGGGCGTGACAAAGTCGTTGACGGTGAGCATGAGCATGAAAGCTAGGTCATCTGAGCTGCGTCTCCGCCAGAGGTCAATGAGAGTTGGCCAAGCTGTTGCAGCCGTGGCCCAGGGAAACGCGGATGGCAGCTTGGCCAACAAGCCGAGCGCCCATTCCGGCACTCGATCGACTGGTAAACCAGATAGATATGATTGACTTGCAATGTTCTGCACCGGCACCACTGCGCGTGACCCAAAGCAGGAAGCATTGAGCATCAGTGCACACTGGACAGCTACACCCGTGGCTCGA
Source organism: Ulva armoricana (assembly GCA_032360965.1). NCBI lineage: Eukaryota > Viridiplantae > Chlorophyta > Ulvophyceae > Ulvales > Ulvaceae > Ulva > Ulva armoricana. The sequence continues at coordinate 1,355,243 of JAUMHO010000007.1, forward strand.
GCCGGTTCGGTGCCGACGCCCATCGATGACATCCCGCTGGTCAGCAGAAACGCGCTCGTGGGCTTGTGAGAGAATTACGAAGTAGCGCACTTCTGGTGAATCTAGAACGAGGAACGCTGGCCACTGGAACGACTGCGCTTCCTTGACAACGCTTGTCGACAGCTCGTCGTTCACGTCAACAGCCAAAAACACGTCACCGCTTTCGCATGCCTTCAGAAAATCAGGCTGTAAAGTCTTCTGTGTTGCGTCGATCGCCTGAGAAGATGAGAACGCATGAAGGCTTAGCGCTACATCCTTTTCCCAGGCGAAGCGAACTGTCATCAGGGCGAACACTTCTTCCCACGGAACGCCTCGGAATTGTGATTCTCGTTCGGGGGGATATACTACCACCACAGATGCAGCAGCACTACTTCTCATCGCCTGTACAGGTCCGTCTCGGAATTAAGGCTCCCACAGAGTGCGACAAACCACCGCAGTCTCGCGGATCGGAGCCATGGTGCTGTGCAACAGAGCATCGCCCAGAACAACGGTAGACCATCCTGTCATCAGGGGGTCAAACTTCAGCAAGGCAGCGCACCACCGTTCGAAGGGGCGCCCTCACAGGCTTCGCCTTGCCAATCTGGCATACGACGGGGCGCATGGAGCGCTCACTGGTACCCAAACGCATGACGAGTCACGCAATAACTTTGGCAGGTAAGTTCGTAATACCGTGTTCACTTACGCCTGCATTTGAGGACTTGGCAAGATCACACACGCTATCGGTGACGCCACATCGTCCATTCACTTTCCGCTCATGCACACCTCTGGCTCAACACAACCACTGTCGCGATCGTCAACCGTGTCGGTGATATGTTGACAGCGGCTAGGGATGCGCTGTATCACCCTCGCGCCTGGATCCGTGGCCAGACGCACACATCAAGGCTGGAGCCAAACGGAGGACCGAAGTGCACCTCAAGACACAGGCGTGCCCGCATTCAAGCGGTCGGACGTTGCACAGGACCACACCACAGTCCAAGCTATGGCGCAAACAGCCATACACTACTTCAATCATTACCTGGTCGCCCATCTGATAGTATTAGAAGTTGTCGCACACATGCCACCTGTTGGCGGGCGACTCGAGCGAGTTGTTGCAGCTAGAGGGGGCGGTTGAGGCTGGGAGGAGGGCTTCCTCGGCTCCAACCTGAAGACAGTGGATGACCCCACTCTCTGTGCTGCATGTGTCTGTGCGGACTTCACGCACCCTGGCAGGCTGGTTGCAGGCGGGTGTGGGCCCCTGAGAGTGGCTCGATGCAGCACCTCGATGCAGGCAGGCCAGTCCCCAGAGGGCTGTATGGTTGTTCGGCAGTCGAGTAGTGCTGCAGCTACGGGAAGGCTCCGGACGTCACCAAAGTGCAGCGCACTCCGTTGGGACACTGCTGGCCAGTCATTCATGCACGCCACAACAGCTCGCGACCCCCCTGCCGTGCGCTCAGCGCTCGGCTCGGGCGCACCTTCAGCGCAGTCCTCAGGCAGGTCACACACCGTAACACAGGCCGCACAGCACAGGCCACAGACCGCGGAGCCGTCAGGACGCGGCACATGCCAGTGACAGCTCGGGTTACAACCAATACCAAAACATAGCCGGCCTTCAACCACCACACGGCCAACCTCGCGACTGAGGCCTGGACGGACGCAGGCGGAACGCCGGCTCCACCTCGCAGTCGCATCGTGTTGTGTGCTGCGTGCTGGGCACGCACGCAGCGATGGTTGGCGCGACTCTCCTACCACAAGCCAATGCCTGCATCCGATGCGGGCTACTTCACAAGTAGCACAGCAGGCCAGCGTACGCGCGCTGCACCTGCACAGGAATCGCACCGGGCTCTACCATGCTGCGCCTGCGTGGCGTAGGCCGCACGAGGGCCGTCAACAGCCGCCGGCTCTCCAGGCCGTGCGTTTGACCGGCGGGCGCCTGGCACAGAGGCGCTCACACTCGTGCGGCCCACGCTGCGGGGGCGCAGGCGCAACATTCACGACATTCACAACATTCTCAATCAGTACACATGCCACCGGCGTGCACCGTGGGGACGCGGGGGGCACCGGCAGCCGCCCCCGGCCTGCGCCGGCCGGGGCGTCTAGGACGCGGCCAGCATGCCGTGCATGCCACACATGCACACGGATCGTCCCGCACGGTGCCGCCCGTCGGCCGGCTCGACCTGCGCAGCGCCCCCGCCAGACACGGCGGAGGCGCCCGCTCCCGGTAGCCTGCCACGGCGGCCCGCGTTGTGGAGCGTGGTACACTTCATCTACCAGGACACCTGACCCTGCGGACACGAGGGCACGCTCTGCGCAGCCTTCCACGCACTCACATCTCTGCCAAACACCATCACCAACTCACGGACGTCCCTCCACCCCAGCACCCGTCACACAGGCACACCGCACCCCTCCACCCGCCCCTCGGCAGGTCGACGGCCCCGGGCAGCGTGCTGGGCACGCACTGCCTGCATGCCCCAGCGAGCATGCCGCAAACTGCGGCATCACACAGCGGTCGGTGGCCCATGCCACCTGCAAGCATGGCCCACCTTTGCTTACTCCACCAGCCAGGACCCCTGAGACACGTATAAACTGATGGGTGGAAAAACACACCCCACCGTGTGCACCTCATGCGCTCGCTCATGCATGTCAACTCCGGGATGCATGCCGGGCGCGCGGCAGCCCGCACATCTGCATGCATCCCCCCCTACCAGGGCTCAGCTACGGCACACGCAGCCGCTTCGGGAGTCCGCACGAGCGACGCAGTACGTGCACACGCTCCTCCAAGAAGGCCTGCCCCCTCTTCCAACAGACCCACAACCCCGCCTCTTCGCCGGCATGCTACTGCAGAGCGCGGCACGATGGACGGCGACCCACGTGCCACCTCGGTGACGCCTTCCGGAAGCCGCGGCAGCACGTCACCGCACATAGGTCAGCCGGGGCTCGGCGACCAGGTGCCGCCAGTCGGGGTTGCAGCTGCCAAGCCGTCCAGAAATGGGGCACAGTCCTCCAGCACCGCCACGGTGAGCCCTGTACCACCCCACGTTTAGACACGCCCCCTTCACACCCTTGGAGACCATGCGACAGAGAGCCGCATCACCGCCGGGGGCGCTGGCCGTGTCTCCGGCAACGCTGCCGCTACTACGCACATGCATGGATGCAGCGCGCGGAGGGGGGGCGCACCACGGTCGGCGAGATGCATGACGGCACCGATGAACGCCTGGGCGCAGTCGTCATCGGGGGAGAGGCCGCTGCGGCGGAGGTGTTGCCAGAGCTGCAGCGCGAACGGGCCGCCCTCGTCGCGGGTCGCGGCCTCAAAGAACATCGGCCGGTACGTCGCCACCGTGGGCGGCATGCCCCGCGCGAGGAGCTGCCGCAGCACGTCGCATGCATTCGCGATGTTTCCGACGCCGCAATGCATGCTGATGACGGTGTTGAACGAGGTCACGTCCGGCGAGAGGTGCCCCCGGGCCCTGCATGTGACAGCGGCCTTGGAGCCACGTTGCGGGCCGGAACAAGGCCCCATGCACCGCGGTGGCAGCATCGCGACCGCCCGAGCCGGACCTGGCGTGTTGCAGGTTGAACAACAGAGTCTCAGACGACCTGCCAAAGAGAGAGGCAGCGCTGGTGACAGAGAGGTGGCAGAGAAAGGCGGCGCTGGTGAGAACCGATTCCGGGTGGGAGTGAACAGCGCACAGGCCGAGTGCATTGTCGCACTGGGTCGGATCATGGTTGATGCGCGACTCAAAGGGCGGGACGAGATCGTGCGTGCGGCGCTACCCTGGCCCGACGCACACACGGCGGAGCCTGGAGCGGCAACTTGCTGACGCGGGCAGCGCGGGCGGCTTGTGCGCATGCCCCGGAGCGGCAGCGGTGAAGCTGAACCGACGCGGGTGTTCGACGCTCATGATGTTTTGATACAGTAATTATTTTTGGACAGGCTTCCTGTTCGGGGTAAGACCATGAAAAAGAACAACCGCACCACATGGCGGGAGGCTACCACGAGGCGTGCAGAGTTGAGCCGATGGTCATGCGCTCCGGAAGTGGACGCCTGCGCGGTGGGACTCCAGGAAACACAGGGGATTCTGAAGGTCTGTGCAGTGAGCGAATTACGAGTGGGGAGAGATCTGGGGACTCCGGGTTCTCAAGGACCGGGAAGGGAGCGAATTGAGGAGAGGGGGGGGGCGTACTGCTGCATGATCGTCAGGAGCGCCTCGGCACGGGGCAACGTGGGCACGAGGTCGCCATGCGCGTAGGCCCTCAGCAGCGCGTTGGCGCATGACCTCGACACCGGGTCCTCTCGCATGCCCTGCAGCACCTCCAGGGCCTCGGGGCTCAACGCCGCGGCCGGCGGCCGCGGGCTGGCCGTGCCGACCGATGTGGGCGATGCCGCCTCGATCCGGTCGCTGTTC
>JAUMHO010000007.1:1378659-1415700 GCA_032360965.1 Ulva armoricana
GTAGGATGTTTATTATGCGTTGTGCGGTGGCCTGGCATGTGGCAGCAACACCCTCGCTTTTGAGCGAAACGGGTGGCATTGCTGCCAGCGGTCGTTCTTGTAGTGTTTGCTGTGTGCACGAGCTGCTCGGGACTCCCAGGAAATGAACAATCTTCCTATTAACATCCACAGCCCCATGCGAGGCCTGTGTACATATATGCACACTAGTTGAAACATATATGCACGCTAGTTGAAGAGTTAGTTTGCTTCCTACTCGTCGACGCACCCCCGGCCACGCACATGGGCCCACGTCAGTACCACGCCTGGTCGAACAGACATGCAGTGCTGATGAGCGTCTATGACGAGGGGTTGACCGGAAGGAATTGCCACTGTCTGAGCTATACAAAGGGCAGTCGATAACTACCTGGCAAAATTTTCACGGGCTCCCACGTTCTCAGGCCAGCACCGCGCGCCCTACAACTAGCTATTCACCATCCATTGCTCAAACGCCACTCCGGAGGGACCAACGCGAGTTTTTGAGGGGATGAACAGTACACGTAAGGGTTTTACCAATGGTGTAGTACGATATACGTGATCTGAGCCCACTCCATGGTGCGACACCTTCGCGTGAAGCATGCTCTCAAGATTCCAGCGTATGCGCTTCTACGGTGCTACAGATCCGATTTTATATGCCCCCGCCATACCAAAGCATCGATACAAGTTGATTCACCTATATGTCCTGAAAATGGGCTTTTGCCCTCGGAAGTAACCTGCGTTGTGTCCGAGCTAAAACAGCAGACGCGCGTTCGCATGCAGGTGACAGGAAGTGTTCAACTACGATCTTCAGCGGCTCCGAATCACCAGTATGGAAGAGTCACTAGTTTGCAGCCACAGTGGCCTCGGGTTTGCCGCTCAGTTCGCTCCATCGTTCAAGCACGTCCACAGCTTGACATAGATGCTCCGGCACCAGCCAAGGACATATGCAATGAGACATATGCGGCATCGGCGCTTTCTAGAACGCTTCTCTCTGGCTCGCAGACGAAGCAGACGCTGCGAAGCACACTCAGCCAGCGACCATCCATGCCAGGAGGCAGCTTGGGCGCCGTGACAGTCACACTGGCAGTCATGCTTGGGTGTTACAAGCTGTTCTGGGTCCTTGTCGTGAAGAGAACGCGGGACTGTAAGGACTGTCGTGGTTTTGGGATCGCCCCATGCGAGCTGTGTCACGCATCCGGCTGCATCAAGTGGATCGGCAAATGGGATCATGTGGAGCCATGTCCCCAGTGTATGGGGAAACGGTTTCACCGATGCTATTCTTGCGGCGGTCTATACCATAGACCAATTTTCCCTCATGTGAGCCGAAATGCTGGGTTGAATGCAAGCCAGAACCAGGCTTTCACGACGATGGATGTGGTGAACCCACTCGTAGATTAGAAGGGTGTAAAAGCTCCTTCAGTGAGCTGCAATGTAGTGTATGCAACTCCCATAACGGCCTGCTGGGCGATATTAGCGAGACATGCTTATGTAAATGTGAATGTAAATGTGACACCATTTGTATCTGCCATGGACCATGCAAGCTCACTACAGCCTCACAGACCATGATACCACAAGCAAGTCCGATACACGACGTTCAGTTTCCTGTGCACTCATAAAAGGCCTACTCACTGCCACATCCGCTTAAGCTTGCTTGAGGGTCCCCTGTGAGTGGGGCATCACAACAACCAGGCACAAGCCACAGCGTTTGACCTGGTACATGCAGAGATTGTTTGCTAACATGACGGCTGTAGCCATGGAATAGACCTCAACACGCCGTCGGCTACACACTGCGTTGGTCTGACAAGCCTTCACTTGGCAGCTTATGCTACAGTGCATGGCTCATGGCTAGCAACGCCAGGAAGAGACTGTGGCAAGGAATAAACCGAGGAATGGAACCAACCCCGGAGGTAATACCCATGGAGTCCTTGCAGGCGGCTTTGCAATGCAGCACAGGTTGCGGTGCTCCTCGTTCTCCCTGGCGTTGCATCTGGCGACAACTACGCAAGTATGTCTCGTGCATGTGCGCCCGCAGCAGCAAGGGGCGCAGCGCCAGCTGATGGGAGACAAGGAACAATGAGATTGGCCGTCACGCTCCGCTCAAGTTGGCCCCACCAGCGGCCCCCCTGTGAACAGATTCAGGTGCTGAGGTTGGATTGCCCCTGGTTGCGATCATAACCACAGCTCTTGGGCATGCGCGCCGCAGGTGCATGCATGTGCGGATGTGTTGCTTGTTTTCGATTGAGCCCACTTCAGTTGTTTCAGTAACCATTATACGGCACAGCAGGTACAACCGGTCCCATCAACAGCAGTGTTGCATTCAGTGGCTGCAACGGCAGGGCCAACCGAGCTTGACAACTCAAGTCCAGTCCAAGCAAGCAGCCGATGCGCTTTCGGCTGCGATGTCGAATACACTGGGCTTGCCAAGACTGTATAGCACCCAGTGCCTCAAAATGAGACACAAGGAACCGAGTCCATCGTCTGTAGGTCAGCACGCGATTCAACGGCCACTTTCACCTACCAGGCCAATGCCTGCAGTATAGCAGGCACTTCATTGCAGTAGTGCTCTACCAGCACATGGCACCAAATCAGGCGCTGGGGTCTGTACCCAAGACATCTTTCCTCTGCTAGGGCCGATGCCATCAACAACTAGGGCAGTTTGTGCCTTGCCCATCGACCATTGACCAGATGCTTCTTTCACTCGATGCCAGCCACGCCGCGTATGTACTGTAGCAGCCACATTCACTGGGCTATAGCCATGGGTTCATCAGGAGGCATTGCCGTGGCAAACCGCCAACACACTCGCCACGCTCTGTGCTCCTGTCCACCCACCCATACAAACCAAGTCTTGCTATGCGCACACAGACCTCCAAGCAATCCCTCCAGTTTCCCACCTTTCCTCAGCCCAACAGTCATCTGTCCCTCCATGCACGCACACCCACGCCGCAAGTCAACCCAGATCGGGTTTGTGACTGCCTAGCAGTGAGCTCACCCTGCCTCCGAGCATGCGGCCGGGGCGTGCCTGGCGTGAGGCCGTCGCCACGCGCCCTCGCGTCTCCCCTGAAAGCGCGGCGCCCTCCAGAACATTCCACCGCCGTACCTCCCAACCCCCCTCCTTCAATTGCTGCTTCACATGGCCCACATGCATGGCCACCCCGCTGCCTCCATCACACGCAACGTCACCCATCGACACAGTCCCGCGACCCAGAAGCGGGGGACGCTCATCCGCGCTGCCGTGCGCGGGCGCCTGCCGCTCTCTCCAGCGGTGACCGGACTCAAATGCCGCCCCGGGAGCGGCCGCCCGCCCGGCCACTGCAGTCGCACTCCGCACCCTGAACCCTGCGCCGACGACCCGTGCTGCGCTCTGCTTTGCGCCGACCGTTTCCATCGCCTCTCGCAGCCACGCCGTTCTACCGCCGGCCGCCATGCCGGGCACAACCCCCGTATCCGGGCGGCTGCTCCCCCGGCTGCGCTTTGCGGCCGCTGACGCACGGTCTGACGGTGGCCCGCCGCCATCGTGCTGCGCCCCGTCGTACGCCGCGATCGCCGCAGCAGCGACCGCGGCCGTGCTGCTCCCCGGCCGGTCCAGCATGCCCAGCACTCCAGAGGCGCCGACGCTGCCAAAGCCGCCCATGCTCGGCGCACGTGCCCGCTGCGCGTCCGCGGATCCAACGCGCACTCCTGCCTCCATGTCCTGTCCATGGCCGCCGGCGTGCCCCGGTAATAGCATCAGCGATGCCGCTCCTGCACCCTGGAGGCTCGCGCTCTCCCATTCAGATGACACCTGCGCAACCACGTCGCCACCATCATCGTCGCAACCGCTGCGGCCCACGCGTGCCACCATCCGGCGACCACATCCATCCTCAGCCTGCTTCAACCTGACCTGAATGAACAGTGTGGCAAGGTGCCCCACATCACCAGCCTTGTAGGATATGGCGAGATAGTGTCACACTTACATTTACATTTACAGGGCGCACCCGCATGTCATGCTGCCCCATGAACCGCACGGACCCCGCAGGTGTGCTGCGTGGCCGCGCGTCTTCCCCAGCAGGCCCCGGACTCGCAGTCCCGGACTCCTCGGCACCGGCGGCGCCGCCGAGCGGCTCCATGCCACCGACGCCGCCTACCGGGTTGATTGGTGAAGTGCTCGGCCGGGCGGGGCCGCCAAGGAGCTTGGCAAAGCCCGCCGCCGACGGCCGTGGCGGCCGCGCGGACGTGCTGCGCACGCTGCCAGAGACTGCACCCCGAGTGGAGGGATCACCAAAGGCCTCGAGGTGAGCGACGCGGCTACGCAGCGAGTGGTTGTCCCGCTGGAGGTCGTTGAGGACCTGCAAACGGCCGTGCAGCGTCCGCACACAACGCTCCCTACTCAGTGCGGATGCTCAGCGCCGCCGCAGATGCATGCTGTACTCCAGCCGTACCGACCGGCTGGGACATCCTGCCTGCCGCAACTTCCGGCGTACGGTCCACAAATCCCTGTCACCCAGAAGGCCGGCGCCAGCGGCCTGACGCACACGAGGTGAATGTCAGATAAGGGTACTGTGCTGCCGGGGCACGCCCGCTTTTGGCGTGCTGGAGGACGCAGCGCCTCGTGCCACGCAACGCGCAGCCGCGCTGCAGGGGGAGACTCGCTCAACAGACCGGGCGACCTGCGCCGGCGCCACGCACAGAGGCCAGGACCCCCCCCGGCAGATGCAGAGCAGGGGAGGAGCGTCGGCAGCGGCAGGAGGGGACCTTGAGGAGCTTCGAGTTGGTTGCGACCATGTCCGCCTTGGTCGTGTCGCGGCCGCGCTGTGCGATGCGCACGCTCTGCGCCTGCTGCCCGATCAGCTGCTCCGCCGCAAGCAGGTTGCTGCTGAGCTCCAGCACGAGCGCGGCCTGCGCCTCCCGATCCTCGGCCACGGCGGCTGCCCGCGCCAGCGTGCCAGCGTGCCGCTGCTCGGGGGATCCTGGGGGAGCCGTCCCAGGGGCGGGCGACGCCGCGGACGGCAGCTGCAGCCGCGGTGCCGCCGCCGCCGCGTCGCCTGCGTCGCCGCCGCTTAGGCCTGCCGTCCACTGCTGCGCCTGCCTGCCTACACAGCTGGGCTCGACGATTGAGTGGTCTTGATAGGGAAACCACAAAATTGTTGGCTCTAACTTTGAGGAGTCCGCCGAGGACAATCAGCCCGACCGCACAACACCGCTGCACAGACGTTCGCATCACCTGCAGCCCTCGCCCCCTCGCCCGGCGTGCGTGCCGAGGAAGGAGGTCACTTGTCCAACGGCATACTCATTCTTCGGAACGATCCACGCAGGGCCAGGAACAGCGGCGCACCTTTGAAGTACTCGGTGTACAGGCGGCCCATGATGGCCGGCCACCTCTCCATCGGCTCCTCGTGAATGGCGCGCCACACAGCACCCAGCACGGCCGCCGTGTGCTGCCGCAGCAGCGCCGCCTCCGTCCGCCGGTCATGCGCCTCGCGTTGCGCCGTCGCCGCAGACTCCTCCAGCACGCGGTGCCGCCACAGCGCCTTCTCAAACCGCCGCAGGTTCCGGCCCTGCACTGCGGCTGCTCAACTAAAACCGCACCTCTGCAACTTTCCGTGCTTTTCCGGTACATGACGACAAAGAACGCAAAGGTCTCCTGTAAGTTTGGGATCTTCCGCGCCTGGACATGCACAGCGGGCTCGACTCGATCACTGCCAAGCCCCCGCCCTCCGGCACATGCCTCCACCACCTGTCTGCACCTCCCCCCCTCAATTCACTGCCGCTCGTGGCAACGCCTCGGCACCCACGTCGTCTGCCAGGGTCATCATGAACACCCACACCGCAGTGCCATCACCGCAACGGAGTCTGCTGCAAGCCCAGCAACTCCGCACTGCACGCACATCACGGGCGCACGGTGCACCCCCGCCCCGGGCAACGCAGCATGCATGGACACTGCGCCGCCCCCGCGGCGGCGGCCGGGCTCACCTGCAGGTTCTCCGCCTCTGTCAGCTCCGCGCGGCTTTGCTTCACGTCCACCATCAGCGGCCCCAGGCTCGCCTGCTGCTTCTGCATGCGGTCCGCGGCGAGCGCCTGGAACGCTGCCAGCCGCCGCACGCGCTCCTCGTTGTCCAGCTTCAGCTGCGCCTCCGCCTCCTCCCGGGCGCTGCGCTCCGCATCCCTGCGCGCCTGCAGCTCCGACTGCTCCTGCACCACCCCGCACCCGTCCTCCAGTCTGCCCGCGCATCCACACGACGGTGAACGCTTGCGCCACAGCGTTCGCAGTCATGTCTCAGGGCAACGCCTCGAACACTATTCCTTGAGCGACAGACTCGTTGGCTTCCCGGGGTCTGTAACTCAATGTTCCGGTGTTCCGCGCCTTCGCCATGGGACCTGTTTGTGCGTTTCAAGACACGCCACCGGTGGTCGGTCCATTGCTGTGATGCGATGTGGTCAACCGCAGCAAGAGCGTGCAAGTCCGCTGTGGTCAAATCCACATGTGCAGAAAGGAACCATCCCGATGCATGTGATGCGATTCACAGGGGCACAAGCCGAGACCTGTATGCGCGATTGTGCGGCCGCAACGGCGTGCGACTCACCTCGAGCTTGCTGATGTGCCCCCGCAGGCGGTCGGCCTCGCGCTCAGCGTCCTGCCGATGGCGGTCCGAGGCGCGAGCGTCGGTGAGGGCACGGGCGAGGTGCGTCTTCTGCAGCTGGTAGTCCGCAAACAGCTTCATGAAGCGGCGGTCGCGCTCTGCCACCGCCGCCTTGCCGTCGCCCTGCGCGCGCTCGACGTCCTCCGCGTTGAGCGACGTCTCCAGAAGCAGCTCCAGCTCGAGCCGGGCCCGCCGCTGCTCTAGCACCGCTCCGGCGTCGGTCTGCAGCCTCTGCAAACCAGCGGCACACACCGATCGTCAGGCGTCACGCTCTCCGCACAACTCGTGGCCGCGATCCAAGAGTGGATCGGACTGCAGCGCCGTAGCAGCAGCATGCCTCAGTCGATGCAGGCGGCACTAGTGGCATCACAGCACTCACACCGATGATGACCTCCGGAATGAATCCATACAGCAAGCACCATGGACTGTGTCTAAGGCCCATTGAACGCTGGACTCAGCGTGGGCGTCCAATACTGCCATACTGCTCGAGATCAACAATCGCTTCAGAGTCCGCTTCCCAGGGCGTTCACCTCCCGGACCAGCTTATCCACGCCCGTAGATCCAGACCTGGTTTCCAGGAGGATCATACTGTACGGCAACGCCGGCATGGGTGGACATGCAACCGGATGCAGGGCCAGGTGGCGTGCAACGCTCTCCTGACATGTCCGCATGCCGACGCCGCGCCTGAAGCGAGCAGGCTGCCCGGGCGCGCCGCACACCTGCATCTGCTTCTGCATGTCCTCCTTGCTGGTAAGGTGCGCACACTCCATGTCGTCAGTGGACTCTTGCAGGCGCCGCAGGTGCGTCGCAAACTTGACCTTCATTACGGACATCTCCGACTCTGCCAAGCCGGTGCGGTCCATCTCTCTTGCAAGCCGCTTCTCGATCCAGTCCTGCGCATCCACGCCCGCGGTCAGCCAGCGGCCCCCCGGCAGTCGTCATCCGTGCCTGTTGCTGTGTTGCGGAGCGCTGCATATTCTGTCGATGTAGACGGACGAAACGAGACTTGTCAGCATGGCATCAAAGGCGATCAGCTTTGGAGGGAGGCAGGTGCACGCGCGATGGAATGCACGGCGTGGGTGCGTGCGGGATTGCAGTATGGTGCACATCCGGAACGTCCGAGACACGACTCGCTGTGATGCACCCCTGGACATGAGAGCAGCTGTACTGCATACCACAGGTACCACAGGTGGAATTCGACACAACGGATGCAACGCATGGGTCAACAAGCTGGACCCAGACTCGGCCGCTAGCCGCCGCAGCGTCACGGAGGGGACGCAGCACCAGCCGGGTGCACTTGGCGGGCTGACGTCAGCAGCTGCGCACATGTGCAATAGCGAACCTGCTGCTCCTCCAAGCGCTCCTCAAACTTGGCCTTCTGCTCTGCTGCACGCTTGAGCACCTCAGCCACCTCCTCGCGGTTCCGTGCCCTGCACCGGTCAGGTCACATAAGCACCGATGGCGGCGGCGCGCAGCCGCACTGCACAACTTCGCATGCCCCCATGCTCCGGTCAGACAAGCGCCAGTCGGGCCTTGAAAATGTCCCGCCTGCTGCGTGCTGCGCTGCACAGAGCTGCAAGGGTGGCATCGCGCCCCAAGCGTGTGCCGGGCTGCACATGAGCAACCAGCAAGGTGCAAGTGGGAAGAGCGAGCAGGGGGCGGTACGTGAGGTGGTCCATGGCCTGCTTGATGTCCTGCTCCTGGGAGTGGTGTCTCTGCTCGAGCGTGGCCACGTCTTGCTCGGCCTGGTGCTGCATCTTCAGGCGCTGCCACTCCAGCTCCGTCTGGTGCACCCGAGCGCCTTCGCGGAGGTACCGGATCTGCAGGCACCGACCGCCGGGCTTCCGGGCTGGACTCACGCCGTTCATGCATGCTGCTGTGGCAGGCACGGCGACACGGTGGCAGCGAGCAGGTGCCACGAAACGGGGCCACCGGCCAGCCTCGCAGGCACACAAGAGCAAGCAGCTGCAACCGCATCTGCTCCCGAGAGCTACGCTCGCTGGTGCATCGCCCGAGTCCGAGTCACAACCAGGTGTACCTCGACCTGCCCATGGCGCCTGCGTGGGCAGCTGAGTTGGGAGCATCAGCGCCATGCGTGGGCTGCCACCGCGCAGCACCCGAGCATGCCGGCGGCACCATGGTCGCAGCGGCGACGGAGAGGTAGAGGTCAGCTTCTGGACACCAGGGGGGAACGCACCTCGTCATGCATGCCGGTGATGGTGTCTTCCGGCAGGAACATGCAGGCGAGAGCGCGGTTGTCGCGGACGGGGTCCGCCGCGGCTAGCAGGGCGAAGGCGCGTGCTCGAACGCTCGTGTAAGGCTCAGCATACGCCTGCCCGGCCTCCTGAGCAGCCTGCACACAAGCGGCTGTGGTGTAGGTCGCGCTGCTCCAGGGATGACGAGGTGCTCGTCCCACTCCGTCGACGCGTTCACGTGCCAGCACCAGTGTCGAGCGTTCCGGAACGCGTGTCGGGATCACGCCCGAAAAGAAGAGCCCCAGAAATCTGGGCTGTCGGGTGTACGTGGAGAGCATGCTCAACAGCGGCGAGCACACACAGGTGCAGACCAATGGCGCTGTTCATGGACGGCGAGGTGGTCATGGCAAAGGCTGTCAGCTGCACAGAAATGCTTTGCAACACTGCCGCAAGAGCAGCCGGCAGTGGCATACTTGGACAGGCCTGTGCGTTTGCAGCTGGCTACACACAACACCTCCGCCTGGTGGAACTGATAACAGCGCGGTGCTTGCGTGATGCAGCATGCACGGTGACGGCAGCAAAGCGTACCTGGGCTTCTGGTGTCAGCGGTGGAGTCCGTGAGACCAGCGCATGCATGAGCACGATGCCAGCCGAGTCACAGGAGAACACGATGTCGCCCTCGGCGTCGACAGCCACCGCTGCGACCGACGAACGGTGCGACTCGGCCTCAAGCGCCACATCATTACACGGCGGGAACGGCGCGATGAGCATGCTGGACACCATGGTGGCACCACCGGCCGACGCCTCCACCTCGCCGGGGTTGGTCATCGTCGCCACCATGCACTGGTGCCGGGGCGAGAACGCCATGCATGACACCGGCCGCCGGACGCCGCCGAGACCCTTGGACACCAGCGTCATGCTCTCGACGTCCGTGGCGCGGGTGCCGCGGCCGCCGCCGCTGCCGGCGCCACGCTCCGGGAACGCGGCGCCCGCTGCGCCGTGCCGCGAGCCGACCATGCTGGTGCGGGGGCCCCGCGCCGCAAGCGCAGGCCCCCCGGCCGCCGCGGCGGACGTGCTCTGCGGCTCCACAGCGCCCTCGTGTGTGGCGGCGTCTGCGGCGGCCTCGCCGCCACGGGCGGTCGCAAAACAGCGCAGGCCCCAGAACGAGTCCGCGACCAGCACGCTGTGGAACGCGGGGTCGGGCAGCACGGCCGCGCTCGCCCACGTCCTTGTCGTGTCCTCCTCGTACCGCTGCATCGTGTCCATGGACCACAGGTACACCGAGGTCTGGCTGCATGTGGCAAGCCGGAAGCCGTCGCGGCTCCACGCGAGGTCGGTCACCTCATCAGCATGGCCTGTCAGCGACGCCTCCAGGGTGTAGGTGAGTGTGGTGTACACGCACACGCGGTCGCCGCGCACCGCCGCCAGATAGCCGCCAGATGGGCTGTACCGCAGCATGGAGAAGCCTGCAGGCTCGGGCACGTGGGCACAGCGCACACACCACATGCATCCCTGAATATACCCGTTCAACACGTGTGCAAGGCTGACGGTCTGCGCGCAGCTGGCTGTGGCTGTGACATGGGAAACCCGGATGCGCCTTGTTGTGGTGAGCCGATGCGGCAGTCAACACCGCCACGGCCCGTGGCGGCAACGCCGCCCCGGCGGCACCGTGTTCGAGCTTCATGGGCCCTCGGTGTAGGCAGCAGTGAGAACAACAGCTGCAGGGGATGGCTCCAGTGAGTGCGAGCGAGGCGTTGCGTCCGCACAGGGTTCCGAGGCTGACACCCGGCCACGGGAAGCTGTGAACATCTGCAGTGCTCGTGCTCGGGCCATCACTGACCACTTGACAGTCCTTTACAGTCCAGTGGTCGGAGGACGCTATAAAAGCTGACCCCTTCTTCGGAAGGTCTTGGGTTTGATTCCGCGTGCCCCCCTGGGTTTCGAACACAATCGCGCGCGACCACCTCGCTTAGCACAGGAGGAGGCCCTGTGAGTTGCGTGCGGTTGTCTGAGGGGGGTTTCCAGGTGGTTTAACCCCCTTGGCCCGTGGTCCCGGTTATCCGGAGATGTCAAAGTCCTTGTAGGATATGGCGAGTAAGTGTCAAATTTACATTTACATTTACTTGATGGGCCGGCATCCACACAGGCACTCCTGCCCACTGTGGCACACAAATCTGTGCTGTTGGGCAGGAAGTCGTGGGCGGGTATCGCGGCAGGTGTGGACGAGCCAGGCTGAAATGCCGGGCTGCCAAGAAGTCCTAGGGCGCTGTGGGACAGTCGCACCACGGTCACAACGGCAGCATGGGGCTGCTACGCACCTGCAGCCGACTCAGGGAGCCTCTGGCCACGTACGAGCTCCGACCCCGCCACGACGTACGTGAACGCGACCTCGCGGTGGGCCACGATGAGGTCCGTGCCCCAGGGGTGCAGCGCCACGGCGGACACAGGCTGCGCCGACTGGTGCACCGCGCGGCAGCTCTGGCGGTGGTAGTCCCAGACGCGCACCGTGTTGTCCTCTGACGCCGTCGCCAGGAGCGTGCGCCGCGTCGCCACGGACAACGAGACCACCGCGGCCGTGTGGAACCCTACAAGCCCCCGCCTCGCCGCGTCATGTACAGCGTTCACCTCGTGACCATTGGCTGTGTCATCTCCCTGGAAACTGCCCCAAAACCCAGGTACGATGGATTTGCGACGACTACACACACCACAAAGGTCACATGCGACCGCCAGGCCAGCAGCCCCCCCACCTCACACCATGCATAGCCACTCCACAGCCACGCGTGCTCCTGCGCGCTACATTTAGACACTGGAAAAAGTTTCAAGGGGAGCCTCCCCTCTGGGGGGGCACCCTCTTGCGCACACGGCCCAGGAATTGGCGGCGACGCCCAATGAGGCTGTATCCATCCCGCCTGCGTCAGCGACCGTGTCCACCACGGAGACCATCGCACAGTTCTTCTTGTATGTGCAGCAGAGCATGGCGGACGGCGGCGCGGCCAGCTGGGATCGCACCAGGCATGCACTCATCCCAGGGGTCGGCTTTGCCGTGCTCTTGGACGGCGCTGCGGTCCATGCAGAGGGACCGGCAGCCGACGCCCGCCGTGTACATGCACACGTACCGCCCGTCCGCTGTCGCAGACAGCGTGCGGACCTGCTGCACCTCCACGACCGGGGACGCTCGGAACGCGACGCCCCGCTGCTTTGCTGCACGTCACTACACCCGGGTGAACCGCCGAGCACACCATGCCGCCAGCCTGGCACACGGCAACCCGATGCGCTCCCACCAAACCGACAATCTGTTCGAACACATGTGATCTGATCATCCGTGTTCAAGCCGGTCCACAGCTCAATCGCTACACTGTCGCAGCGTCTGGGAGTAGCTGCGACATCTGCGTGCACGACACGTGCGGACCATGAGCTCATGTCTTCAGTATGCAGGACCCCAGAAGCCAGCAGGTCTGTGATACCCTGGTGCGCGCTGTGATGCCGTGACTGCCATGCACACATGCCCTGATCGCCCGATGCATGGGAAGAAAGTCAGCTGGCACACGCTCACCGCTGCAACAGAGAGAGCACAGCTATCGTACTGGCTACCTCCTCATGCTCGAGCTCGTTCAGGTACAGGTCCAGACGCTGCTGCTCCTGCACCGCCGCCACAAACCGCCGGTCTGCCAGCGCCCGGAGCGCTGTGATGGGGCTGTCGAGGCCTCCGTAGCGCTTCACGACCTTCAGGCGGTCTACAACCAGCAGCGCTGGACCGCTGGCGGCGCCCGCCACGGCCACAACGGTCAGCCCACCGTGCAGGCCCGTGACAGCTGTGCACCGTGTGCCAGCTTCAGCAAAGTCGCCTGCACTGTTGAGATGCAGGCCAGACACAGGCACCGCGGACAGCACCGACTTGGTCCTGCGCCAGTACATCACCTGCCACAGGACCATTCACTGAGTTGTTACCAGGAGGGGTGATGTGAGATGAATGCATGTCTGGGCAGGCGAAAGGTAAATCTGGGCTTGAGTCGTGTACATGCCCAAGGGTTTCAGCTTCTACTCTCTACGATCGTGCCTTGCCACTGAGCGGCTTGTTGGTCCAATGGGGCTTTGGATTGCACAGGAGCCAGAACCATGCATTGATGTGTCACCCGGCACTGCACGTTAACGCAGGGCACAGTGACCTGCGACGCGTGTTCTGTCGGAGATCTCGCAGTCTAGGGCTGTCTGAATCTGGACAGAAGAGCCTTGTGGTGATGTATTTGGCGGAATTGGGGAAAGGTCGAGCACCACAGCATAGGAATGGGCATACAGACTATTGCTGCCATCCGTAGCAACCCAATACGTGACCAGGTGCTTGATACGACATCTGGATATCCAATGCCACGGCGAAATGTGCCTGGAAGAGACAAGCTCTTGACCCAAGCTGAGGTAATGTAAGGAATTCAACGTCCACAGTAAGCCTGTGCGTGATGTGCCTGTGGACAATTGTTAATGTTCCAGAACCAGAGACGTGCCTGGCCATGGTCACCAAGGGAGATGATGTATGCTGAGTTGGATGGGTCCACCAGGATTTGGCTGATTATGTGTGAGCACTCAACAGAGCACATGACCGTGCCATCTGGGCGCCAGTAGTAGATGATCGACTGCCACGAAGGTTTGTCACTGCGAGGTGACATTGGATCTGTGGGGCGCCGCTTGGTCAAGCCCGCGAGGTACTGGCAGTCAGCTGACCATGCAATATCCCACAGCTGACCCTGAACCAAGACTAAAGCCTGAATGCTGCTGTGGCAGAAATAGGTGGCAGAAGCATGTGGCAGAAGCATGTGGCAGGTCCATGTGGCAGAACCAGGAGCACAAAAAATCGGTCAGAGCACCCGTGCCTTAACATCTGTAGAAATGGGTGCCTGTGCCACAGCCATATTCCGATCCCAGAATGTAACTCGCTGTGAGAGCTCATGTCGCTCGATAGCGGCCACTCTACTATGGTCAGGTGATGTGCATAAACTGGTGATTGACAAAACGCCTGCATCTGGCTTGGACAAGCGCATGCGTGGGCTGCAGCTGGCATCTCGTCGATACACCGCCAAGAACTTCCCGATTATGTATGCAGTATCATCTCCAAGAGTCACCGCTGGATGATTCTGTGCCGCATAGGAGAGTCCAAAAGCTCCTCTGCACAGGCAACCATGACCACGTCTGATACATGTCGACCGGACAAGGACTCTTTCGACGCGTAAAATCGTGACAGAGGCCTTACATCGGAACAAAGAAAGGCAGCTTCGAGCTTACTGCGTGCTCAACCTCTTGTGTCGAGGCCTGGCCGCGCGGTTTACCGGGCATATTGAAAAAGTGGCAGTCACAACTGCTACATCACCTGCAAGATACCATGCGATTCGTTCCGATGTAAAAATTAAACAGTGGAAGACACGTGAAAGCGCCGTTTATCCTCTTCTCCGTGTTGCAGACCTTGTGAACAGCAAGCACACCAAAGCCACTGTCATCTTGGCCTTTCGGCAACAGGCAACATCCAGTTGTGTTTCCCCATATAACGGGGCACAGCCCGGGTCCTGGCCTGCATAGGCCTCTGCACCAACACAGCTTCCGTGCAAGCATGGCTTGCACAACATGGACAGCACACCCGCGCGACGCCCCGCATATCCACGAGCGCAGTTCCACACGCACGCCAGACACTTCTACACTCGATTACCTGTGCCGTGCTGGTTGTGCGCAAGCGCGGACTTGGAATACGTACCCGGCTGGGCATGTCGGATGTCCTTTAGCTCCATTCAAGTTTATAAATCAAATATGTAATGCATTGTGTGAACATGGCGGCTCAATATTACGGCGCTAACGGTGGAGATTCAAATACCAGCGGTGCGTGTCGGATCCTGCCCTGCTTCAGGGCAAGCACCGATCGTTGCGATTCCTACTGAAAAGAGGCGATCATTAAAATGTAGGGCCTGGTGAGGTGAATCAAGATGTCGGAGACGACGTACAGGGCCTAGAGACTTACATTGAAGGATTGGCTACGCAATGGTTGAGTAAAACTGCTGCCAAGGAGTCCTACCGCCGAGTGATGCAGACGGGGTCAAGCTCGTTTCGAGCCCATCTTGAGGCCGTTGTGGGGTGTTCAGATGGGCATAGTTGGTCGGAACTGTCGTATGGATTTGATGAAGTGGAACGATGCTCAGCCTATTGGCTACGATCTGTCTACGATACACATATTGACTTGTGCTTGACAGCATCTTCAACATCGACACATCATGCAGCTGATCATGTTACGCACCAGCTCGAAGCCTTGAAGCGGCTGCTCCAGTATCAGGCAGTACGATTGTACCAGCTATATTCCTCTCATGAACACAGCACTACCGTCTAAAGAACCCTAGTCATCCACTAGCAGTATTCAAGCCCCTCGTTTGTCCATGGCACGATGGCAGCTTTACCCATACAGCATATGTGTAGGACAGGAAAGAGGCTGGGAATCGACCTCCAGGGAAGGGCAAAGGCAAGCACAAGCTAGGTACGGTTGAGGTAAAGAAAAATATGCTAGGATGAAGATGACTGCATTTTCACGTGCACTTCCTGAAATTGCGTGAGGCATTGGGTGGCGATCTGGCCGAATTTGAGTTCTTCTTTGGTTGTCGCAGCCTGTACATGAGCAACGGGACTAGGTTTTATTCTACCTGTTTCGCTGGGTTTGAGGTGTGTTCTACCGGACCACAATAACAACACAAGTTTGCTTGCATCAGTGTAGGCTGATGCACAGCAGTGTCCAATGGGCCTTCCGGACTTATGTGCAGGGCCTTGCTGAAAGGAAATCCATCTCCTTGGGCGCCCATGTTGTCATGGGTGCACACATGTTAGACGGGAGCGGGCAAAAGGCTTGGTTCCGTCCATCGCCAAACCGATGCAGCACTGGTCTCGGGACGAACACAAACACTGGTACTTGACTGTTTGGAAGTGGCACCAGAAACGCCACAAGATCACCAGACTGTTCAGAATGCAGGGTGGATTCCCTGCATACATTGAAGTGATTACGTGGGCAGGTGGTGATCCGCTGTGGCCATCTCAAATTACAACCTCGCCTCCAGGAGTTGACATCAATGTTCCTGTTGTCTCCATTTGCCCCACAGGTACGGAGACACATCCGTTTCCTAGTCGAGCAGAGCCCATCAGGTATCTGTGCTCTATTCGTTGTGTGAGCTGTGATTGTGCAGTGGAGCAGTAGGTGCCAGAACTTCATTGGCCGGTCAATGGTGTCGCATCGTTGAACAGATGGCGAAGCTGGCAAGCCATTTTCTGGAATGTATCACAAATAAGAGCGATTTGAAATAACTTGTGGAGCAGATGCGTTGAGATCCAGCTTTTTCCATGGGCGCGTTTAAACTGGTGAAACAGCAGGCAGAGTCGGCGGAAGACCCCCGCCATGCAGCCGCACAAAACCATGAATAGCACATCCTCATCGCCGACATTCCACAGCTATGAGGATCGGCTCCTCATCGCCGACACTATTACCGCATCCATGAGTCTACGAGCTGCTGGATGTTGAAGAAAGAGCTCGTGCTGCTTCGTTAGTACTTCTCATTGTCTACCTATGCACACATGTACACCGCAGGATTTCAGTACAAACTGATGGCATGGTAAGGTCGGCCGGGCAGGATTTCGTAATGGTGATGCCAGCATGTGAGCCCACTAAACGCTTCTGTGCCTCTGCAGAAGTCGTGCCATGTTTGTGAACTGAAGATTCAATCCTAGCTGATTAAGCACACTGCAAAGTGCTCTGATAGAAACTGGAACCAGAAGTCGGTAACAGTCCACTGACCGCACTTTCAGGCCGCAATAGCACCATACGTACAAGAAGTAGCGGATCGTGCGTAGTGTGATTCCATCGACGTTGGCGTGTACATATGCAGCAGTCT
Organism: Ulva armoricana; assembly: GCA_032360965.1. Taxonomy (NCBI): domain Eukaryota; kingdom Viridiplantae; phylum Chlorophyta; class Ulvophyceae; order Ulvales; family Ulvaceae; genus Ulva; species Ulva armoricana. Next base: position 1,395,391 of record JAUMHO010000007.1, read on the forward strand.
GGCAACGTCTATCAGCACAGTCACACCTTGGCATTACATCTTGGTATGGCATGCCACGCAGCTTCACACAGCCTGCTACAGGCAACGCTTCCCTTGCTCTGTTCCAGAGTCAGCAGTGCCCAGTCTCCGTTGCTCGCGCACTGGACAGCTCCAGGCAGTGCTTCCAGGAGCAGCTAATACCCATTATAGCTCTGAACACCCACTGACCGGCCACATAAACACATGGGCGCCTGCGTTCCTACCACCCGGTATGAATCAGACTATCCATCACCCATACAAAACCACCACACAAATTCCATGCATTTTCTCAGCACCTCGACTTGTGTGACCAGCCAGCATGCCATCACACAACTGCACACTGGCGGCCAGCTGCCACCTAGCCTACAGTTGAAGGCAGAATACACACGTACAACACCACAACAAGCATGCATGCATGTGCGTTTCATGGCATCCGGCCGACGCCGGGCAGCCGGACCGCGCTCCCCACTGGCCGCAATCAAATCTGGCTCTCCGGCGTACGCTCAGTGGTACCTCCGTTATGCGACCCGCCCTCCTCCACAGTGTACAGCCCAGCATCAATCGCACCCAGCGGCCCCTCCGACAGCAGGTGCTTATCCCACGGTTGTGGGGCCCCTACACTTGCGGCTGCAGCAGATGCAGCGTCGGAGGCAACCCTGGCGGGCACGACAGACCCCGTTCCACGCAGCCGTGGCATGCCGGTGGACGTCATACTCGGCAGCCTGGCCTCTGTCGACGACTGCGACCTCCGGAGGCCATCAGATATCCGGGACAGCGTCGCCGAGATCCGGCCTGCCGCAACGACACCGGTGACGGCCACTCGTACCCGCAGGTACAGCGCACGCATGTTTTCGACCGTGGGCCCCAGCTCCACAGCTTCACGCACGCCGCCCTGGAGCCAACCGTGGCTGAGGGCCTGATCTGCGCTCAGTCGCCGGTGTGGCTCCAGCTCCAGCAGGCGCGATAGCAGATCCTTCCCTCTGCACAGACCTCTCCCGCGGTGTCAGCCTCAGTCTCCTGGCGAACAAGTCCACAGGAAAACGTCAACGTACGCTGACCAGGCACATAAAAGACTTCAGCTTCACGGCAGGGTGCTTGTGGGGCCTGATCCGCCCTCAAAACCTACTCTATGCTGAAAACACATTCCCTCTGCGGCTGCGTGGTGGGACAGCGCAGAGCGACGGAAAGGGGACTAGAATGAACCGGGTTCGCACAGCGCCCGGCGCATACAGGTACATCATGATGGTAAAGGTACATCGTACGAAGCGTGTCACGGCAGCATCTGCTGAAGCTGGCGCATGTTGGCGAGCGTGTCTGTGAGATTGGCGCCGCGGCCGGCGGCTGCGGCAGGCGGCTCAGCAAGCCAGCGGTGCTTGAGGGCCTCTGCCGCGGACAAGCGCTGCCTCGGCTGTGGCGCGAGGAGCTTCTGGACAAGATCCTTGGCCCTGCAGAGTTTGGTGCAGGGCTGTCATGGCGACGCGTTGCGACGCTGCGGAAGGCTGATGTGACAGGGCGACAAGACTGGTCTGGCATCGTCATGTGGGGCAGGGCACAGCTGCGACTGAACGGCTCACGGGGCGGGAGCAGTGCTGGATGCAGCTGCAGGACACGGCCACGGCCGAGGACCAATGGGTGCTGGCACTACTACCGTAGGCAAAGGTGTCAGATAGCAGCCTGTCTTGTCAAGTGGAGCTGATGCTGAGCTGACATGATGACTGGGCCTGCCACGGTTGTCTTGTAGCTGTGGTTCGTCTGACAGTGCAAGGCAGATCCTGCCAGGTACCAGTCCCGCATTGGAGTCAACAGACGCGCCTGTTAATGGTGTGAAAAAACAGGGCAGAGCAGGACCAGCAGGCGTGTTCGGAGGAGGCGGGAGCGTACTCATCGCTCACAAGGTCCCAAACAGGATCCTGGAAGCGGTATGCACCGCTGCGAATAAGCTTGTATAGGGCCTGGTCATTCTCAGCGTAGAACGGTGGTTCTCCAGAGAGCAGGATAAACAGGATGACTCCGCAGGACCACAGATCCACCTCCGGGCCGTACCTCACGTCCCGCCCACCCTGCACCCCACCCCCCTTGAATCCTTATGCCAGCGGCGGATATTGTGGATGAGCCGCCGAGGTAGGGCTCTTCTGCCCGACACTGCCAGCCTACACAGCAACTGCTGCCCAGGCAATCACCGGGTCCATGACTTCCTCGGCCACAGAGCAACTGCCAGCCAGGAAACACTTCTGTCTAGACGTCCGCAGACACGCATGCAAACGCATGCCAACGCAGAGGCAGCCGTGACAGGCAGAAGCCGTCTGTCTACTGCGACTCGGGTGCGATCTCGTTGGTGTGCCTGCGGCAACTTTTTGCCATGTGCCTTTGCAACACTCTCTGATTCCCACAGAGCTGCCTGCAGCCTTTCCCTGGCTCAGTCGCCCGCAGTGAACGGTGCCACAGCGACTCGCTTGTGCTTCAGTGACGCAGCCAGCCCAGGTGCGGTAGAGGGGATGTACTGAGCAGTGCGAATACGCTCACTGCTCAGAGCGTACTTGAGGAGGGTCGCACGATGATCACTTCAGGCGCTACGTAGTGTGGTGTGCCACATACGGTGTCCATGGCCATCGCCCGCTTATGGAAATGACCCTTTGCGAGGCCAAAGTCCACGATGCGAATGCGAGAGAGGTCGTGTTCCTCCTCCAGGAGCAGATTCTCAAGCTTCAGGTCCCGGTGCACCACACCAAGGCCGTGGCAGTACCGCACGCCCTCCAGCAGCTGCCGGAAACACTCCCGTGCGGTCGCCTCAGAGTATGAGCCGCGCTGCAGCACTGACGCCAGGAGCTCACCACCTGCTCACGCAGTCCGGTCGTCAGGTGCTGATTGAATCTGTACAGAAGCGCTTCCAAGCTCTGATCAGCAGTGAGGCTGTTGATGGGCCATGCCCATGTACCCATGGCCCATGCCATCCAGTGCTGATCAGCTGCAAGCGCTTGCGAAGTTTTTGGGAGCCTGTGTTGGGGCCTTCGTCCATCCTCGCAGTGAGATGGTTGCAACTAGGGCAACAAAGACACCAACAGAACCGATCGCAGAAGGAACGGTTCTGAACGCATCTGATTGCTAGACAAGCGGGGCATAACAGTGGGGGGCTTTGTCCCAGGGAGTTTGTGACGGTTCTGAATGACGGCAGAACCGCATTGTGTTAAGCAAGATGTGACGTACAGGTGTGCTCAGTCTGACTGAATAAGCGCAGGTGCAAGTAAAGTAGAGTGCATTGTCGATCTGTCCTGAGTGTTGGTGCAGGGCACGACAAGTTCCAAGAATACATGGCGGTCATAGTATCATACATCGTCCATGCAGCTGATTCATCAGGTCTTGGTGTGTGCCTGCTCTATGGTGCTATTCTTGCCACAGCAGCGTCACGCACACCTTTGACTAGTGTTGTGACCAGGTACACCTTGTTAGAGTGGATGAAGAATTCTCGTAGAGAGATGATGTGGGGATGATCAAGGCGACAGAGAATGCTGACCTCCGCAATAACATCTGCCCATGTGTTGTCATTGCTGCCTGCATCTTTCCCAGGAGCGACCACCTCCATGATCTTGATGGCGAACGCATCCCCAGTCCGTTTACAGGTGCCTGCACGGCAGAAAGTGGAGGTCATTCAAAGTCGCAGCATGCTAATGGTCCAGACTGCTCCACACACTCAAACATGTGCTACTGTCTAACAGCATTGCAGTACTGCTGAAACACAAAGGCCACAAGTGCGGCCTCCCAGTATGAGTGCTTTCTCACATGACGTGTTGGACAGGTATGAGGCTTGTCACAAGAACGTCATGTGCACGTGCTGAGTGCTGCAGCTTGAACGAGTCCAACATACACAGAAACACTCTGTCATGCACGAAACCCAAAGCACAGCATGCCGAGATGAACACCTTTCGCGACATGCAGAATGGCACACCTCGTCTGACAGTAGCAAATCCTCCCTTGCCGATGACTTGACCGATTTCATAACTGTCTTCGCACCTACCATTGTTGAATTTTTGCCGTACTTCGGGATCCAAATTTCCAAGTGTCCTGCCGCTCTTGGATCGGATGACGTTCGTCTGTATGGCCCAGTCTGTATCAGCGCGTGCACATGTCGTTGTGAACACAGCTTACGTTTTACCAAGCTCAGTGGGTATTGCCCATACGCGGGTGGCGCTACGATAATTGTCCTCATCTTAACATACAGCTTTGAAGCGACTACACTATGTAGTGGATGTAGGTCGCAGCTCAACACGCAGTCCTAGCTGGTGCAAGCTAGGCCATTGTCGCGCTGTGAGCCTAGACAGCACAAACGAGGCCGACATATCACATCTGCATATAATTACAGAATCATGAACATGGAAGCACCGCTGTTTGGTCGACCGTGTGCATGGGCCCTTGGGCTTGCGCAACATTGCTGCCGCTGGGTTGCTTTGAAGTGAAACAGCCCATGGAGCGGCGTAAATTAATAACACAAAGTGTAATATTGGATGAAAGCTTTCAACATAAGTGTATGTCCCTCAGTGGACGCCACTCGCTTATGTGAGCCAACGTGTGCGTGATCAACGGCTTCAATTATCTTCTCAACCTCCTTGTGCAGCGATTGCCGATCCGTGCCACTGCTTTGGCTGGATCCTTTGCACACATAGGAATGATCCTCACACTTTGGAGAATCTCCCTATTTCGGAAGAATTTGCCGGAATCTGCTTGTGCGCGGCTTCATGCATGCGTGAACATTTTTGGCATCGTTGCACAGCCCACACACGCAAGGATCACCTGGGGCATTCGCGCCAGGTCAAGCCACACGTGACACAAATAGCAAGGTAACAAATTAAGCGAAGTCAACAAATTCTCGTGTTTCAAAAAGTTTGCATGTAACAAGCCTGCGCTGTCCCGAGTTGTCTGTACCTGATCACGTCGCCAATAAAGCATCAACATGGTTGCGTTCACGAGCTCGTTCACAGGAAGAAGGGGAGCACTATCATCGAATGCAGCTGCGGCGATGAAAAGGCGTGTAATGGCTCGCCGTGGTGGCGCTGTCAGTGTCGAAGCACGTCGTGTCGCCGTTCTTGGAGCAGGTCCGCTCATACCCATCAGAAAGACGTACAATCGGCGATGGCTGCACTGCATCACATTTTGCTGTATTCTACATATTGCCGATGTTGTGAGCTGAGCCATTCTGCATGAGCGCCTTGCCCTGCGGCTCCATGGTCAACTGACTGGCGTGAAGTCCCAGTGATGGTGACAAGCACATTCGGCGGCCAGCCATTATATGATGGCGCCGTTACTATTTTCCTGCCCCGGTTTAACGTGTAGCATTCTTATTCGGTGTTGTCAGAATGTAGAAGGTCGTGGACCTGTCGCGAGCGGGCAGCCGAGCCGGCGCAGAGCTTGTAGACACTGGTTGCGCCGTGAGATCGCAGGGCCGATCACTTCATTCGTCGTCCAGCTGCATTCGTATCACTGCTCTTATTACACCTGGCTGCGTGAATGTGATACCGCGGACACGCCTGCGCTGTTGTGGTTTCGTCGGACTGTGGCGATGGCATTGCAGGCCTTGATAATGAACTCTACAGAGCTTGCTGCAAGGGAGCTATGCTGCTTGTGCACAATTTGGCTGTGTTTGAGTGGTTCTGTCCTGTGTAGGCGGAGGAATCGGGCAACCGCTGTCCATGCTGCTCAAGATGAATAAGCTCGTGACCGAGTTGGCTCTATACGACATCGCAGGCACACCTGGAGTGGCCGCAGATCTGAGCCACTGCAACACGCCCGTCACTGTTTCAGCCTACACGGGCGATGAAGAACTGGAGGCGTGCCTTACCGGCGCTGATTTGGTCATTATTCCTGCCGGCATCCCTAGGAAGCCGGGCATGTCGCGTGACGATCTCTTCAACACAAATGCAGGTGCTGCAAAGCTCTAGTCTTTTTCAAATTTTACTCGTGACTCTTAATTCCCTGCCGTTTCCTTGACGCGCAGTCTCCGGCATGCAGCCGCGTCAGGCGGTCGTTGTTCCCTGACACACATGCTGCTGCACATGTCTATACAATGAGCATTCTGTAAGACGAATCTTCACATGCAGGCATCGTCGCTGCCCTTGTGAAGGCTGTTGCTGAGCACTGCCCCTCCGCACTGCTCAACATCATCACCAATCCAGTGAATTCGACAGTGCCAATCGCTGCTGAAGTTCTCAAGGCAGCAGACAAGTTTGACCCTGCCAAGCTAATGGGTGTTACTACTCTCGATGTCGTCCGGAGCAACACGTTTGTGACAGAGCTCAAAGAACTCGACATGAAGTTTGTCGATGTTCCGGTGATCGGAGGTCACTCTGGAGTCACCATATTGCCCCTCCTGTCAAAGGTGCAGCCCAATGTTTGACTTGGTGCATGTACCCCACTCCATTTGCATCCTGTCCAGAGTCCAGACACTTGGGATGGCCACTGGTGGGGAGCAGCATGCACAGGGGAGGTTGTAGGTCCTTTGCAGCTGCACGCATCCATCACATCGCGAGCCTGTGCTTGAATGCTGTGTCCTTGGCAGGTGGCTGGCTGCTTCTTGGCAGGTTGTCGACATGATCGAATTCTAGCTGTCATAACATCAGAGACCTCACAATGGCATGCCTGGTCTGACGCACATGCTTGGCCAGTATCGCATGCCTTGGAAATGTCAGGGTTGTTACATGTTGGCCGCCTTGTGCTGGTGCCTAGAGCCAGCCATTCTCTTTCAGTCAACTTGCCGTGCAATTCTCTCATGGATCACAATTGCAGGTTACACCATCGGTCACCTTTGTTGGCGATGAAGTGGACGCGCTGACTACACGGATCCAGAACGCTGGCACTGAAGTTGTTGAGGCAAAGGCTGGCAAGGGATCGGCGACGCTGTCAATGGCATATGCCGCTGCACGCATGGCTGAGTCATGCCTCCTCGGGTTGGAGGTGTGCTTCCCACCTCGCCGCCCGTGTGTGGGCTCTTGCACAACCAGAAGCAGTACTTCTTCCTCATACCAGCCTTCACCGCACACATGCACGCCAGTCTTGTTGACTACCGCATGATGCACTGGACGCCAGAAATCAGAATTGAATGCCTGCTGAGCTGCTCGCACACCGCAGCAGGTACCCCGTTGCCTAGGCCAATCACCACGTGTGACCACTGCACCAGTGTTGCCGGTTTCGTGCTAGTCCCCGAGCCGGCAGGTCTGCCGGTGTTTGGCTTTGGCCCCGGTCTTGTTAAACAGCATGCATGCTTTGATGAGCAGCATGTCCACTCCCAGCGACAAGGATGCACAGCTCCCGCACTCTGCAGCTTTGCCACATGTTGCAGTGGCACTCCAGAGGCTCTGCTGTCACCTGCACTGCCAGTTTGTCTCACTGCTGCTATTACCCCCTCCTCGCATGGTGCAACCCAAAGTCTGGTGCTCCGGGGTTGGGTTTCCGACAGTGTCTCAGCATCGATGGCCTGAGGGTGGCACCCTTGACAGCGCAGGGTGTGTTGCATGTTCATGGACAACCAGGACCGTGTGATGCAGGGTGAGGACAAGATTTACGAGTGCACGTTTGTACAAACTGGTATCGTGGAAGGCTGCGACTTTTTTAGCACCAAGTGCCGCCTGGGACCCAGTGGCGTGGCGGAGGTACTTGCGCTTCCAGACCTCTCAGAATTTGAGCAGGGGAAGCTTGCGACCGTGAAGGAAGAGCTCAACAAGAACGTTGCCAAGGGGATTGAGTTTGCGAAGGCCCTGTGAGAATCCGTGGGGGTTGCACATCGCTTGCATGTAGCATGCTGCGACAGCAGCAGCAGTAATGCACAGTTGTTTCTGCCAACATGGCAGTCCTTATGAATTTGTTTCAAAAGATGGCACAAGGTGCGAAGGCACTGACGTAGTTTGGCATTATTGATTGCCCTAGCGTGTAAGATGTGTATGTTCAGGAGGAGCGATGAGCAAGATAACTGAATTCAGAGCGTTTACTGGCCATCCAAATGGAGTGCTCAAAACAGATTGTTGCACTGCAGGCAAGTCGTCCGTTGAGGCCACATGCAATGGCATGGGAAACATGGCTACAAGGTGAGCCGGCCTCCAGTAACAAACCAGGACATCGACTTATAACTCGCCCTGAATTCAGACACATTACACTGCGATGGGCCAAGCGACCACACTCGGACCAGTGTGACACCGAGACGCCCTCAGTGTGATAAAATTGTAAATGTTCCATAACTGAAACGGATCGTGCTGATGTTGTGCGGTACACCAAGATGTATTCCGAAGTCTTCTCGTGACTCTAGCACTTGTTATTCGTGTATACGTACTGTGACACCCAGCTCTGCAGCTAGGCACGACTTAATGGGATATTCTTAATTCATGCGAGCGAATTGGTCACAATAACACTACACCAGCGGCACGGCTGTATACCGCGGTATCATGCACGCAACATGACACCACCCCCCCCCCCCTCCCCTCGAGCATCTCTAATAGTTGATCTCCAGAGAGGATGCCATCACCGGCCCGAGGTTGCCCACACAGTCCCAATAGAACTCAATGTGGCGCCGGTTGTCAGCATTGATGTGGCAGGATTAGTCAGCCCCACATACCGAGAGAGTGGGCATGCCATGTGCCTGTACAGCCCAGTAGCTACACTGTTTCAGGATCAAGACTGTTCCATCTAACTGGACTGTAGTATCCGTTTCCGAAGTGGTCAGCTTCTTCAAGCATGGACGCTTCATGTGCCAGCGTTGTCCCCACCGCTCAGGCAGTGCACAAGGTACTGCCGGGTGTGGCCAAAACCTCGCACATCCGAGATTTAATCAACATCCCAGTCCGCCTCTTCTGCATCCACTTGTTGAAGAGCCCGGGCCACACGGGTGGCACCAGCCACGTACCTCTTCAGAGACGAGACACGGAACACGTTGTGCATACTGTGAATTCACATAAGTGGAGGGGGTACACACACCTTGTAGCTCACATTTTCAGGTCCAACCACTTGTATCAGTATAAATGGGTCCAGAAACTACCGAGCAACCTCTAGCTTACGTCTCCTAGCTAGTGGACCGTCACCCGACATCGCTCGTGTGAAATTACTGTCCACCTCCACGCTATTTAGCAGCACTCACTCATCCGGTCCATGTACTATCAGTCTGTTGCCCTTGCCGTTGTGGGATCCTCCCTTCTCAGTCATGTATCTCCAGACAGAAGACGCATGTGGGTGGTTACCACGCCCAATGCCTCCTTCAGGGTAACCAGTCCTTGGGGCCCTCCAAGCAAACTGATGGTCCCGGTGCTTGCCACAAGATGAAACTCCTTGCCGCCCATCACCACGACGCCACCTGGCGTCCTACGCTTGACATGGAGCATTGCCAGCTCTTTGACAGAGCTGCGTGTTGCTCCAGTGTCGAACACCAACCTGTCTACCACATCCGGTGTCACCTTCTCTGTAGCTGCCGCAGCTTGCACCACCAACACTGCACCCTCGCTCCTACAAGCATCATCATCATCTTTCTCCATGTCACGTGCCCAACTCAACTACCTGCTGGATTCACCCGGGGCCCCAGGTACCCAAGTAGTGGCCCCGGATCTAGAAACCACGATACCAATGTAAGGTCATAACACTTCATGTAACCTGAGCATTATTCTGGAAGTAGACAGGTAAGACATCCGGTCCCCCTCTAAGGCTTCACCGGTTTATATACTTTCTCCGGCTTTGTGTACGACCGTATCTGATCCCGGATTACACTGCCCGGCCCCGCACACCCTTCTGCGGAAGGTCTTGGGTTCGATTCCACGTGCCCCCCTAGGTTTCGAACACAATCGCGCGTGACCACCTCGCTTAGCACAGGAGGAGGCCCTGTGAGTTGCGTGCGGTTGTCTGAGGGGGGTTTCCAGGTGGTTTACCCCCTTGGCCCGTGGTCCCGGTTATCCGGAGATGTCAAGGTCCTTTTAGGATATGGCGAGTAAGTGTCACGTTTACATTTACATTTTACACCCAAAACAAAACAACTCACGCATCACGCCAGACCCCAGCTGGCATTGGCCACAGTGCCCCTACTGCTAGGGGCGGGGAGAGGGGATGTGGCGACCACATCCAACACTTCAGAACAGGGCGGGGGAAGCTCAGTGGTCAGGGTGGAGGGTGGGGGACACGAACAAGGGACCAGTCCGGCAGGCAGATGCCACACGCTCCATCAGGATCCGGACCCCATAAGTCAGATGTGGACGGCAGGGAAGACAGGCAGGTGGCCACACAAACGGACGATGCAAGAAGGAAGGCAGCAACAAGAGAGCCACAGAGGCAGCGGACCCGCATTGACCTGCATTGACGCAACACCATCAAGTGCTAGGACAGGGTCGAGGAAGGGGACTGCACACATTGTGGCAACGTCACAGCAGGCTCTACCATCTGGGTGTTACACATCTGGGTGTACGTTCAACAACTGCAACTGCATCAGGGTCCGCCCCAGTGGCCCAGTACCAGGTCAAGGCGCAGGCCATTTAGCAGGGTGTGTAGCCGCCGTGCAGCGTAACGCATGGGCATGTCATGAGTTTGTGTTCCAGCAATGCTCAACAGGGTGATCTGCATGAAAGTCAACTGGGAGGTCGTATATACACACATCACACGCCATATGGTTCTCAATGATAACCACCTCTTATCCCTTGCCTGTGGCATCTAGCCTGTCCAGCACATATCTCGCTCTTCCATAAGGTAGGTGTTAGTGGCTGTCCTTTGATGCGTAGTTACATCATCACCTGTGATCATAACCAAGTCACAGCTTCGACGAAGCTTCCCACTTCGTCGCCACGTTCTAGAAGACTGTGCCAGAGTATCCCAGAGTATCCATACTAGATCATCCTGTGGGTACTTCCAGTGACATCACAGTCAGAAATGAAGGTCGACAAATTCCCGGTTTGGCGGAAAGCAAACGGCGGAGCAAGCCAGACAGCGTGTATTCCCAGAACTTCGCAGATAGAGGATATACTGCCGTGTTCAAAAGATCGCGACGATATCGACTGATATGTTACACTGAATGTTCTGCGAGCCGTTCTGTGGTGCAGGAATTCAATGCTTGCGTCAACGGTGGAAAGTACACCCCCTTGCTGCATGCCAGCTTCGGGTTAGACGCGTGTGTTACACGGAGATCAACCCAAAATCCCGGCAGCGCCAAGGGGTAAACGCGTGTGTAATCAGCACAAGTCAACGGCAAAACAGTGAACCGCATCGCTGGTAAAGTCGTGTTTGTGTGCAGTGATATATGAGGGCGCCCCATCTGTGCACAAGCGGCTGCAACTGCACGAGTTGACCATGTATGTGCACGATGAGCTGCTTAGCCCACGATGATTATCCATGATTCAGCGTAACACCTGAGCCGGGTTTCTTCTTTAAGCAGGGGACTCGGCTTGCCCTGACTGCCGAGAACACTGCCACAGCATCACGCCTTGAGAGTGCGTTGGTGAACGAGTGCGCAAGATTCAGCTAGTCCCTGGATCTGCTGTACTTCTGCATCATGCTGTGGAGTTGCCATAGTTCATGTGCAGATCAGAACACAGATCAAACTACACGCGGAAGCCAGGCTAAACATGACCTACCATATGTCACCACAAGCACGGCAGTTGCCGTGAACAATAGAATAGCAGCATGCCCAAGCCCCAATTACGTGTCACGATGCATCACCGGTCGCTACTTCAGCTCCAGGGACACCTGGTGCCGCCTTGACTGCCAACAGTGGTATCTCTCTCCGGCGGTAGCACCATCGCCACGTACTGCCACCATTACGCCGGACCTTCTGCCCCTCCTCTGTGGCTGTTGCCAGCACAGCTGCTGCCTCGTCACTCTCGAGCTCAGCATCAGTGAGCCTCTCAAACATAGGATGCGCATCGAGCTTGTCTCGCATCCAGTCCCCGAGGTCTTGCACGTCTGTGATCGTGTACAAGATCCCTCCAGGCTTCATCAGGAATGCATACTCTGTGAGCAAGTGTGTGTTCACGATTCGCCTCCTACACAGGTGGAGCACATCAAGCCATGGTGCATTCATGAAACGACCTTGTCGGCTGATCATACATGTGGCGGCATGACCCGAGGCAGCCTCTGAGTCCCATCTTGCCGAGTCAAACCAGTGTGTACTATACAAGACACCTGCCATTTTTTCCTGGCCTACATGAGAGCGCACAGATTATCAAATGCACACAAGATCACGTGCACAAAGTGCATGAAACCTTCGCGGGGAGGCAGTCCGTACACATTAACATGCAAATCAGACCTGCATCCGCCAGTTGACCAAACTATATGCGTCAGAGAACTCCACCTGCCCAGCACACCTAACGGTCGGGGGTGCTGTATGCACCGACGGGTGTTGCAGCCAGTGTGTTGGAGTTGAACATGCATTTTGTTGGTGTTGAATGATCCGATCACAAGCACTCACCGATGATTTGATGCCTTGAAGTGTGGGTCAGGAAATAGAAAGAGCAACTTCTCAAGCTGACCTTTCTTGAAAAAGTTGCAGAGATACTTCATGGTGTTGGCTCGGACGACTGAGACATTCTGGTACGAGCCCGTGTCACCGTTCTCTGAATGCTCTTTCCGTAGCGCTTCCACACGTCTTTGTACATACTCTGCCACCTTTTCTCGAATTTCCATTCCTAGAACAAGCTTATCCGGAAACAGGCGAGCCAACCTGCAGCGTGCATGGTCATGGGTTGTGTGGTACGGTTGGGTCTATTGGGATGACATGACCCAGCCCCAACGTGGCCGTTCCGCAGTAAACGGGAACACTACTAGCACTATACATGCCCAATTCTGAGTATCGACAGAGTAGGTAGCATGCGTGCAGTGTGACCAGACATGGCTTGCAGGGGGAGCATGTACCACTGGGTGGACTGGACACGGTACTGAAATGTGTTAAATTTAGTCGCCACTGCAGCGGGATATCAATCCTTTGAATTCAAATCAAAACGAGTGACCAAAAAAGGATGAGGCTGGAACATACGAAATACTCATGCCTCCAAATCCGCATCCCACATCAGCGATGGTGACTTGCGGCGGATCTGGCGCCGCGACGTCTGCAACCAATGCCGGATAATGCTTTGACCAGTCTACGGCAGCAGGCCGCAGTGGTACGTCAACCACGGAATCGCTTAATGGGTTGCAGTGAGCCCGCTGCCTGTAGAATTTCTTCTTCGGCATGCATCCTTCCTGAAAAGCAACACGCAACATTCAACAGCCACGCTACGATAAATCAGCATCTGCAGAGCTCTGTCGTGGGTGACAGCTGCACAGTTAATGTGCTCGGTGATCTGGAGTGCCGCACAGCCTCAATGAACTCACGCCCTTCGATTTTGCCAAGCGCATTGACTTGCTTCCGCTTCCCCATATCCCAATACGTCGACCACTAATGAGTTGATGATCCCGGAGTGTGTTCACGTTCGCTGTGCGACAACTTCAGTTGTGATGTTACCCGGCTGACCAGTACTCTACAGCATGCCAGTTCTTCCGGCGATCGCTTCAATACCGCAAATCCAACGCTAGGTAGGCGAGAAAGAGCATGCTGAGCACTTTGCCCGTTTTCGTCGGACCGGTTCAAGGATTCGTGCGATCGACAGGCGATCATGTTATGGGCCGTACACATCGTGGAGCATGCATGGTGGCGGCGAACCTGAGGTGAAGTCTTGGAATCGCGCACGTACCCATTGTGGATGCCAGTCTACGCCTCCGACGCGCCGTTCAAAGATGGTAGCTCGTGCGGTCGCCGTGATTTCTGGGCGTTTATGTGTGTGCCCGCACAAGCATGCTTCACGCTGCGGTGTGACCTCTGACGTGGCTTCTTCTTCAGCACCTGCCTAATACGGTTCAAACTCTCTAACCCCTTGTTTGTTCTCATACAGCATATTATACTTTCATTATTGGTGTTCAATGGCGTCGGTTGCTCCTCGAACCGTCTCGGCCATGGCTTCACCTGTACCCGCTGAGGAGAAGCACTCCGACCATTCTCGTCCGGGTGGCAGAGCATTAGAAGCAGCAAGATGCAGAAAGCGGCAGAGAAGAGAAATGCTGCCTCCAGCTCCCAAAAAAGCCTCAGATGTGCGAGCCTGTACAACGCCGATGCCAGTCCTTCGTGATGCCGTCATTGTTTGCAGCGCGGACATGCCGTCCCATATCATTTGCATAAAGCTCCTCATTCTTAGAATCAATGTGGATCGACCAGAGATGTGCACGCACCGGTCTAAGCCAGCGCGTGCACGTCCTTGGAGCATCATCTGCTGCATGGTTTGTTGGCCATGGTGCTGCAGCAGGCATGACCACATTGCAGTAGAAAATCTAATTGCTATTTTTAATCGCATTTCGCCGTCTGCTGATGTATTCGCGTGTGGGCGCCCAAAATTCACATTCGATTCCGCTGCGCGTGCGCATCCACAACAGTGTGGATTCAAATTACCAACTCAACAGACTGATGCAGGTATCTACAGGACAAAACGTGATTGATGATGACGAGTTTGAGGCAAAGCTGGCTGCGATCATAGAGAGAGACTACTTCCCAGATGTCAAGCGGCTGCAGAATCGACTCGAATGGACTGAGGCAGCAGAGTCCAATGACCCCGATAAGATGGCAAACGCTCAGAGGAATATTGTGCTGCGCCGCGCTGGCTTCAGCGTACGATACCCATCCTCCGAAACACCGACATGCCCACCACAACAGCTTCTGTCGCTTACCCAGGAAACAGCCGTACGACCGCTGAACGCACTTTTTCACGTCAGCAATTACTATGCTTATTTTGCTAGGGCGATATTACACTGGCCATGAAATTGTCGGCGGGGTCGAATGGATCCCTCGCTGCGACCTGATTATCCATGCCATGACCATCCCCTCTCCCCCGAGCCGGCTCTGCTTCTGCCGCGCGCCTGCCTAACAGGCGCTGCATGACCATTTCAGGTACCATTGAAAGCAGAGCTACCCACAATCGCCGCGGATCCGACTCCAAGTCCGTTCAGATCAACTTCACACTCCAATGTGACCCCGTCAGCAACACCATCACCCGCCCCTTCAAATGCATCAGGCTCCAACTCCCAACAACTGCCAGAAGGCGCCATTCTCCCTCCGTCTGTGCCACTACAGCGCTTTGCAGCTGCCCACAACACTGAGGACCATGCGTCCATGGAAGACATCGTATCTGCGGACAATGCTCGCCGACGTGTGCGGTACGCCTGGGCGTATGAAGAGTCTGACCGCACGAACGCAGAAATGCTGTCCAAAGGCCACCAACCGCCCCTGCTCACAGAGTGTAATGCATCTGCGACAGCCCCGGCGCCACAGGTCACCGGCCGCCCGACAGCTCTGCTGATATCTCTGCCAGATGACGGCGGAGGCACTGCGAACGCTACCCTTGCCCGCCGCGCCCGGCGAATGCTTGCGCCGCGGACTGCTGGCAGTGTCGGGGGCGGCCTGCAGACGACCCCCCCCAAGCAGCAGGCCCCGAAGGCCACCGCGGCCGGCATTCACACCCCAAAGTCCGCGCTGTACTATCCCCCATCCGGCAACCTGCCGCTGTCCGCTGCCGAGCGGCAGCAGATGGCCGCCGGTGCACCTCCGGCAACAGTTGCGGCAAACACGCGCTTCCGAGGATCCCCCCGTGCAGGCGCCGCAAGCGGCGGCGGTAGTGCGGCCGCGTCGCCGTCGACCATGGCGAGCACGCCGACATCGGCGCTGTCAGAGCGCTGCAGCGGCGGTGGCGCTGGGGAGCCGTCTCCGCTGGGGGCAGACGGTGCAGGGGGGGCAGCGCTCGAGGCGCAGATCGGCGGCGGCGGTGCGCCGCGGCATGGAGTCGCGACACCGTCGCCGTCGCCGGGCGGCGCCGGCGGCGCGCCGCCGATGACGTGGGGCGAGGTTGGTGCGACGCCGATGGTGCTCGGGGGTGACGGCGGCGCTGGTGGTGGCACGGGCGGCGGGTCGCTGCCGGCACGCCGTATCGTCAAGGAGGCGGCTGCCGACAAGGCGCGCCGGGAGATGGCGGCGTCACGAGCAAGGGATCACCATCGCACCGCGATGCAGCAGCAGCAGCAGCAGGGGTGCGCATCGCTCACAACCTCCCCCCTGTGTCCCTGCATGGTCGCACCTGTCCCAACCAAACCGTCCCGAGAAGTGGCAGCGAGTGTACTGGATGCTTCTGACACGTGTATGCGCACGGCTGCAGTCTCCACAGGCGTTCAAACATCGAGTCGCGTGTCCCTGTACTCAGTCCTTACTCCGTCCAATCCTCCAGTGTAGTAGCACTGCCGGCTTATAATACTGTACCGTAGGCCTGGTACAGGCTGGACCACCAACTCATTGGACCAGTGCATGAACACTGTCAAGGAACTTGGACTAATTCCTTTAGAGGCGTTGTACCACGTCCCCCATCCTATGTCAAGGCCTTTTTGGGATGCTACCGGTGTCCTCGCTTTCGGAGTTTTTGAACCACCGCAGATGAGATTGCAATTCCAACATTGGACCTCGCAAATGTCTGATCGCTGGTTCAATATTGAGGGCGCGTACGGCGCTGTGCCGGCTCAGCTGCGCCGGCCATGCTGGGGGGGGCTGGGTAAACGCCCTGCGGATGGTTGTGGCTCGCCGCCCACACAGCGATCCCCTATGCTGTGCAGCGCAGGCCCTCATGACGTGCATGCTGTGCAGATCACGGAGGGGCGGCGTCGCGCTGTCCCCGATGGCGCGCACGTTCATGAAGCGGCTACAAGGCAATTCGTCCTGGGCGCACATTGACGCGCAGCTTCGCGCCACCTATGGCCACCGCACACCTGGGAGCACTGTGCGAGATGCACCCCTCGCCACCCCAACCCCCAGCGCTGCCGCGTCGCCAGCACCGGCGGGGCTCCTGGGTGATATGACCCCCGAGCGCCGCCGCAGCTAGTCACCGAACCTGCCGGCTACTTAAGGAGGAGCCTCGAGAGGGGTGCATCGCGGGTGAACCTGATGGTTTGGCATCCGTGCGGCACACTGAGCAGGGGCCAGCGCGGGCGCCAGTGGTCCTCAGAGGGCGGCTGTCGCGCGGGCCGTGCACGAGGGTAGAACGTCTGGGACCACCGCCTCCCAGTCCGCGCATTGAGCGTCGCCGACGAGGCGGCACCAACCTCCCTCCAAATGCTGCGTAGTGCAGCCTGCTGAAGCAAGGAATGAGGGTTTTACTGTGGGAGTATGGCATCAGCATGCCACATGTGGTCGAGTGTTAGGTGGGGAGGGGGATACAGAGGGGGGTGATGCCATGCTCACCCTGAGGACGACGCCATGCCAGGCGGCCGAGTCTCAGATAGCATTGATTGTACACATTGACTACGCATGTATTTGACGCAGCAAGCTACCATGCGTGTTGCCTCATGCATGTGGAGCGTGTGATAATGTCCAGCGGCACTGTTTCCGCCAGCGCGGGCACGCCGGCTGGCCCCCGGCAGTTGCGGCCGCACTTTCCCGTGCGGCCCAGCGTGCCGTGATTTTGCATGGACCACGGCCAAGAGTGTGCTAATGTTCATGGCTCCAGTGGACGATGCGGGGCAGAATGAATGATAACTGATGCCTTTTTCATATTTGCTGGGTGTTGGGCTCGGCCTCGAGGTGGGTTGCGCTGCGGTGATGAGCGGCATGCATGAATGGAATTCATTGCAGCACAGTCATGAGGACGCACGTGTGTCGCTCGTGCTTGTCCCCTGGCCAAGTTGACCGCATGTTTGCAGTGGATTGCGGACAGCGAACATGCATGCTATTTTTGGCGGCCAAGGTGATGTTTTCATGCTGAAGGAACAGGCGTGCTTGTTGATGTGTTTCCAGCACGGGACGATTATAACAACCCAGTGAAGTGTTTGGGTACTGATGTAACAGAGGCAATCGTCAATAGACGCGCATGTTGTGTCAATCGCTGACAATGTTACTGTTGTCCCAGGACTTGAGTGGGATCGTATGAATACTGGCATCGGATCCTCTCCAGGGGTCTGGATCAGGCCAATGCGACTGTATCAAAGCGATGCCGGTTCATTCTCATTGCTATATTCTCGTAAAGGCGAGGAAGGCCCACAGCCAGCAACACTGTGACTGTGAATCCGCCGTATGCAGCCAGTTAATCAGCGTCACCATGCTCAGAGTCTCTGGATGTTCTTTCTGTGCAACACAACACTCACAAAGCAGCTGACGATGAAACATTGTCATCTTGGAGACCTGAACCAAGATTGGCAGTGGGCACGGTGTCATGGCTTGCATGTGTAATTGAGCCATGCTCGTCACCATGATCACGCCGCAGCTGCAGTCAGATGCAGCATGCATGCCCATGCGTATGCTGCTCTGTTATGCGCGCTGCCCGGCATCACTCAGCTCTGCAGCCCTGAGCGCGATTGTATTTATGCTTCAACCAACCCGCTAAGCAGCGGGTCCGGTTGGGCATTCAGATTCATATGTTAACATATTCGGCTGAGACGGAGCATTATTGATACAAGCTATGCGGCTTGGGTTGATAGAAGCTGTGATGTGTTGAGTAGAATGTACATCAAAGACGTCGGTGTGGAGGTTCAGTGTGAAAGGATGTTCTTCATGCACAACATCAAGATACCAAGATTTCGGGCGTCAAGTCAAGCATTCCAAGACTCAGACGATGACATAGATACCCACATGAGGTATAGATTAAACATTAGGACCACTGCATACTGTCACTAGTAGTGACGCTGATGGCTCCCCTGAGTCTACTACTGCCCGACAGATATACTCATTCATAGGTTAACACATGCCTGTACCCTCCTGGTTCAAGGTCTTTGTAAGCTCATGACAACGGGCCTGTGGTGCGTGAGCAGTTGCCCAGCAGGCAGGGCCACACATCCACCAGGCACCGTGTTGTTTGCAGTTGGCACCTGTCAAATTACAGCTTTGGCTAGCTACACGTGTTTCGAGTTCCATGGCAGCTCTGCGGTTCAAGGTGCATGGATGGCGCTGTACGTGACCCTCAGAATGAAGTCCATTGAGCGTGCTGGCAGCATTCATCCGGTGCACACGACACCTGTCAACACAGCGCATGGTGCCGGCTTGTGTCGCCTTCCTCGGTGCCATGCACACGTGTACGTGCAGTCATCACGCCAAATTCCGACAGACAGCGAGCACAGGCAATAAATGATGGCCAGCCGTGACCAGTGCCTTGGTGGCTGAGTTTGGGAACGCACTAGGTTACCTGTAAAAGCAAAGCCAACAAGTAGAAACTAGGTCTATCATGGGATGGGTCGGGAAATGTACATCAACGATATCCCCACCACGGCCAATTTCGCCTCCTTGAACGCTGGAGCATCTGCTGATGGGAGCCATAGCATCCCACGCGCACACGCGCCTCACATTCACATCCCAAACAGTGAACGGAACGTGAGTCACCCTACTCCGCAACGACCACCGTTGCTGGCCAGTCAGCCACAGCACGCACAGCGGTAGATCGGCGAAGCGCGGTGCCAGTCACGGGAGGCAGCCTGCGCAGACGAGGTCGCTCTGCTGCCTTCCTGGCGCTGCGCTGCGCTGTGTTTTGCCACTGGCGACCGGATGCGTGCGTGCCTCCCGAGCCCACGTATGCAGTGGCGAGGGCTCCACGCGTGCCGGGGCTGTGGGCGAGGACCGGAGCGGAACATACTCCTCTGTGCGGTACGGCAGGTACGGCAGGTAGGCTCCTCGGCATCCGCGGCACGCTGGTGATGCAGGTGCGAGCGGGCCGCTCTGCCACACGCACCAAGAGCCGTACGACGGCTGGACTCTCACGGGAAACGAGTAAGGACGATGGCAGTAATTCTGGCCATGCACATAACAATATGACCAGAACGCAAGCACAATATTTGCTGCGGTGCCTGACTCAGGCGCCGCGTGTTTCCGGCCGAGCGAAGGCTTCTCACTGCGGGGGCTGGTGGTGGTGCTGCTGCATGCCGACGCTGTACTGCTGCTGCTGCTGCTGCTGCGGCGGCATGCCGCCCTGCATGCCCTGCAGCGACTGCGCATGCATGCCGTGCATCTGCGGCTGCAAGCCCTGCGGCGGCGCGCCGCCCGGCATCGGCATGCCACCCATCTGCGGCTGCGGCGCAAACTGCGCCGCCTGCTGCTGCATGCTGTGCAGCTGCTGCGGGGCCATGCCGGGGGGCATCTGCTGCGGCTGGTGTTGCATGTGCGGCATGAGCGGCGCCGCACCGCCGGGTGCAGACCCCGGCACGCCACGCCCCGGCACACCCCCGAACTGCTGCTGCTGATACGCGCCTGCCATCTGCTGCACGTCGGCGGCGGCCGGCGGCGCGTCGCCGCCGGGCCGCCGC